>JACDOX010000107.1:1540690-1601507 GCA_014549065.1 Cardinalis cardinalis
GAGCAGGGCCTGGGGGCTCTGAACCAGGGAAAGGCAGCCTGAGCAGGGCCTGGGGGCTCTGAACCAGGGAAAGGCAGCCCGAGCAGGGGCTGGGGGCTCTGAACCAGGGAAAGGCAGCCCGAGCAGGGGCAGGAGCTCTGAACCAGGGAAAGGCAGCCCGAGCAGGGGCAAGAGCTCTGAACCAGGGAAAGGCAGCCTGAGCAGGGGCTGGGGGCTCTGAACTCCCCACGACCTCGCAGGGCACAGCCAGACACACAAACACAGGGATCACTTCTCACATCACCAGACTGCACATCTCACTTGGGGGAACACCCCCACACAGCCACTGCAGCCAGCAGCTGAGGAGCCTGGCTGATTTTTCTGTCTTACTGAGAAGGTCCAGTACAAAAAAAAAMCAACAAAACCCCCCCAAAAAACGAAACAAAACCAACCAACCACAAAAAATCCTAACTTTATAAGCTCTTTTCTAGGACAGAATAATCAAATTATACAGCTAATCTGTATTTAAGGAGCAACCTCTTTCACCAGCAGAGCATGGAATAGTACTCTGCTATTATCCTATGCAATTATTTTCTTAACACTCTAAGAAATCCCTAAGTGATCTCCCATGGCCAGAATTAACTACTGACATTTTCACAACTCTCAAAACATAACTGTTTGGCAATTAAGAGACATTATCTTAAAATATGCATATGGAAATCACACAGTGGCCATTTCTTTCAGAGTACTTTCATGAGCTTCCCAGGTGACTCACCCAGCAGATTGTCAAAACTGTTTCTTTTTGAAGTTGCACAGCACAAGATGTACCATGTGGATTTTCAGGAATTTTTATATTTCCCACTAAACAGAAATCAGATTTAAAAAAACAACACCAAAACTACCTAAAAAACTTGCCACAGCTCATCTTGGATGCACCTCCAAGTGCTTGAGATAAAACACAGCAGGTGTGTTAGTTTTGCCACATTGCTTGTTTTAGTTACAGTTGCCTGTATCTTACCTAAGAAAGCTGGTTTGAGTAACTTCAAAGCAGATCACAAAAAACAACAGCTTCAAATTTTCAAATCCATAAAGTCACTTTTGCATTTTTTTCAAATTCTATTTCAGCAATCTGAGAGTAAATTTTCCCCTCCTGACACCTGTCCCTTGGCTCCTCCCCTCTGCCTGACACGCACTGGTTTTCCTGTTACACTAAATTTGAATCCCTTTAAAACTTAAATGAAAAGGACAAGGGGCAAAATCCTCAAGATTAACCTAATYTACAGAATTAGCCATTTCAGAATACACCTTAAGGGGGGAAAAATTATTTCTRAGCACAGTTCCCACCCCCAGCAGCATTACTGAAGGAGTTCCACATGCTGGATTTGCAGCACTCTGCCTTATGCACTGCAGGCCCTCTTCCCTCTTCCAGAGAATCCACTACAGTAAAACACCATGGTAGTTTAAAGAGAATATGAATGTGCACAGTCCCCATCAACCTGTTTTGTTGGGATCAACCAATGTTTTGATTATTACTTAGAATAAGACGAAAAGATTGAGTCATGCTTTAGAGCTCATTTAAAGCTTTCTCTTTACCTGTGCTTCTTCCATCCATTGAATTGGTTGACCCTTAAAATCACTAATTTCTTACTAAAAACATTTACATTTTTGGGGGGGGGGGACAACCCAAATAGGAAATAATAGGGTTTTTTTTAAATATAGCCCTATTTTTCTACAAAAACCAACACAAACCTTAAAAATCTCACAAAGACTACCATAAATCTGATGGCACACATAATTCGGTTTTAACCTTCAAAATACTGCTTGAGTGTTGGATAAAATGTATCATTACACACACAGTTGAAAAAGTCATCAAACAGAACAGACAAGCTGCCTAACAATATATTCAAAGTGAGCAATGAGGATGTCCTTTTCTTCATTTCCATATCACTCACCTCAGATTTACTGATCACCCAAGAAGGTGCATTTTTGTCAAATTTGAAAATCCATACCAACCAGCTAGAGAACTCTGCAGATGGGCTTTTCATCCTCTCAGAACACAAGACCAGAGAACAGCTGTTTTCATTAAATCAATTGCTGTAGTTACTTTCAGAAGTAAATTTACCCAGACAATTTATGATCAACTTGCAGTAGATGTGCAAGAGCAACCAAAGCAAGGACAGGAYAATAAGCAGAGTATTTCAAAACATCCTGAGATTTTTTTTTCCTTTTTTTTAAAAATGTGTGGAAATCACAGGAAGAGAAGAAAAAAGTAAAACAAACAAAAATATCCCACAYCACACCCTGTGTTTGTTATCAGCATYTCAACAGAAGTCTTAGGCAGTCAGCATTCTCCATGAATYAAACCAGAAATTCAAAGAACACAGCTAAAATCTTAAAACAATCTCTCCATTCAAGTTTGTGTAAACTGATGAAATATTATAAGTTGATATCAGAACACTGTATTAACACTGGGGTTTTCCCCAATAGAAAACAAAGTTCTTCAWTCCTTACCTCATCATCTTTATACCAGGACAAGCTCTCTGCAGTCAGGACAAACCAGTATTCCTTGGATCCTCCTTTCATGATGCCAATGTTGTTGATGGTGAGCCAGCCTTTCCGGATGACCTATGCAAGGTGCAGTCAGGTACAAGTTTAGTTCATTGCTCACTTGACAGAGTTCTGCTGCTGCATTCATTCTTTTAAATCAAGATTTGCTAAATGAAACACAAACAGGTGCATTTTTTCAGTCTCTGGGAAAGTCAAGAGTTYTTGCAGTATTCCAAAAAAACCCCAATAGTAATGAAGTGAGTGTTACATTTTCAGTCTGAAGGTTGGAGAAAGAGAGAAGCCAAACTACCAGAATGCTSTACTTACAGCAAGTGTGAGTGTGATAAGGATCAGGTAAGGTTGAAGATATTTATTTGCTGTATATGAACACATTCTGAAAGCCTACACAATTAATCTCTGACTATACTGTTCTGGTCTAATTGTTAAGGTCATCTCTAAAGGTGGATRCCAGGAAAAGCACCTAAATTCTGGTAAAGTGAGTGGCTTCTGACACACACTGAGGATTTTCAGAAGTGGTTGCATGRAGTGACAAAGGGGAGAGGCCTTTTGAAGTTAAGTTAAAATTAAGGCAGGAAGCTGTAAGGAGAGGCATATGAGAAAAATTTGCTTCTCATAGGATAGAAAAGAGGGGAAAAAACCTTAGGCAGCAATAAAAATTGAGGGTGGGGGGGAAAAGGTAAAGCAAAACTTCATAACATAGATAACAAGCCAAAGATGAAAGAACAGATGGGAACATACCAATAAATACTAAGATGAGGAGKCTACATCATGCACAGAGAAAGAGAAATTAGACAACTCCCCAGCAGAAGAGAATAACCATGAAAATTCATTTACAGATGAGATGGAAACTTTCCATTTTATCGGAACAGCCACTGTTTTCCAATATAAATGAGAAGCAAACATTCCTTCCTATCATGCTCTGAACAAGACTACAGAACTCTCCTAATCACAGATGCAAGGGATGTCAGCTCTTCTCTTTCTCCCCACAGCAACATCCTTCAYTTGCCAATGGAATACTGAGACAAAAAAGTGCTCAGAGAAGCCCTCCAGAACCCTCTCAACAATCTCCACAGGCACTGACTTGTGTGATCAAACATGACTTTCTTCTTGTATTTAAAGAAATCTATGAGACCAACATTGCTCTCACAGAGCTTCACAAGACCTGTAACTCCAATACCAACAACTCAACAAAGAACATGGCTCACCATCTATTCTTTGCCATCAATAGAAGTTTCAAAACCAGAATTCACTCCTATTTAGCCTGGATGTTCATGCAAGTTCCATAAAAAAACAGCTTTGGTTCTGCACAGGGTAAGGGACTGAATTYTATTTGATAACTAAACCAAAGAAGTTGCACCTGAAAAGCAGGAAATGGTATGGAAATGCACATAATCCAAGAGTATCARTTTTATTTCAAGAAAGATAAATGTGTTTTCCCATTTACTACCAACCAGGCCAGCAGTGTAAGAAATGTCCTGAAGATCCAAAAACAGGCTGTAAGTTTTCAGCCTGTAAGAAAATCTCTAAAAGAGCATTGATTTGGTTCTGAAGCCACTAAGGGATGRGAGAATAGGACATGATTCCTGTAAAGAGACTCAAGGGTGTGGCACAAGCAGATTAGATGGAATAACCTGTTCCACAAAGGTTTCTACAAAAGTAGAAACATTTTAAATACTAAACTATACAAAGCACTGAAGAAGCACTGAAGGTTTCAATCCTTCTAAGGCAGGAATTGGGTCATGCTTCAGTCCAACACATCTCCCCACGAATGTGCAACCATCATGGGGTGTGGACAGAAACAAGCTGACTTGCTAGGACAATCTCTGGTCACTGGTTCAWAAAGGAAGGAATTTGCCAGTAGTTTCCTCCAAAATCCTGTGTGCTGAGGATTAGATCCAGCTGTCATTCCCCCACAACTCTGCAGAAGAGCAGGACAACAACCTACTGCAATATTTGGGTGTGTGCTTTCCATGTGAAATTTCTAGACCTGTTTACCAATACCTCTCTGGGGAAACAGAGTTTTGTGTTCTCTGAAATACCCTGGACTCTACAACAGGTCACAACAATCTAAAATACTAGGAAGCTGTTCCAGGGGCCACCAAGAGGGAGAAGATGAGCTTAGTGTGCTAAGCCTCATGTCCTTTTCATTGAATTTTCCCATTTCCCAGGCACATTCTGTTAACTCCAAAAAGCTACACTTACAGAAGACTCAGCATCAGTGTTGGACATAAAGGAGAGGGAGATGTTGGATCAAGGTGTAATGCAAGAACAAGTGAGATTAAGGAACATGGTTTCACTTTCCAGAGAAGCTGAATGACACCTTAGACTCTGGCTAAATTCTCAAAAAACAAAAAAACCAAACCCGTAAGTCATATTTTAGAAGTGTTCTTCCACAGGCAATAATATGGTGAGATTTTCAAAGACACTTTTGAAGTTCAAAAACCTCRGAAGGAGAGTTATTATTTTGGAGTTTTTTTAATTGTTCTGTTAGCTATGTTTTATAACACTTCAGCTTGAAAAAAGAAAGCACTGTGTTTCATTACTGTTCCCACTAGTTCTTTTTCTCATTGGGTTGTATCTGAGAGATCCATTTCACTCTTTCCTATCCYATTTCTAAATGTCATTCTGTGCAGAGCGGATGTTAGCGACATAAGTTATGAACCTCAGGAAGGTGAAAAACACGGGCACAGCCAGAAGCTACTGGAGACAATATTCTGAGAGGCAGCTGGACTCCATGCACAGGATGAACAAGAGATGACACAGTTCCTTCCTTCAGGATCCTGATACCTAATCTGGGYGATTGAAAAATGAAACTCAGAGCCTCTGAATGCACACGAACAAGCCAGAAGGAAATCACTTTCTCAAAGTTCAGCTGCACAAAACCCAAATCATRTTTGTTGTTCTTACCCTCCACCACTTCATGGATAAACAGGAAAGCAGGATTTGACACAATAAGCACATTTTATGTGTTGCTGCRTGACTTTAATTGCATCAAATCAAATAAGGCATTTGTAAAAGAAATGTATTGAAAGAAATGGGACACTTTCTGATTCTCTAAAGAAGTATTTGAACCATGACTTCAATATAAGTGAGAGAGATGAAATTGGGCAGAGAGAAACACAAGCGTGAGAATCATGAGACTGGACACTCCCACAAGAACACAAGCAGCAGTAATTGCTAATGTAACACCATTAAAGTTGTGTTGTGTAACTCCACTGAAATAATTCTGAGCACAGAACACAACTCCCAGTACCACTCCATCTTCCAACCACTGTCATTACAACATGTGCTACTGAACAGTAAGCACATTGAGAGAATAAAAATTACAAAAACTACTCAGGGAGGCATCCTTAGAAGCTGTTGGTTCTTTGGATTCAGTCATGGAGATCCTCACACTAGAGAAGCTGTAAAGTATTAGAGGGGAAACCTACTACAGTGTTTCACTGTCATTTGCCAAATGTCCCAGCATAAACTGATCAGATCTGCTCTGATACTGAACATAACCAAGATCTTGTGACATTGCTTCCCTACAAATCACTGCACAATGTATTACATAACTTAAGACTTGTGACAGAGGTTCTAAAAACATGTCTGCTTTAAAGAAAAATTTGGTCTTTACTGAAGCAAAGCTCTCAGGGGTAAAAAATTGAAATATACTTCCAAATATAGTTAAACAAAGATTGAGGTAAGTCAAACATGAAGGGACATTAACCTAAAAAACAAATAAAAGCCATTTAGAACAGCAATACTCTAGATTTGATAAAGTGAAAACTCAAAACCAGCAAGTTTCATGATGCTGAATTTTGAAATATTTTTGAATGTGTTAGCTCATGGGCATCATCTCTTTCATAGAAATACTGACATTTCTTAACAGAACAGCTTTGTCATGATTTTTCATAACCATCTCACTGACCATGGCACAAGTCTCCATTTCCATCTGGTTGCTTAAAAAAATTCTACAAGCATTTTTTTCCTGGGTCATGCAAGATAACAGGATTTAAGTATATCTGAAGACAAGACACAGCAAAGTATGCTACAAAGCAGGATTAAAAGAAAGGAAAAAAAAAAAGGGGGGTTACAAGGGGAAAAGTTACTTATTAGGACTATAGCTCAAGCCAGCTGATAGGGTCTGAATGCTACTTGTGTCCAGAAGAAATTAATCAGAAAATTAATCAGATTGTTGGTGTAACACTGAAGAGAGGCAGGTCAAAAAAACCCCTGAGACCTAAACTTCCACATCACATGGACAGTGCCTTGAAACTCACAGTTCACATTAAGCCCCTTCTCCAGTCACAGGGGCTCAAGCACAGCAGCAGATTTTGCCACAGAAGGACAGAATCTCCTATAAATGATATATAATCCTCTACAAYTTCAGTGTCTTGCATTCTCACACACACCAATTGGGCTCATGGAGCAACGACACCTTCATCTCTAAAGTTTCAYCATGAAGGGAGTTTAAAACATTGAATTTTAGTCACCAAAACAAATCTGAGCACACAGCACACACAACTAAGAGTGGGTCAGCTTTCAGGAGCCAAGCCTTGCTGGTGTGCTGTGTAAAACCAAGCATTGCACAGAGTACTCCAAGCAAGTGAGAAGACAGACTAACCTGTGGCTTAAAAAGAAACTTTGTGGAGTCAGGTCAAAACCTCAGGCGGTAGCAAAGAAAAGACAAACAAAAAAAAGGCCAAAGATTAAGTGTGAGAGGATAAATTAGTAATAGARGAAAAAGGAGAAAAACATGCTAAGAGGAATTTGCATTATTGTCCAAAAATAAGGCRTTGCTGTGCTCATCTTATTTCCAAGATACACAGAAATAGTTAATAGTTATCTGCATCATTCCAGCCCAAAGCAAGCTACTGAAAAAGAAAAGCAAATTATTGCAAATGAGCATCCCACTATTTTGGGAAAATTCAGTGATCTTGATSTCCCCAAGGGGTGCAATTCAACTGCTGCTAAAGTCAGTGATGCCTTTTGCCATAACTGAACATAAATTTACTTTAAAACAACAACTAATAGAATTTGGTGATGGCAACAAACTGAAAAAATGTACATTTTTATCACAGATATTGTCAAAGAATACAYACAATACAAATTTATTTCCCACACCTTACCATCACTGAACCAATAGTAACTTGTTATAAAATTAACTGCAGTTTAGACAATTAATTCTAATTAGTAATATTAAAGACATTCACATATTTATTTACTCATGAAGTGGAAGGGTTAGAAAAGAGTCTGTCCGTGATATATTGATCCTCCTGGTGCTATGAAGAGAATGTTAAAAAGGCTTTAAATATTTTCATTCATAAAACTCATTTTTCTATCCAAAGTAATTCCTWGACATAAACAAACCACCAAGAACAGTACCTGTATCCATAAACAGCATGTTCATTTACACCAGAGCTAATGTTTCCTTTTGGTTACCAGATACTTATTTGCCCACCTTACAAAGAGAGGTTTACTATGAATAGAGGCACTCACATCAGATAAAAACTGCTTTCCAGTTATATAATAAAATAAACACCAACTAGTCATTTTAGTTTGAGAAACTTGTTAAACTACAAAAATATTAATTTGATGCAAAGTCTTCTACAACATTTTAAGTTACACTAGTTCAGACTGGTAACAGCAGGTTAGTAGCAGTTAAGTGATGAACTGCAATTACACTTTGTTGAGGTAGTGTTACAGACAAGACAGCTTAACATTAAATAGTTCAGCAGCAAGTATTTGACAAACCAATGAGTTAGAGACAAATTTTGCCCTCTGAGAAGCTAAATGAAAAAGCAACAATAAAGCTTACAGAACTTAGCTCGTACAATTTGCCTTGAAGGCGGTAGATTGGTTCCCTGAAATAGCAAATTGCAAAAATGAAGTTTTATTTCAGAAACATTTTCTCATTCTTTTCAACTCCAAACAATCAACTTACAAACATCTGTTTATTATCTCTACAATAAAAGGTTCAGCAAAGTCCTTTATACCACAAGTAACCAAGTTTCAACATTGAATTTAAAACGCCAAGCTTTTTCTTCACTTCTTTAGAGAAAAAACATTCACTCAATTAAAAAATCATTCATTTTATTTGTGTATTTTTGAAGAGCCAGATAATTGGTTGCTTTTCCTTTTATGGGACACTCCAAAGTGATGACAGTCCTTGTGTTTGACACATGTTCCGGCACAGCTAGATAAGAAGGAAATCTCTCCTCAGAGGGGAGAGGCTGCTCTTTGAAGCCATTGCAGTGTTTAGACCTKCCAGGGTTTTTTTTCATTTTAATCCAAACCATATATTATATCAAAAATGGCACTCATGCTGGTCAGGCTGTGGGGAACCATCGCATCCAAGAAGTTGCTGGATTATTTTAAGAAATATCCTGAAAATGACTAGCAATTTCTTGGTGAGAGGAAGAGATTGAATTTCTAGCTCCAAAAAGATGACTAGAACTCTTGCCAAGAACTCTTGTCTACAACAGCAGCAGAATAGGAGACTTTCTGAAATTTCAGGTTTATCGCTCAGATTTAAACTCAGTTGTCACATTTGAAAACTTTGATCAGGAGGTGAAACTTCCTGAGCATTGTTTGACCAAATTGCATGTGAAAACATCAGGAAAATATTCAATACTGGTAATTAAACAAAATTTCTTTGTCTTATTTTTACTACTATTTTTTGTTTCATTCTCAAGTATATACTAGTTCCATAACAATTTTTTTTCTGTTTAAGACTTTGCGAAAACCTCAAAGTGAGCAGAAACTCTCCAAATGGTAGCATTTTGCTTATTTTCATCTCAYATTAAGAAGAGGACTGATCCTGCCAAGTACTGAGAACCCCTGACCCACACAAAAGCAGAGAGGGAAGGCAGGCACAGGAGCACCAAGCACCTTGCAGAATCAATCCCATATTCTTACGTGACAAAAAGAAACAAACAATTTCATTATTGAATCTCAGTGAAGATACTAATTAATCTGAGRGCATCAACCACTTATTCTTTGTTTGAGAAAGGCCTATGGTACGTAGTCAGCAACCGTGTGGTGTCAGCTGAAAGGTTTCAGAAGAGGTAAAGGCAAATCCACATTTGCTTGCTGACTTGCCCTTCACTGCAGTGCAGCTGTGAACACATCAGGAGTAGCAAAACACACAAAGCACACACAGGCAAGTACTCACCAGCGTTTGGGATTCTGAAATTCACAAGTTTGCAGTTARTGACAAAACACCGATGTGTAACATGAGGAATTCAAGGCACTGAACAGCATGGGAGGGAAGACACTCACCAGCAGTGCAAGCAGCAGCAGAAATGCTAAACGGCAAATGATGATAACAATGGAAGTCAGGTGGCTTTGAAAAGTTCAGCAAAACAAGGCAATGAGGACACATTTATGTATGTTTGAAGCAAGCAAAGGTAAATGATACACTTAAAACAGAAAATGCAGCCAAGAAAACCAAACAGCTTGGATTAACTTGCACATGCCATTATCCATTCTCTGTTAGGTGCCTACCTGATTTCCCACTGCACTTTTGTTAACCTGACTGCTTCTTTGTTGGGCACTAAGGGAAGCAGAGGAAAAGAGTTATGCTGAGGAAACTTGAACTAAGCCAGTTCCTGAGCAATAATTTTAGCAGTAATAGTTATTTTGATCCCAGCACAGAAAGCTAGGTTAACACAGCAAAAGAAACACAGGAAAATCATTGCATATATGTGCATATTTCAACTGCATTTCTATCTGATGATATTTGCCTGCTAAGGACAGAAGGGACATGCACAGCAGACAGCTCCTACCAATCATCCTGTTTGCAACAACATCCTTCTTGCATYGGTAAAGGTTACTAAAAGCACAGAGAAATTATGGCTCATGTGGGTAACTTTGGAAACATTTGCCTCTATAAATATTCAGAAGAGACAAAAAGCAAGCCATTTCTGTTATTTAGAGCAGTACAACAAAATCCTCCCCTGCTGCAGGCTCCTTAATAGCTTTGTCTTGACAGTTTGTTTTGGATATTATTCTAATATTTATATGCACTTTGAGGGTGTAAATATAACCAATGGATGAAGCATTCATAAAGCTGGTTCAAAGTTGAAATCTTGTAAGAATAGAGCACATTTGAAACTAAACCATATTTAAAATATTTTGCTCAATTCTTGAACTTCAGTAATCCCAGTTCCTGAAACAAAACACACTCCTGTCTCAAAACCAAACAAGTTGCCATCAATTCTAAAAGCATTTGCATTATGTGGCAGTTTGTGCTAGGCCACAAAATTAAAATATTGCTGGAAAGAAGGAGAAAAGCATTCCAAGAGCAGGCTTTGGCTACTCAGCCACCAGCCCTTCACTGGTGACAGGAAGTTTTGTTTGGATTAGATTATACCATTTCACCAGGCACTGATTCACTGAGGACAGAAGCATCCATATGCCAGCAGCTCCAAAGGCTGCTCTGACAGAGGAAGGCAGAGGTGTGCTTGGATCAGAGCCTGTGGCCAATCCTGCTGTTTGGTGCACAGCTGCTGCTACAAAGAATTGATGAAGCACCCATCTCAGCCCTAGTCCAAATTCTGATCCTGCCCTTTGGACCACACCATCAAACCAGAAGCCCACATGATGTCTGGGAGATCCACAAGGGCATTTATTCCTTGTGCCTACTCACTGTGTTTAGCCTGATAATTCTGATCCTTTTGACCAAACAACACCGCATGTCCCTGGTGCAACATATAAGTTTTCTTTTTTTCTTATTTTTATCACCTTAGAAAAGTTAATTATACCATTAACATCATACTAAGAAACCCATGCCTTTTAGAAATAGCCCAGCAATTGGTCTTCTATTTAGTGTTCTAAACACAAATTACCCTTCATGCAGATTGAAGCATGTAGCTGTTCTTGAGTTAGACCAACTGGAAACAAACTCAAGCCCAGAATTTTTCCATTTGTTCTGCCAAACAAGACAAACATTAATATTCTAAGATTTTTCAATTTTATAACTATGCAAATTTGTTCTAAATACTGGCCTTGTTAAATCCCTCTCAAGACAATTCCACTGCACTGTACCTGCCTCAGGTCCTGCAGTGCTGCAGAGCAGTTTGTAATATCTTGTGCTCTCATTCTTATGGTTCACAGGACTTACACTGTTACTGCAGCTGCATGAGACAAGAGGCTGGAAGGCTCAGCAGAGAAAAGGAAACACCAGGGAATCTGTAGCCCAGGATGTTTGGATACTGCAGAAGCCCCTGTGTTACACAACTTGTTTCATTTTCCAGTTCTAACATAACTGCAGTACCAATAATACACTTACAGTTTCAAATTAGTACTTTCCTCCATTTGTCTCATTAGTGAATATATTTTAAATTCTTCTTTGCTATCCAAATTTTCTCTTTTAGTTGAGCAGAAGTCAACAAGGCTACTTTCCTTTCCATCTGTTCCAACCTAGAAAAACCCTTGCTTAAACTTACCAGTGAACTTAAGCCAAGAGTCACTTGTCATCTGCTTATGCCCCATACACAGCACTTGGGGATTTCCAGATCTCAGCTGGYAAAAGAGGAAGCAGTTTTCCCAAGAAATTGAACTTGGGAATTGTAAAGACACAGCAGCAAGGACTATGGAGGCTGCAGGAGCAGCACCCATGAGGGAATTTTTCCAGGAGAGAAACATAATGCAATAGGTACAGATATGCACCTGGAACTCCAGAATCCAGTACTATAAAATATGGAAAGTTTCAACTTGACACAAGGAAAAGTCTTTTCATAGTGAGGTGAGGCAAGCATTGGAACAGGCTAGCATAGAAAGGCTGGAGAATCTCCAATTTYGGGAATTCTCCAGATCTGATTGGACAAAATCCTGAGTAGCCTGGTCTGAACTCAGCAGGACCCTCCTCTGAGCAGGAGGCAGGACTTTGTGACTTCCCAAGGTCACAACACACACCATGAATATACATGGAGTGTTTTTAGCAGCCTTTTTCCTGTCAGAAAAGGATGACGAGTAGTAAATAGCAGGCAGGTTGTTATCTTGACCTCTAGAAGGCCAGCCACCATTCCTACAACATCCTGTTATTTGTCAAGGGAACTGATAACAAAATCTAGGACCTACAAACAATTCTAGAGAAAGTTGCTCAAACCRAACACACAAACAGTGCCTGCCTTTGCTTTCTCCCCTCTCAGCTCACTGAACTCCATGTTTTAAACCTTCAAGGCACACTGCCAAAGATGTGCACCTTCCTTCACAGTGCTAACTAGAACTGGCCACAGTCAAATACTACTGTGGTGCCCAAATTTGTTGCCAGCATCTCACACAGCCCAAACCTGTTGTGATTCCAAYCACTATTATGGCAAATACAGCACAAATATGTCTGAAGGAACATTTATTCTTGAAAGAGTGAAGAYATCTTCTATGTTTTTACTAGTGTCAAAATGTTGGTATGAAGTCCCTGAGGCACAARTTGCTGGAAATTGAGGGAGAACATTCTGGAAAATATTCTCACAGCCTTTTCAATTAAGCGAGGAGAACGTCAAACCAGGCCCTGCAGGGCATTCTGCTACTATTATTCTCTGCAGCCAAACAGCAGGCACACTTAGAATTCAGTGACATCCATTATTCTGAGCAAAACTGTTTCACACAGAATCACAGCTCCCAAAGTATGCATCAATAACAATGTGGAAAGACCACCAATATCCATTTCTGTGTCCTGAAATGTGTGTGACTCCAGACTAAGACACAAGCTCCAGCTTCAGTGAAACCAGGCTTGTGAACTGGGTGAAGACTCCCCTGCAACTGGGACAGACTTCAACATTGTGGCTATTGAGAATGAGCRTGGTCCTGCATGTTTGGGACTCTGCAGCCTGGATCTTCACTAACATACTTCAGGAATTGTGTTCTGAGCATAATAAAACAATTCCAAGCAAATAAACAAAAAAGCCTGGCAGTGTCTTTATAACAAATTTTCCGTGTACTTACTTTGCAAAGCCAATGAAGTCTTCATGGTTGGTGTTGATATAAGAAACCTGGATATCAATGAGCAGCAGCATCTATTATGGGAGACAGGAGAGCAAAACAGGATGGGTAAGGTGGAAGAGAGAGACTGAAGAAAAGGAAGGAAGAAAAAATCCAGAACTCTTCAGAACTCTGCRTTACTGAATATTGTTTTCATAATTGTTCAAGCCAAAAGCAATATTTTCTAAATTCCACTGCTTCTGTTTCTGTGCTTATTTAATAAGTTAGACTACAGAAGTTCTATTCCTTCTTCCTACTTTTTTTCCTAACAGACCTAATTTTTCACCTTCTTGGCCCTTGTCCATTCCATCACGATCAATCATACAGGCAGAGAGAATACATAGATTCCAGCTCTGCATTTTGCAAGTTAAGCAAATTCTGCCTATCTGGAGCACTCCAGCCAAGCCAACAAGGAACCTAAACCTTAAACCTAAAATCCATATACTTCCACTTTATGTACCACACAAAGCAGTGATAAATAATCCAGTCCTGGCCCAGAAAATGTCCAGTCCAGCCATTCTGTGTGCACATCTGGATTGAGAGATGGGCTATCAACAAAATAACACAATGATTTGTGTATTTATCACTTGTCAGTCTTTCAGCAGCCCACAGAGAATTTGATTCAACCTTGACAATCTAACTGAGCAAATAACTTGCTAAGATACCTGCAAAAAATTCCCTTCCACCCTCCAAGAGGCTCTGGAATATGCACTTCACCCCTGTCTTTTCAGGCTTCCATTTACCAGAGGGAGCAAGGAAGGAACCTATTGTTACCAAATGGTGCATTTCATCTCTTCAACCTTATTTCTACACAGTTCCTCAAATACAGCATCACTCACAAATTCCTCACAATTTCCAGAAGATATTAGATGCCTTACTTAGACTCAAATCCCCACTATGTTTGTGCTCCATCTCTTACCTCTAAAGGAWAACTGCTAACATCATAAATAATGATGTGAATGTGATAATAACCTATTTGGTCAATTTTTGGCATTTACAGAAAGCCCATATTTTGTTCTTTGTTCTGAGAAATAGTCAGGTATGTGCATACAATGAAGAACAGGAAAATAACACTCAAWTATTTTAAACAACTTGTTATCTCAAAATTTTAGAGAAAATACAGTGTTCTGACTAGAAGTCCCTGCAAGTAGAAGCCCAGCTAGTAATTTTTTTGTTGAATTATTTTTATGACTGCATTTGCAGCACAGATTAAAGCAGCAGGAGGTGCTGCACAGCTCCCTAACTTGCACAGGGACAGGATTAGGGAGCCAAGTGTCCAGAACAGCTTAGGAGTTCTGCTGAGCTCTTCTTCCCCAAATATTTCTATTGTCACACTCTGCACTCTCCAGACAATAATTCCAAATCCTATCCATTGGATTTTCTCACATGGAATCTCAGATTTACAGTTTCCTGGATTTGGAGTGTTTGGCTAAGTGATGAATGCTTTAACCAAATTTCTCTGAATTTTAATTTGGTTTTTAGCTTTTTCTAAACTTGAAGGAAAGCTTGTCACTCCCTTGTGGGTCCCAGTACAATTGTTTGTGAGCCTCACTGTAATTAAGCTGAGGGGTGGGTGCATGGGATGGATATGTTAAAAACACCTGGAARCAAAGCAGAAATAAGATATTCCTGTGTGCATTTGTTTAATCAATATTGATTTCCCACAAACAGCTCTAGTGGCCCAGCTAACGAGTTGGCACAGTGGCACAGGAACAAGCCAACACTACTTAACCTTCCTGTAACAATTCTAGTGCCTGTAAAAGCTCAGTGGTAAAGAAGCAATTTTTCTTCCTCTCTAAAATGTGCAGCCTATTTGAAAAAAAAATTAAATCTTTCACTGTCCTACTGCACTTTGGATGTGAGAGCTCTTCTCCCTCACACATTTCCCCAAACTGTCACATCTCCTATTTATTCTCACCTGGTCCTTGGTCTTCTCTTCTCTTTCACGAATGTAGCCAGCAACAATTCTTTCTGTTTCCTCACACAACCTTGGATACGTTGCCAACTGAAACAGAAAATTAACASAAATTTACACCTGCAGAGGGGTTTCAGTGGAATACAAACAGAGGARCCTCCAGCTTTCCTCTTTGGAAGAAAGCAAATATTATAAATGCTTGGGACTAGAAGTTAAGCACACTGCAAAGCAAGCCTTACTTGCTGTTGTTCAGGGACTGGAGAGACCTAAATCCTTGAATTATTGCTGTTCTTTTCCTCCAGGGAACACTGAGGAAAAGACACTTTGGACATATGAAACACAGTCTATCTGGGGTGAGGTTTCTCTCTCTTCTACTGGGCCTAATTCCAGAGTGGTGCTCTAAATGATTTCCAAATTTCTTGTTTTTAAAGGCTCCACCTTGTGGCAACATCTTGTGGCAACAATACTGAAAAAAGTAACAGTTGCAAATTTGGCAAATACCATTGGGAAGAGCATCTGCACAGTTAATTTAAGTGACAAGTCTTACAGACTTTGACAAAAGTGAAAAAAAACTTGGAAACTCTGCTGAAAACATACCAGAGAATCTGCTTCTCTATGTTCTTTGTCTTTCRGGTTTTAAGAAATATCTCCTTTGATATAAAAAATTGGGGTTTTTTTCAGAAAAAAATGCAAGAGGATATTTCTCAACAAGCTCATCATAGCTGTGCTCACATCCCAGAATCACTCCTGTGCTTGCTATTATGGGGTACCCTGCACTGGGATGGTGGGACAGGCAGATGGACAGGTGAGACTGCAAAAGCAGCCAGCCAGCTAAGAACTGCAAACACGGTTTTAAGGGCATCTCTTGACTCAAAAACACCTCTGACCATAAGAATGAAAACAAAGGAATCAAAAAAYGAACTTTTCCATGATTACATTGTTCTGAGCACTTTGCAGAAGTTGTAATTAATTACCTGAGGAAGTCCTACTCTGTCTGRCAAGTGACTGAATCAGAAATCTCTTACAGCACCATAAAATGCAAGACAGCCTTTATATTATGTACTATACCATTGCATTTTACTTACATTACCAGATCTATGTTCAAGCTACCTTTTTAGTGCACTTCTTGACAGTGTTGATTAACTCTTGCATCACCAGATCCACACTTTTTAAGCAAGGTCCTTTCAGCTTAACAATCTGTTTTTTAACAATGGCTTCAAATGCCATATCTGGAGTGAACAAACCTGTTCTGTGGACATAAAAGAATATGTAAGACAGTAATAAAAACATCAGGCAAGGAAGATTTTTTTTTTTACTGATTTGCTACAATCTTCACTTTCAGAGCTGAGTAATAATCCCTACACAAACAGGCTTCCACAGAACTAAATTTGCTTCTTTCTCAAAGGAAGCATCATTCTGAGTAACAATATACTCAGAATATAAGAATATAAATAGAAATATGCTTGAAAGATGAAACTCCTTCAAGAGGACTGCAAGAACTCTAAGGAGTACTGCTCTAATGCAGTAAAGCCTCAGCAGCAGTGCATCAAACCTTAGGGATGAGTGGCAGCTGCAAGCACTCCATGCACAATCCCTTGCACAGCAAATCCAGTAGAATCCTATGGCTGCACTTTTCCCTCACACCAGAAAATGAGGTTTTGTTACTCAGAGTCCAACGTGGAGAATTTCCCAGCTGGTCACTGCAGAGTAAATGAATCTATAAACAGCTACTTCACAGAAGCAGTTCTTAACAAATGGGCTTTGCTTCCCTTTYAAACACTCTTTTCCAAGGTCTACCTTGCCAGATAAATTATATAAAAAACCAAACTATAAAAGCACATCCAAAACTCTCAGTTCATTATGATAAATCAAGACCTCCCCAGCAATCAGGCARAGAAAGTTCAAATCCTGCATCACGGCTACCGGGAGAATTTACCAATCAAGTAACACAAGAAACATTTCCCAAAACTGAGAACAACAAAGCTTGTAAGCAATGCTTTGGGAAGATATTCCACCTGTACCATGTGCCCAGGCAGGAAAACATGGGAGCACTTGCCTGATCCCATGTATGTTCTTGATGGCATAACTTATCTCTCTCCTCAGCTCCTTCTCATTGAATTCCATCTAGAGGAACAGYAGCACACAAGAGCACATCAGGGGAAGGTTTCAACAAAACAGAAAATATGCCTTCTCCCTCCACAACCATAAGACAAACAAGTTTAGCTGTTAAAATAGTAATTTCTAATTACACCCAACAATGCATAAGTATTTTAAAAATGTTTTAGAACTAAGGCAACAGGCAGCAGTAAATATTGTTGAAAATCACATACTCTTCCATTCCAGATATACCAACAGCTGGAATGATTTTGAAGAGTTGACAGAGTAAGCCAGAAACAGGATTTGGGAGACTCCACTTTTTTTTTTAAAGTTGGTTTCTTAAAGTGGTGCAACTTCCGTGATTATGATCTGTTTATCCTCCCCTTCCCATTCTACAGTTTTCAACTAAATTTAAGAGAGGAGTTGTCCCAGTTATGAAGTTATAAAGCTTTTCTTCAAGTTTTTTGGAAGGCAGCTGGCTGGAAGAGAAGTCAGTGTTGTCACAAATGAAAGGGTCATCACCTAGGTCAAACCAYCATAGAATGATTTAGGTTGGAAGGGACCTAAAGGACTATTTTCCATAACTCTCATTTTAATAGATACCAGCTACTTGACCACAAGTCAAATTTACCAACTGTAACTGCTTGCCTGCACCATTTAACCAAAGAAAGATGCCATCTGTGATAAAACAATAGGAGAGCACAGAAAATACTATGAAATGGGATTATAATTATATTCTTTCTTGTATTTTAGAATTCTCAGCATGTCTCAGTGTCCAATCCTAGAAATTAAGCCAAATGTCTCATTTATAACTTCATGTAATTTCTTCCACAGTTAAAAGCATATTCTTTCAATCAGATCTTTGCTTGGCTACACTACTATCAGTATGAACATAAGGAAACATAAATAAAATAAAGCACGTCAGCAAGATGGATAAATACCTTCACAAGTTCAAAGGGAAAACGTTCATGGAAAATACGATTGATTTTGGCACCTCCTGAAAGTTCCAGCGTATCAACTTGATCTCCTGATCCTTCAATTCTTTTTTCAAAGTCCACTGAAAACTGCTGTACCATCCTAAATGGCAAAGGAGGGGAGGAAAGGAAAAAAGAACAAACAAAACCTGGAACAATTTAAGCATATTAACTACCAACTCTTATTTCAGTACTGCCTATTCCAACATATTTAGTAATTACCAAAAGTATCTGTACAACTGATTGAGCCAAGTTGGCAMTCCATAGAATCCCTACCTACCCACATCCCCCTGCATCCCTGCTGTCWTGCAGTACAGTCTAATAGCATGATGTGAATCCAGTGCTGCAAATTCAGAAGAGATTGGGARGGAACTTCCCCATGCCAAAAAGGCAAGCCCAAGAACCAGTACTAACATTGTGATGTGTCAGAACCACAAGCTCCAGCCTACTTGGCTCTGCTTTGACTTCTGCAGCAGCATTCAGARAAACCCACAGGAGAGTTCTCCCAGTCATGGAAAAGTCAAAGGTGATGTCCCTCTGTTTTTGCAACAAAAACATCTGCAGTAAAGTACCAAGGAACTGTCTACTCTTCTGTACAAAGTTGTTACAAAAATAAGGAGTAAATCAGAGTCTTCATCTGGCTCAAGAAAGCCTCTCTAGTTCAGCTGATTACTTTTCCCTCTGAATTCCAAAGTTTTAGTTAGAGAATGAATCCAGCCCCAAAGTTACACATTAGCACAATCSAGTGCTCTTACCATCTATCCCAGAGACATCAGAATGCTGAAAAGCTCAGGAATCAGTAGGAGCAGGAATGTGACAACAGGCACATAAGAGAGAAGAGCTAGGTACATTTTACACTTCTTCCTCCACATGCTTCCTCTCTAAGAGGTAAATTTTATTTGCATGTAAACACAGGGGGCTACAACTGAAGAAAAAAAAAAATGAGAGAGCCAAAATGGCAGCTCCTTCAGGTGAAAAGATAGGCAGTACTGAGCATGCAGCATCCCTGGAAACAGGCCAAGGAAGGAAGGAAGCAGATGCAGCAAAGCAGCAGCTGCTAACTGGTGTTCAATCCACAACATCAGCATTGTCCTTTCTCCCCGGTGCTAAGTCCACAATCAAGACAGGGCTGGGATTCCACCTGCACTTGGTTCCAAGTCAGATGAACAGAGATCTCTGTTCCATGGCTGGTATCAAAGTCTCATCAGACAGATTTATTTTGTGGATGAGACCCAAACCAGACAGTGACTTCAGCAGTGAAAAATCAGCTCAGAACTGATGATGATAATTACCAAGAATTTGCCTTACTGTTTTCTGAAAGCACAACAAACTTTTACTGACAACTCCTGCAGCAAAGATCTCTGGGTCTTGGGTGCACAAAATATGAAGGACGACCATCTTTGATTAATTTTGATCTTGCCATCTCTAGGTTCTTTCGGACAGCCAACTTTTTACACTAGAAAAAGAAGCATTCTTTATTCTTCTTCCAGCCTCCTCATCTTACAGACTTCCAACACAATGTCTCTCCCCTGCTTGAGGTCATCTTTTTGGCAGACAGAAGAATACGTCTACACAATCAGAAGYAGTTTTTTACCTTTGATCATCTCTGCTGCCCATCTTCATGCTTTTTCCTYGTTCTGCTTTCTCCCTTTTCTAGGATTACTAAAATTAATTTAGGGAAAACTGTTGAAATTGTAAAATAAAGTGTTCTGGAGCATCAAACACAGAAATCTTCAGAGCTTGTRTAAAGAATCCTTAACAATATCCTGATGTTTAAATTAAAATCAATCAGAAAGAAGGGGCAAAAAGGCAAAACAAACCCATTTGAAGTGAAAAAGCAGACAAAAGACACTCACTGCAACAGGGCTTTTGTTTTTCTGGTGGGATCTTCTGGTCTGAAGTTTTTGTACACCTCTACTTCATGTTCTATAGAAAGCAGCTGGCTCTGGAGTTTGCTTCTGAAAGCTGGCAGAGTATCCCGGATATGATTGGTAAGTTGCTAAAAAGCAAATAAAAGTCTTTTTATACTGTCAAAAAGATGAAAGCAGGAGCACAATCATTTCCTTCTGACTGCCAACTATATCAGCCATGACCTGTGCTAGTTTAGCAGTGCTGTTCCTTTTGATCCCTGATGCAATGGAGACTTTTAAAGAACAATTCAATATTCCTGGTGCACACAAAATTCCTTCATCCTCTCACTCACTGAGCCTTGTTACTACACACCTGTTTAGTTACCCCTGAAAAAGTTACACACATTAATGGGTCATTTAAAATTACCTCACAYCTCTGTGAGCTGATCCCACACTCCCATTTTGCTGCTTTTCTTAAGGGTGTTTCACAATTCCCTACATATTTATTCAGCACAACAACTGCTATAGCCACAAGGAAAAGTGAGAAAGAAAGATATCCTGAGCACCCACAGCATGTTTTTACATATATATATATATATATATATATGTGTGTGTGTGTGTTTTAATATGTTAGGACAGCACTGTCTATGACTTACCTGTACCATAATTTTCTCAGGTATTGTACACATTCCTTAATTAAAAGCAAACTGGACTTCTTCCAGTATGCCCCAAACCTCCTCCCAACCCAGCCAGACAAGCTATACATTTAAACTGTCATACACCAAAAGATAAAAACTCAAGTTTAAAGTTGCTGAGCAGACTGACAAGCGCAAAATCAAAAGCTGGAGTTTCCCTGGAGCACCACCTTGTGGATACAAAGAAACTGAAATATTACCTGAAACACAAAAGTTCCCCAATATCTTGAGGACAGAACTTATGTAGATCTTCCCATATATAACATTCTACACACAGTAAAAGCAACAGAGGATCAACAGTTCTTACTGAAGTAGGTTAATATTGAAAACAGCTCTCAAAAAAGTTAATAGCATAGAAAGAGTCAGGACAGACAAGACAATTGAAAGGTATGTGCAGCTTGTGTTTCAGTCTCAAAACTAAGACATATGGATTAAACTTTCAAGATGTAAAACAAGGCAAAACATTCTAAACACAGAAATAAATTCAGGGTACAAGGAATTTCTTGAATCAAGATGAAGACTTTGGCTCTGAAGCACAAATAAATGGCATTAGTAGTCTTTTTGAGCAAGCCCAGAGCATTTCATAGTCTGGTTTTGCAGTTACAGCTGCAAAGTCACTGTAGCAAAAAATTAATCAGAGCAGCCATTTAGTTTTCTACTTTAACCAGGAGCATTCCAGTTGTTTCCAGCTGCTGTCCAAAATGGACAAAGCCAGGCTGACCTGGTCTTTGTCTATTCCAGAGGAAAAGCTGCAATTTGACAGTGAGCTGCAAAAAACAGTATCAAGTTTGACTTGTAGGAATACCAAAAACACTGGGCARCTGACAAGTTAAATGTAATAACGGAGGAATAGGATGGTGTACTTCCAGGGAGGGAAACAAATCTTGGTTTTGATGTTCATATTCAGAATTACAAAGAACAGAGAAGTGCAGAACTGCAAGTAAAAGTCAGAAACTACAACTCACAGCAAGCTTTTGTATCTACACGCAATATACAGCTTTGTTTTGACCTTGTACAAATTAAAAACACTGAAAGCAGGAAAGGATGAGTGAGGTTCAGAGACCAGCTTCATTTTAATACAGTTTTTATACTGGCCCTATCATTACAAAGCTGCCTTTCACCACAAGGGTTTCAGATCTTACCTGGTTTAGAACTTTCTGGAGATAAGGTGTTCCCATCCGATCTGCCATGTGCCTGTAGGATGGGTGGGAAAGAAAGAATTTCCTTTCTGCTAGAAGAGCTGCTTTTATGTCCTTCTTCCCATCAATGTCCTTCTGGCTTCTGTTTACAACACCAATATAACCTAAAACAAGACAAAACCAATGGGTAAATCAATGCAGCTATTRCCTGAACCACYGAATTCATCTTAAATAGAGCCAGACTGTCTCAGCTCAAACAAAACTTTCCAATTCAGGCATTTCAGATCATGTTTAGTAGAATAGTAACCTTAACACTGCCTAAATTGTTCATTCTGTTTACATATAGCAGATAGACTTCCTTTTAAATCATCAATTCAAACAGAGAAATATCTGAAACTCTGGTGAAGCCCAAAGAAACCACTTCAAAAACAACCAAAACAAAATCCAAAATAAAATTGAAATACACACAGAGGTCTATGCAGATAAATGATATGACATTAACAAAATACAAAAAAAATTTCTTCTCATTTGCTGGACCAACTTGTTCCATGGGAGGAGACAGTAAATTATCAATAAATTATAACTAGAACCAAAATTCTTGATATTATTAACAGAATAAACAAACGTGGCAGTAGCTGCCAGAACAAGGAAAATTTCTGGCAAGGATCAAAACTAGTTTCCAGTGAGATTACCAAGCTCTGGTGCTTGCTTCTGTCATACACAAATTAAAAAAACATTTTTATGTYACAGGGAACCTGGCAGAAAAGAAAAATATTGGCTAACGAGATGTGCTGGCATTACACTGCATATTCCAGAGGAAGCAAGGATTTTCAAGGTCCAGAAAGGATATTTTTAGCACAGCTACCTTTACGTTTGCTGAACAGATAACTGCAAAAGCAAGGAACACATCAAGTCCAGCATAACCTTTGATTCATCTCCAGGACTCCCAAACACCATCCTTATCCAAAGCACTTTCTGGACTGCAAAGAGTAAAGGCAACTGAACATTCTCACCTCTACGAAGAGGGAGGAGTTTGTTCTCTAGAACTTCTCTTGCATCTGTTCCTTCATCCATCAGATCCAATTTTGTGATCACACCGATGGTTCTAAGGCCTGACCAGAGTGGAAGCAGGAGGAAAAAGTTATTAAAGAATCATTTAGAGTCAGAAGAAAAATGACACCTCACAATTATGTTACAACATATCTGTGCCCTTCTCAAAGGTATCACACAATAACAGCTCCAACTCAAGTTATGATATGTCTGGAAAAGCAGGGAACATAATTTCCAGTGCTGAAATGTGTTCCTCAAAACTCCTTAACAAGGCTCAGCATCCCTACAATATGACTGTGTAAAATTTCTGATGTAAGTATCCAAAAATCCCATCAGCACTATCCCCTATTTTGCCCAGTACTACAAAAATTCATAGATAACCACTGCTGCACTTGCTTATAAGAGATAGTGACAACATTTTAAAACTCATTTACAGCAACATTACCTAAACAATACTGAGCTAACAAACAGTTATATTGTGATGCTGAAGATCATGTGAGAATGTAAACAGACATCTATATTACATATTATAAATTATAGAATTTCCCACAAGAATTGGTCTGTTGTTTTCAATTATGTTATTAYACTTGAGAACAAAAAGTGGTGACACTCAATCCTGCTTACCCTGAGGGTCCACCTCCTTTGCCAGCTTCAGGGCATCTGAGTTGGCCAGGTCAGTGTTAGCTGGAGTCACAGCCAGGATCAGGCAGTTCTCTCTGGAGATGAACTGCATTATCATGTCTCGGATCTGCTGCTCAATGTCTGGAGGCTGATCCCCCACTGGCACTTTAGTGATTCCCGGCAAATCAATAAGGGTCAGGCTTAAAACTACATGGACAAGATGGATCAKAAAACTGGTTAGAACACCACACATGGCAAAAGGTCAACACAGCTATGGCTGCACACAAGTTTTGGTCACATAAAACCCCACAGAACTACCTGCACAGGCAGATTAATAGGTCAACAGTTGTCAACACTTCAAACAAAAGRCCTGACAATCTGCAAAGACTTCTTTCCCCATTGGTCTTACCTCTCTGGATTTATTAGTACTATTTAATAATAACATTTGAAATACTGCAACTGCTATAAATTGATACTTATATCAAATATCCTTGAGGGCTCTAAGACAAATTAACATGGTTTTCTGAGCTTAGTCCAACAACAGGAGCACAGGCAACAGACCACTCTCATTACATCCTCCAAATAGACCAAAACAATTGTTTGGATTATTTATTAAAATATAGAGTGTGTCTGACCACGTTTTCAATCATGTCTCTAATTGAGAAATTCCCAAAAAACAATCAATAGTTAGCCTGACTTACATAGCAAAACTGCTGTTAAGGGGCTTGGGGAGATATTGCTGGTTTGGGAGGTTTTTTGTTGGTTGTTTTTTTTTTAATCTGTAACATCTTCAGAAAAGTCAGAAAGATTAAAATATTAATCTATTAAGAAAACCTGGTTTTCTTTGGTATGATTTCCCTAGTAAGGGCTACAGTGCCAACTAGAGGCATCCTGGCTTGGGGTAACAGGGCATCCTTTAGACAAATGACAAAAATGCAATTCCTAGGAAGGAAATGCCAGAAGTGTAGTTGGAGTCTGGTTAATGTAGATAACCATGGTTGAACTAAAAGATTGATCCTAAAAGAACAAAGCAAGAGCAATAGGTAGGAAATTTTCACTTTCTCCTGGAGCCAGCATGTTCAACAAACAAGCTTTTAGGCAGGGGATTTAGCTGAGCTTCTCTGCAGCTAGAAAAATCATGCTACAGTCAAACACATCACTTCTGTACCATATCAAAGACAAATTCAATGGAAAACATTTTCTCTAGATTGTCTTCATTAAGCTGGGCAGATGGCAACCAGAGGAACCAACTTTGATATATACAGGGGGTCGTCACCAGAAAGCAACTTCAAACACTGTTATTSCCTGAATGTATTTTTAGTGACAGCAAATAATAAATTTTCAGTAAGGCAGGGAGACACAGAGACTTTCTAGATCAGGGAATTCCTCTGGAGAGTGCCAAAAAGAAGTTTTATTACAAGTCCCATTACTGGTCTTTACTAGCTCAGCCTCAAACCTTTTCCAGTCCAGATAAGGCAATAGCAACAGATACAAAAGGTGATGGCTATACAGACAGAGCTACATAATATGTTTATATGACAGAAATGTAAAGTAGAATGATTTTACCTACCATGTGGAGAATATATTCTTAAGTTAATAGGAACTGAAGAAATGCCTTTGTTCATTCCTGTTACTCTATCTGTTTCAACTTCAATTTCCTGACGAACTTCATCAAAATCAGTAAATTTCTTCCCTTTGCAGTGCAGAAATTCAGCATAYTCTGTCAAGAATATCAATAACAACTCTGTATTTCCCAGGCTTATTGACTTGCACACCCACTTTCAAGCCCCCAGTGTCCTTCAGATGTGTAGGCACAAAAGTTGGTCATCAGGGCTATCAGAAAAGCATTATTATGACTGCACATATGAAAGCCAGCCCTCAACAAGAAAGACTCAGTTAAAAGCCAAGTTGACTGGATATGATTTATTGCTCCTATCTTTAGCACATCATCTCCTGGAACAATTGAATCTTTCAATTAGATGCCATTTACAGTAATAGAATAGGGAACAGATTAAGAATGAGATTGAGTTTTCATCTGATCTCATTTGCCTGTAATACATCCTAAATGGAAAATAATTCAAATTCTGTACCAGGCAAGATTTTTAGCATTTGCTTCAAAAACTTACATCCCATTTTACACATGAATTTAGCAAAGGAATTCTGTAAATTTTTGCAAGTTCAAAATGAAAATAAGATCATTTAAAAAAACTGTAATGTTTTTAATGCAGCTTCTCATTTTCTAAAAGTGTCCTATAGTCTAAATATGAATCATGTTTACAAGTTTGCAAAAGTGTCCATAGAAATAGCTGTGATTTTGCTGAAGTGGGACAACATAAATAATTCCCAAGCCTTTAATTTCATACAAGCTGCTGTTYTACCTTAGAAGAGCATTGACCAGGAATCAGACACAGATAATTTGTTAAACCYGAAATAGACACTTAGTATCTGTTTTGACTTTTGAATCCAAATATTGATACTAATCATTGCARCCTTTTTGGTTGCCTGCATAACCAAAAGCACATCCCAGGATTTTAAAACTGGATTTTCTTCCTTCAAAGCAGAACACAAAGGTTTATCTACACAGTGAGGGTGCCATCAGAAATGATGACACAAACAGCAATTGCAGACACCAGCTCACGTCCTGTCCCCAGCAGGTCAGAGCTGTAGGACTGGGGAAAGGCTGAAAAGATTTGTGCATGCTCCAGTCCATTTCATCCTGCAATGGAGGCCTGATCCCAAAGCTCCCTTCAGAAGTTTCTTCCCCAGAAAAGGTTACTTGGTAACAAACCCAGATACCCAGAGCAAAGAGCTTGCTTGGCACTCAAAGAACAGCAGCTGAGAACACCAAATGTGAGAATATGGATTAAAAAAAGGACTTTATGTGTCACTACTGAAGCCTGTTCCCAAGAAGTCACTTTGTTATTGTTTAATACAGAGCTGTTAAAAAAGTAACAAATASTCAAAACTACAAAAAATAGTTAAAGCAAACTGACAGAAAAAAAGGACAGAGTGGAAGGGAAAACATCAAATACTCACCTGTCTGTGCCACAATATCATAATCCCTCCAGATTCAGTGTGTGAGGAACAGGAAAACCTACCTTTATTCAGACAAAAAATACATCTTTTTTTTAAAAACAAGAGAGCACCTAAAAATAAGCACCTTMTTTTATATCCTTTTTCCAGTTCTAGCAGCAAAATGATAACAAATGGAAGTTTTATTTCATTATCCAGTGTTTATTAAAAAAATAACAGAGAATACTGAAATATTTCAAAAAGAAAAATAACATGGTGCACAAAATAAAATATCTCAGTTGAGAATTTACAWTTGTAAAATTTGTCATCTCAAGGCTGGCAAATAGATACCTAACGAAAAAAAGAGCTGACAAGTGGTTCATATTTTATCCCACCTCTTCATGCACAGCTCCTGGCATAAAACATACATTTCTTCTTAGTTATTTTTTTCCCCAGTAGATCATCAGATTTTCTCAGGAAATTATTTCTAAATCCAGTAATTAATAGTTGGTGCCCAGCTGTAATCAGTTGACTCGGTAACCAAGGAGGGTTTTTCTCTTTTTTTCACTTCACACTCAGTAATAAATTCACTATCTGACAAGGCTTCAAAGCAATCCAAATAAAAATGTTTGCTACTTTTTAGCTGGGTTCATGTTATCAAATCTCCTYGCTCCTGGTGCCATCTGTGGTGCCAGCAGGGCTGAAGGAATGAACTCCAGGGTGGTTCCTAACCTGTGGTGCCACTCACAGCCTACGGAATAAGAATTCCAAGGGACAAGCAGAGCTTTGTTCTGCTCCTTTCAGCCCTCAGCCTGCCCTTGGCAGTGATGCCTTCAGCCAGGCTGGAGAAGCACATGCTTTAATGCAATCTTCACTTTCCAGCTTTCATGCACAGAAGAACACTGGGAAAATGTTTTATTTATGTTTTTGTGGGAATGGACAGAAAGCTAGGCAAGAACAAGTGATCCTGCCTGACATCTAGCTTTCAGACATGGATTTTTGTATAAAACTGAAGTTATATTAAGAGAAAGAACAATTAGATACAGAATYAAAAACAGTCCTTGCATGTAGAATAATTCTTTTTTTTCCCCCAGACTCACTAAAAGCACCTTGGACAACATAAAATTAAAAGGCTACCAGAGCATAGTTCCTTCAGTGCATCCACAAGTGATTAATTATCTCTTCTGTTTTGATTAAATTAGACAAATCATACAAACTAGTGATATGGGATCACATCTTTTAAAATGTTCCTTTTTTTCCTGTCAGTTAYATCTCTGTTAGCTTTTATGATTTAATCTAGCACAATGATATATTGTTATGTGCACTAAACAGCCATTGCTATTCTCAAACTATTTAAATTATATAAACACTTGAGATATTTCATAAATTTGTCTCT
This sequence comes from Cardinalis cardinalis, assembly GCA_014549065.1. Lineage (NCBI taxonomy): Eukaryota > Metazoa > Chordata > Aves > Passeriformes > Cardinalidae > Cardinalis > Cardinalis cardinalis. The sequence continues at coordinate 1,568,955 of JACDOX010000107.1, forward strand.
AAGCTAAAGAGAGCCAAGTGACAAGGATCAGCCCTTAGGAGTACATAAGGGATGTTTTGGAAAACCTCCCTGACCCACATCAGGCTGAGCCCAAGAGCTTACAAAGCCCAAAGATTTTACTCTGCACAGAATAATCTCGAGGTCAGGAATTCACCAGGATATAAACCTAGATTCAGAGCTGCTCCCAAACTGATTTCAAGCAGAGCTGCACCAAGTTGGTGGCAGTATCCAGTGCAGAGTACTCAAAAGGGATTGAAAGTGTTCCAAAAAATGGTTCATTAAACTGTAGGCCTGTAGCAAGCATTTTAAATGCAAGCAGCACAGGAGGAGTATCTGCTATTACTGCACCTTCTATCTGCCCCTTGGGGAGATATCACTCAAGCAACAACACTTTTTACCTTCAATAAAGCATCTCCCAAAGCCTCAGAACTCTTTCCAAAAGAGTGATTTCAAGAGGGTATTTTTAAAACATGCAAATAAACATCAGCAGCCAAAGTACTTCACCTTWTCTTTGATGATGGACAGCTTTTTCTGAACAAAGTAAATGCAGCTAAGTGAATCTGGACCATAGCAAATCATTCAATGGTGCTTCCTTRAAAAGAGAGGAAGTATCAAAAGCCCTTCTTGTCCTATCCAATCTAAAATCCCTCTTCTGCTTTGCCATTTCTGGAGCTTTTCTAACAAGCTGAAGATGAAATACTCAAAACTGAGTTATTCCACTGCTAACCTGCAAGCAGAAAGGCTATAAGAAATAGAAGTACCCTGGCATTTCCTGAAGCTAAAACAAAAAATCCTGGCAATGCAGAGAATGACAAGAATACCACAGCAGAAGATATTAAACATGGAAAACAGTGCAGATCTGATAAAGTAACTACCAAAGATAGCAGGTCACACYCTTAGGAGCCAGTGAAATGGTTCAKTAGAAGGGTAGACACTTGTACCAGAGGAGGAAAAGCTTTTTTTTGGATGCAATAATCTTCTACAACCTTGAAAGTTTTTGTTTGCAGAAAGAATTTCCCTCTGTTCTTTCAATCATTTCCTATGGATGATGCTTTCTATAGTTCCAAGCCCTCACACAGCACTCCTCCAGGCATTTTTCCCTAATTTTACAGAGGCAGAGCTCTCACCAGAGCTCCCTCCTTCCCAGGACTGAGGAAAAGCAGAACCTTGTAGGACTGCATTTCTGTGCTGCATCTTGTACAAAGTCTACTTCTGTATTTCACAACAGCATGACATGAGTGAGTTATGCTCTGTCAGAGATTCACTGTGAGCACCAGGTCCTTTTTTGAAAACAAACCTTCTTCTCAAAACCAACCTTCTTCTCAAAACCAACCTTCTTCTCAAAACCAACCTTCTTCTCAAAACCAACCTTCTTCTCAAATACCAGCCTTTCAGTACAGCAAAAATCCATATCCCAGCTGAATTGCTTCTTACTTTGGGGATATTTTTCTTCATTTGCAAGCAATTTGAATTCCAATTCTGCCCACCAGTATCTTTCATATTCTTGGTTGTATTTGTCAAACACCCACTTAATAAACACACTCCATCCTGTCATCCTACCAGTAATACAAAATACTAAACATGACCTGGAGGGGTGTCCCACTCTAAACAGCTGTGCATCCATCTCACAGGAGACTTGCTAAATCATATTTCCTAAGATWGCTCATGATATTTTCAAAAAAAGGAATCATTTAAAAACCTCTACTGTAGCCAAGCTAAGATACCACCTCACCTCAATTTACAAGCCTGCTACCTTGTAAGAAAAAAATTTATTGCACTGATATGACAGGGTTATTTCCTTTGATGAGTTTGTGTTGGCTGCTGTTCATCTCAAATACCTTTCAGATTGTTAGTTAAKAACTACTTACAGATTTCTTTCTCTTAAAAGTGAACTTTGACTGATTCTTCTGTCCCTTTCCTTTATCATCTTTAAAAAGATGGGCATATATAGAGCCATTTTTTTATCTTAATGAGGGGATTCCATCTTTCCTAACGTCACTGAGCACCAACCTGGGATCAAGGAAACAAAAGCTTCCAGGAAAACCCACGTGTAAAGCCAAGTATTTGTGGGTACCATTAATTTGTCCAAGCATGAGCTGAAGTTAAATCCCATTTTGAGGATCCTGATAGAAACGTGGCTGAGCCAGCAAACCATCCTGCCAGACCTCAGCAGTCACTGGGATGAGCTCAGATCACCCCTACAGACAGCAACAACTGGGAGATTTGCAGGTGCAAGGAACAACTGCAGTCTCTCTGACCTTACACAAGCTCAAATTCAGGTTCCAGAGCAGCAGCACTGTCTCTCTTCCAGGATGGCAGTACTGTTTGGGGGATGAGCCTTTCCTTAGCTCAAAAAGGCATCACCATCTTTTTTTACCATCTTTTCCTCCTGCTGGTGGCACTTTTTAGCTTTGGGGGCACACAGCTCAGTAATTTTACTGATCTCTTCAGCATCCCTGTTCATCATCTGAATGAGAGTGGAATCCAGGAAATGCAGCCACTGTCTGCCTCTCCTCTCTCCAAAGTGCCTGTTCTTTCCTGCCATTGGCACTGTAGCATTTTTCCAGTTTTTGGAAGAAGACCTCCAAATGCCTGCCATCTGATGAAGTCTCTAAGATCATTTGTGTTAGCTGAAATAAGCAGTCTAAATTCTTTTTCTATTTCTTTTTCTGTTCAAGGATTGTTTTTGCCACCAGATGGCAACAGAAGATGGCTACGTGTGAGGAGYAGTTTTGCAATACACGAAATTTGGATTAAAGCTCTACATCCTCAACAGAAAAGAGCATCTGCAAGACTTCAGAAAAAATCAGAATGTCTTTTGAAACGTAAGATTTAATTTCCACTTAGTGTTCTAATTAACAGAACTCAAATGTGGCTATTGTAAATATGACTCATTTTTCTAAAAAATGTCCACCTCAGCAAAGAGTTTCAAAATCTGTTAATCTGCYGAAGCAAGAAGAAAATCTGAAATTGCTCCAAAACCAGTTATCAAAATAAGGAAAATAACTCTCCTAGAGCCAGGATATTTCAGATGTAAATAACAAATAGCAGGATTTATATAGCAGGCAATGGATTTTTAATGAAGAGAAGATCCACTACAAAGGCTTCACATATTTTTTTTTGGCACTGCTGTTCAACAACAATGTACTAGCTAATCTCTCAGAATCTAGTCATTATCTCACCTGCAGAGGCAGAAGAAAGCACAGCAAGAAGAACAGATTTCCTAAGGTTATACAGAATGTTGGCAACAGAAAGAAAAAAATAAACCACAAACAAAACCCACAACAAAATGAACAACAAACAAAAAACCAACAAAAACACCAACTCATCTCTCAAGATCTCAGAAATTTCAAGTCATTACCTTCTAAAGCTTACTCAGCAGCACCACCTAAATCTATTAACTCCAACAAAAACTATTTAATCTTACTGCTGTATTAGATAAAAAAACACCAAGCTAAGAACTATACCCAAAGTTGTGAAACAAAAACTTAGAATGTTGAAGAAATAAGTTTTAATGTAAATATTAAGGAACACCAACTGAAAGGAAGAAAAACCCACCAGCTCAGAAGCACACTTGAAATTCTGATCCCAGGTCATCAGTGCAACAACAGTTGCATCTTAAAGACACACAATTTCTCATATTATCAAACTCAGAGAAAAATACTCAAAACTATTAAAGATTGACTTGTTATATTTAATTTAAAACTTTGTATTTGCCTTCAGTATTTCAGCAGAGTACAAATTTGCATGAATGTGGAGTGCAAATGCCATAAAGCCATTTAGGAATTGTACTGGTACCACCAAAACATGGCAGTGACTAAAGGAGGCCAACAGGTCACTGTGAAATAGCTTTGTACAAACTACACAGAACTTTTAAAATGGGTAAACAAAATCCGAATAAAACACCCCATACTAAAAAATGCAAAAATTCTTACAAATACTCCATATACTSCACATCTCTTCCTACGGATTGTTCAATGTTACCCCTGCAGGGGTAACAGCTCTTTACCCAGATGCTGGAGGACCCCTGGGAATCYCTCCCAACCAATTCCTGCTGCATCCTTCCATGCCATGTCTGACCTAATAATGGATGGGCAAAGCTTTCTCTGACTTTGATGCGCACAAACGCCTCCTCTGCTAATTTTCATCTCTTAGTGCAGTGACTCAAATGAAGCTTTAACCTCCTTTGTCAATCAAATTCACATTCTCAAACTATTCTCAGCCACTTCCAAAATGTTGCTGAAGTATCTTGTAGTCATCTGTGCAYGCCTGCACAGAAAGTGCCCCCCCTCTCCCAACGAATACTCCAAAATTAGGAACAGTTACTTTTAAGACTCAAGAAAAATCCTAGGATTAAAAATTAGTTTTGTTTACTACAGCAACAAAAAGCTGATACAGCCCTCTAATTATTCTGCAACATTTTGGATAATTATGGGCTTCACAGAAATCAGCCCAGCATCTGCTTCCTGTAAAAGAACACTGTGCTTCTCTAAGTAGTTTTCTTTATTTTCTTTTCTTAAAATTAGTTCACAAAGATAAAGKTGACTTAAAGTTACTTGGAATTTCATCATCAAAAACAACAACAGTGGAACAAAGTTTAAAGAAAGTAACAAAATAATTAAAGGTTGCRTTTTAAAGGTCTTGGCATTTAATCCCTAACAAGAACTTCTCAGCATTTCCCAAAGGGAGAAATAAACCTTGACATCCAGGAAACACAAAATTAGGCTGAAACTCAGTTCTCCTGAATTTTAAAAGGTTTTTTTTGTGCTATTTAAGCCATAATGAAGAACTAATTTTCAGCAGAGAAGGTACCTGTACAAAACCTAGAGGCCTACCTAAAGGCAGTAATACTTTGGGAATGTAGTAATGAGGAAAAGCAGAGAAAAACCCTAAACCAAGGGACAGTGATGATTCTATAAAAGAGGGCAACACAGAGCAGTCAGGGTAAGTTTAGGATGGGTGTCAATGAATAAGTATTTAACCACTTGAGGCCAGATATAAGACAGGTCCCTTCARTTCAGTCTTTTTGAAAGGATTCAAAAAGCTCAAAGCTTTTGTTTCTTCTGCTCTTGCATTGTGGCATGGTGCTGGAAAAGTCAGATGAAGACTCTCCACAGCTAAGCCTCAYTCAGGCATTTCTGCATCATCTGTCAGAGGCCAAAAGCCAGAGCTGCAGAAATGGCAAGTGTTTGTTCCTCCAGCTAAAACAAATGTTAATATATACCATATATCAGGCACTATAAGTGTACAACACACTTGACAATCCCAAAGTTTCTAAGCTGAGCATGCAGAAATACTGAATTCCACTGTTTTTCCTTTCTCTTCCACAGTGTAAACATCATGGAAAATTTTATAGAGGCACKGAAATTATGATGGCATTTTAAAAGCAATAATTCAGAAAACACCCTGAAGCCCAGGCAGACTGCAGTCTACCTTTCTGTTGAACACTGTGAAGACCCTTCAGGAAAGAAATACACACAAAAACTTAATTACATCTCTCACACAGGGACAGAGAAAAGTTTTACAGGCAGCTATAATTTTGGTTTTTTCCCCAGTTKCACCATGGTACATAATTCAAAGACCACTGTTTGGTTTCAGTCCTGGTTTGGATGTTATTTTGTTTCTTTTTTTACTGTTTTGAGCAGAAGTAAATAGCAAACCAGTGAATTTTGTTGCTTACATTGGTTTAGAAGTAACAACACCAAAAACAGGAATGATGGTGAACCATAACTGCTTTTAGCTATGCCAGGGAACTGAGCTACACCGCAGCAGATCAAGCGCCCTGTGGAAGAGTACAGAGTGAATTCTCATGAAAGATCTCAATATATCCCACAGCTTAATGGTACACCCAAAAATATTTSTATTTTTGACCAGACAAATACACAGAATCCTTGTTTTTCCCCAATCCACCTTCTGCTCTACTTAGTGCAGTGAGCCCAACCAAAAAGGACAAGTTCTGGAAACAGCCTGTGTGGAATCAAATCTGCGTGCACTGGAGCAGGAGTTAAAGGTAGAAGAGCAGTAATTTTGGTGTATTAACTAACACAACTGCAAAGCTCATCAAGAAATGAATAAATCAAAGCTAATTTCCAAAGCATATTGCATGTAATGATGTGGGTTAATTCACCATGTGCTCCAGGATTTAGACATCATTTTCCCACAATGGGAAATGTGATGAGTTGGTYCTGAGCACACAATTTTGGAGCAGCAGCCCTTTGTTCCAGACAGTCTGGTGGCATCTTCCTTCATATTGCTCATGCCTTCTTAGAGAAGTTTTTCTCCTGCTGAAGTACATCAGCACTTTGTCCAGGCAYTGACCCAAAAAGAGGAAGAGATTACCTGTTTTGGCAGTGATGAGCTGCAGGACCAACGGCCGTCTTGTCACAATTCCAGAACCTCGTGGAAGAAAATCCCTAGAAACATTAAAAAAATASTTACTAGCCAGAAGTAATGTGCAGTTACATAAGATATTGGACTAATTTGGAACCTCCTCTGCATGGAAATGGAAAGGTGGTGAGGAYAGATTTATAGCAAATACTCCTATAAAGTAGGGCTGTTAATTTTGGTTCAATATAGTAGTTGGTCATTACATAGGAGACAAATGTGTATTAAAGCTGAATTACTGTCTCAGGGCACTCCCAGGCCTCCTCAAGACCATCACATAGAACATCTCACCTTGCACAGTAACACTACCTGAAGCCATGGCCAGATTTACCCAAGTGATTCTGGCATCACGGCACATTTAATCTGAAAAGGATCTGGACACAGGAATACACACACACACCACACCAGAGCTCTGGACAAACCAAACTGGCAGCACTCTGCACTACTCCTTCACATACTCAACTTCTGCCAGTTCAAATCCCCAAATAGCTTTTCCACCAACACATCTGCCCAGAAGTTTCTCAGTGAAAGCAGAACACCCAAAGTCCTGTGGGACAGAGGGAAGAGTGTCCTTGGACCAGAAAGGAAGCAAGAAAACAAAGATACCAGCTCTGCCATATCATTATGCATCCCCATGGGCCTTTCCATGCCTCTAAAGACAGGGAGACTCCTTATGCAACGGGAAAGAAAGAAACCCAAAGCAAAATAACACATTTTTCTCAGYGTCTTCCCCAGTTGCCAGACCTATTAAAACTTTAAAACGATGAGATGAGGTTCAGTGAGAGGCTTTGAAAAGTGTTCCCTTCAAATAAGCATCTTCAGAGGAACAAAATTCAGGGGTAAACAGAGTTTTACAACCAGTGTAAGCTGATCAAAATCCCCTCGTTTTTCCTGCCTCACAAGGGATGCTGAATCACTTTCCTGCCTGCCCTAGCAGAACTGCTAACTCACCTCTCTGGCTCAGATGAAAAGCAGTGCAGCAAAGGCTTAGGGCAGGAATTCTCAGTCCAAGGGCAGAGCTGATCTGGGTGACTGCTGTTATACACCAGAGTGCCAGTACAGAGGTGAGGCAGGAATGTGCAGGGTCTTTGGGAGGGATGGGGAGAAGGACAAGAGCCAAAGSAACAAAGCACAGCCCTGGCAGCCCTTTAGACACAGCTGCTCAGACAGGTCTGCTCCAGCACTTGGGCAATCACCTCCTGCCTGGAATAACCACTGGGGATCYTCACACTGACCTTGCACTGCTTAATGGAAGCCTGGCTTTCACAGCTCCTTTAAAGGCTGCACACAAACCCGTGTGGTTTGAAACAGGCCTTGAGGGTACCTCTATGAAAAATAAACCACACAAATATCCAGGATATTATTTGTGCAAATCAGAGGATGTCCRGTCTGAGCAGTCCCAGGCAAGGACAGGCTCAGGAACACAAAAGTGAACTTCTTTCCACAAGCACCAACAAGGTGACAAAGCTTCAGCAGAGAACAAACACAGCAACCCTACCTGTTATAGAAGTACTGAAGGTTTCCTTCCTAACATCTAGACATAAAAAAAAAATAAAAATAACATCTGCAAGCAGTTCTAAGGCTCTGAGGAACAAGATCACCCGTCCTGTGTCCCACACCACTTTAGAACTTCSCAGCATTTTGAATGAAACAGTGTTAATTTGTAGCTAAATTGTGYTTCCCTTTCTCAGCACCTGTTAATGCGTGCTTACTGTGGGATTACTCTGCAAACCAAAGCACACCATAAAGGGGAGGCTGTTCAAACACAAACTCACTTATTAACTTCCCTACTCAAACTCAGACCWGCAGGCAGAAGTACAATTAATTAGGAATTCAAGTAATCTCTAAAGCAAAGATACTGCAAAAACATCAGGTGTACTGATTTAAATCTGCTGTGGTGCTTTACAACACTTGAGACAGCTACAGCATAGAGGAATTAGCTTAAAGAGACRCCAAAGGCCTTCAGACAGGTCTCTAGCATAATTCCAGTATCTGCTAATGGAGAGAAAGCTGCCCCTCAATGAACACCTACTGCTGTTTTCTCATGGGGAAACCGAAAATAGTAATGGGAACGTGGTCATACTTCTGCATGCACTGAAATGAATGCAGCCAGGAGGTACCAAATTAAGATTACAGTTTCATACATTGGTTTTCAAACATTTAACATCTGTTATATGTGTGTATATATATATATATATATTTATGTTTATATATTTTCCCATCCAGAAGCTAAAATGAATTGCCACTCAGGACAAAGTGGTCACCTAAACCAGTGTCCTCTACAGCACCACAAGAGACAAGAAAATCCTTTGGGGAGTCAAAGGCTGAAAAGATTTATCGATTTTGTGCTTCAGACTAAGCACATTCAGCAGTAAAGAACACTGCATTAATGCAGCTCCCCGTGTACACAATGCTCACCTTTCCTCAACAGCAAAATTACAAAGAAAGGTTAAGACAACAACTCTCCTTCAGAACATGCTCTTAATATGCCCAAAAGTGATGGCATTCTTTRCCCCTGTCCAATGAGCTGAACTATYTTCTGTTCAAGCAAACATCAGCAGAGAGAGGTTCCCGCTTGGTGAGAGGGGGAGCTGCGTTGATCACATCACCAACACAACAGGACATAAAACTTCTGCTACAAATGCACATTTTTAAAAGGGAAGAAGTCAAAGAATGAGGGTAATGGGCTTCACAGGGAGAGTTCAGGAGAAAATTCTCCCCCACCATTTAACCACTGAATGGGTGTTTTACCTCCATGAAAGAGACACTGACGTCAATCTGCCCACAGGGATAGAGATTTKTTTTTAACATCTGAAATTTCAGCTACAAGGCAAGGGCACCTGTGTACAGGTTCTGTACAACTCTCTGTACAGCTCACTACAGGTTCTGCACATTCTTTGTACAGCTCAAATCAGATGTTACAAATAAACACATAAACTCTACTTACAGAAAAAAAAAAACTATTTTTTAAACACACACAGAAATGTAAGTCAAATCTGAACATAGCTTGCACATCTTTAGGAAAAACAACCTAGTACCAGACAGCAGGGAATCAGGTTAAATGCTGCACAACTGCTTCTGCAGAAATGCCTACTGTGACATCCACAGGACAGGAGGCAGCTCCTCCTCCCCYTGGCACAGAAAGCATTCTCTAAAGGGTTTGTAAGTGGTGCTGAATGAAACAGCTCTGTATCAGAAATGGTCCCACAACTTAWACAAGTAACAGCAGCAAGAAATACAACAGGAATGAACAGAGCCAAGTCTCAAAGGCTCCTTCTGACCAAAAGGACAATGCCCCTCCAGGCCCTGAGGGTACACCCTAATGTTTTTCTAAGGACAGACTCGAGACAGCTGCTATCCACACCTTTTRGTTAGCACATACACGTCTGTTCAGTGAAAGCTGGGATAAAAAATTCACATCAGAGTTGAGGCAGCTGCAAAGAAATCCACCTAGGAAAATATTCATGCCTGAGAATTTGTGCTCAAAGACACCAACAAGGGGAGAAAAGGCTGTTTCTGTGGAGGGGGCAGTGAGCCTGGGAGCACCTGTGTGCACAACTGCAGGGCCACTTAACAATGAGGAGGTGCAGGAAAGAAGAAACACACTGAGAATGGAAGCCCTGCYCCTTTAAGAGACATTCATCCTGCATTAAGATTCCAACTACCTTTCCATCTTCACTCTCAGAGCATTCTCAGCACAAAGCACCGAGCTGACAGCAGCTGTACCAGCACAGCAGTGACAGGACAGCCCATCAGCAAGGCCTGGCCAGGGCTGAACTTATCAAATGCAAAGAGGAGGCAAACAGCCAGATCTGCCAGGAACTTCAGGAACTTGTCAATCTTAGAATGCACTCAGCTGCTGGAATATTGTTAAATACTTTCAAGAGCAAAATATTTTCAGGGCTAAAAATTTTTTATCCTATAAAATTACTCATGTCTTTATATTTCTTAATTTCATGTTATTTATTCTTTATTTAATTTAATATAATTTATAATATTATATATTAATACATAACATAAGCTGTGTTGTCTTCTCTAGCACTCCTCATTTCCAGTATCAGAGATCTGGACAAGTGTATCTACTAAGTTTGGTGTCTACTGTTTGTTTAATGCATAAAGGAACATASAGTAGCTTAATTTGGTTGCTAAAAGCCAGGTTTCAAACTTATGCCACAGGATGGTGAAACAAGTTGGTCACAGCAACACTTCAGCAGTTTATAATAACAAGCCAGTTTGGGCTTTAAGGTGAAAAAGCAATTAGAATACTCATTCATTGAAGAACTTCATGGACGAGATGGAAATTTCAGGAACTGTAGGGAAATGCTGAAAAGCAAACTAGACAGGGGCTCCTCAGTGAGGTGGTCTCATCATAATGCAGGACTGCAGCTTACATAGGAAAACACATAAACAAATAAACATAACTTGTTTCAGGGGATTTCCAGGGAGAGTGTCCATTTAGGAGATCTTTAGCACACTGACATTTCTTGTGGTTAAAAAAAAGAAAGAAAAGATGAAATGAAACAGAAGAATCCCCAGTTTGTATGAAAAGTGATGATACATCAGTTTAAAACTTACATTTGCTTTTCTTTGCCAGTATAGGGCTGAGAAATGTCCTGTRCTTAGATCAGTTACATGGTCAGTATCACACAGGATAAATGGCAACTAATTTACATCAATACCAATATAATTAGTTCATACAAAACAATAGGGGGAATCCAGGAAATCAAATAACYGAGAAAAAAGTCAATGATTACACAGTAACTGCATTAATTAAAGAGCTACGAGCAATTCTAATTGATAGTGATGAATTGTTWAAAAAGTCAGAATTGCCTCCAAAGAAAAAGGCTCCACGTTTCTCACAAAGCACAGCAATGTGCCAGGCTCAGGACAAGAGCCAGAGTTTCTCACAGAGAAGCAGAAATGACCAATCTGCTTCACTGCGCCAGACAACACCAGCAATGGCACAAGAGTTCTCCCACTAACACAGAGTCCATCCCAAGACCCCAAACCACCCCCAAACGCAGGAAGGCCCTGATCCAGCAGCAGCTAATGAAACAACAGAGCATTGGTAGCACTCCCCACAAGCTTTTATTTCCAAGTTTTGCCAAGGAATACAACACAGCTTTAATTGCAAGAGGAAGCAATTGYGCCTAAAGTCAAAAGTTTTCCTGGGCCTTTTTCCAGCAGTGTTTATTGTTTGACACAACTCCAGCCTGGCACACCAGGAGCACTTGTGGCCCACACTAGCAGCTGAATGAGCATGCCTTGTGCAAGAGACCACACAGTTTCACAGGAACACTGACACATGTCCATACAGCATCTCCAAGTGCTGTGCAAAACACACAGAGGTACTCAAAAAGCTTTCATTTTTCTTCCATTTCTCATAGTTACCCTCAAAGCAAAGTGCTGAAAAGCTCCAGAAACAGGAAAAATCATGGTCCAGTGTAAGCCTAAGGATGGGAGGCATGAAACCGTGAAACATTTCTAATTTCTTTCATCAGGTTTTAAAAACCCATAAACCCCACCCAGGTAACTTGTAACTGGAGAAGTGTTAATGCTAAATATATACACCTGCAGATGTGCTCATTCTATCTCACCTGCTCCTGTGCTCACCAACCCCCCAGAGGACCCAGCAGCAGATCCTTCACTCACTTTTCATTCATTACAAAGCAAGGTATGTCCAAGAGATGGGAAATGTACTTTGCATTTACACAGAGGCCTTCTTAGGAACTAAGTCCATGAGATTTATCATCACCAGCACAAGACACACTGCCCTTCAAGTGACAGTACAAAGATAACCCTAGGACACAAAAAGCACTGCCTCAGTTGTGCTTTGATGTTCTCAACCATGTGCCTTTTTAATTCAGTCACACAGTAGTGTTTCTACAGGACACTGRAATTTGGCCATGTAGGTTGTTCCTCCTCAGCTCCAAGTGCAGAGACCAGTTCTCATTGTCAGTCACCACCTGATCCCTCACCTCCTTTCATTAGTTACAGAAGAGTAAATGGTTTTTTGTTTGGCACAATGTCTGTCAATCAAGGGTCTCCCAGAGCTTTGTTCAATGGCCTAACATAATGGGCCTTACAGGAAGGTGTACAAGACAATTAATCTGCTTTATTGAAGACCATGATACCGATCTTAATTAGGCCTACCAGGCATGCTAAATGCATTTTGGAGGCTGTGGATTTTTAGTGATCTCAGATGTATCAGCTCCTGAAGCTCTGTGCTGATCTTTCCAGTGGTTTTTTTTGGAAACCACACAGCATAGATGACTGGTGCTTAGTTCATGTTTGGTCTCAGTTTGCAGCAACCATTCTTTCGAGGTAAATCTTCCTTCGACTGACGAATCATTTTAATTAACCTGCTCAATCAAGCACAGTAACTACACATTCAGCCCATGCAGTGTGTGCAGGGCTTTAGGGGCAAATAAACAGAATAGTCAGACACCTTAGGGCTGTCAACTCCTCCTCCTCTCAAGCAGGGTACATAAACTTGGTGGTTTTGAGAAGCCATTTTCCATCTATCAATGTCCTTCACCACCACTGCTGAACTATTGGACTTCAAAATAAAAGTAGAGACACCCCAATTATCCTTTCCATCACTTTCAAGTAGAGAACACAGGTTGAATTAAGAAAAATAAAAAATAAAGTGTTGAAAATCTTACACAGCACTATAGCTAGCAGCCTAAAGTGTCTCTTTGGGTCCATTTTCCCTCCACTCCTTTATGGAATTGAGACCAACTATAAAAAAACCCAGAAGGCAATGTTAAAAAAAAAAAAAGTCTACTCAAAAAGACCCAGCTGTGGGAATATGAGAGTGTTGATTCTAAATGTGACAAAAAAGGTATTTTTGAAAAAGCCCTTGAAAAATTGGCAAGGGATTCCAGTCACACTAACTGGGGACCTCCATAACAAGTATGCTCGACATCAGTGCTTAGGCAGCACTCAGGTGAGAAAGCAAAGCTTGAGATTCCTCCTCATGCAGAAGACTGGGGAGAAAGCAGGCTCAGAAATCCCTGCCATTGTACTTCTCTTGGATCTGGAAGATGCTTTCTGTAAGTAGCAGGARCATTTCTGCCCAACAAGATGACAGAAGTTATTACATCTCCCCCATTAGAAATCATAGGACTATGAGAAAATCAGCGCCAAAATTTACTCTGGWCCCAGTGGTGAAGTTTTCCATTAAACAAAATTGGAATCAACAGGTTCTCCAAAGTAGGGGACAATCGAACTCAAGTCTAGGAAGGCACAGACCTTCTTACAGCAATCTAATGCTGCATTTTGACAGCAGTGMCAGTACCCCACATTCCCACACAGAAAAAGATGAGACTGCTCACTGGCTCAAGGAAAGAAAATGCACTTCCTAGGGTTCAAGAAAATGTCTTTCACATGACAGAAAGTTTTAAAACCTCAGCAATGCTTACAGGACTGCAAACTTGCCGTCCACAGGCACGAGAACCTGCCAGGCAGAAGGCCAGGGGGTGAGATGAAGAGCGCTCTGTGTGCAGCGCCTGTGCCGAGCAGAGGGGAAGCTGCCAATGTGCAGGCTCGTGGGCAAGGCACGGTATGCACGGTGCATCTGTCCTCCCTGGCAGGCAGCCAGCCCTCTGCTGCATCATCCTCCTTCCATGGGTGAAAATGCCCTTTTTCCTCTGGCCCTTTTAAGATTTTACAAAAGCTTCTGCTATTTCCTGCCCAACGGTGCTCYCTGTCAATTCCAAGCGGTGGTGGAAGGGGGAGAAAGGAAGCACAAAACACAAAGAAAGCCCAACAATTCCCAGAATTTTGGTGTCAAAAAGAATAAAGGGGACTTTGCAGAACAACTTATTCTCCCTAATCAGATATGTTTGCTTTTAGGAAAGGACTCATTTGCATAGGATGTTGGTGCATAAAAGCCCATCCATTCTCAGGATGAATACTAATGCAGCAAGATTCTGTATCTCAACACAAGAAACAAACAACAAAAATTCTTTACTCACTTTAAATTGTTGTCACTGCTCTAAATAGACCTTGGCTGTTTGGGGTTTTTTTTTTCAATCACTTCCAGCTGCCAAATACAATTAACAATGTTTCTTCAGAAAGATTTGAATAAGAAGTTTTCCTCCATAATATAATCAGAGATAAAAATATGACTGCAAGGATCAGAAAGAAAACAACAYGTCCTAACAAACCAGGGATATCAGCTACATGAAGCTAATTACTACAGAAATACTTGCATTTAGCAAATAATTCACCTCTTGATACTCTGTCCGGACAAATCTTTTAGATATCATGAATTCCAAAATCCCAGAAAAAACAATCTGCTGTTCTTCCTCCCAAATCCCACTGTCCTGAGCTGGGATCCATCAATATAGACTTTTTAAACAGAAGCACATTATACAGTCAGCTGTGACACAAAATTCAAGGACTTTCCAGAAGCATTGTGAAAATACATTTCTCTTTTGTAGCAGACAAGGTGTCAAACTGTACAATTACTGGTTTTGATACATTTTTGATATATTTTTTGGTACAGTACAAGCCATTTCAGATCATTTGCAGAGCTGGAATGTAACTGGATTCAATTCCTGTACTCCCTCTGGAATATATACACAGTGAGAACTGCAGTATAAAGAGCATGGATTTATCGACAGCAAGATAACTACAGAAGGAAGGGGGAAAGGAAATTGTTTCCAAAACGAGTGATCCAAGTTTCTCAAACAGCTTCTCTTCTCCAGCCATTTTATCCTTYTCTACCTGCCCATTTATCCTTCTCTGTGCCTGTGGTATGTATAGATTAATATATTGTCCAGGAAAATGTAAAGTCTGTTTAGCTCAACAGTGAAATTTAATATCAGCCATGATCTCCCATCTCTCTGCTCACCAGAAACTGAATTATTACCCCAAGAAAAATTTATATTAGAAGTCTGACCCAAAGAGTGCTTTGTGCTGTTACTTCCCAGAACACTACCAGTCATCGGGCTGCAGGTCTCAGCCCAGACTCCTGAGCTTCTCAGCCTCTTTCCCAGACCTGACAGACACTGAGGATCTTCTGCCAATGTTTGTTTAGCACCTGAACAAATAAACAGGTGAGCACACAAGGGCACAACACTGCCTCTGATGGATCATGCCAAAATTTCTTCAGCAGCTTCCAGCTTGGCTGATGAGCAGGGCTGGAAGAGAGCCCATTTCCCCCCTGACATGCAGCAGAGAGCAGAGATGTCTCCCAGTGGTTCTCATCCTTGCCATGCAGAGCCCTGTCTGCTCTCTGCAGGTGAGTTACACTCAGGCAGCTTCAGAGCATCCYCTAGAGCTGAGCACCACTGAGTGGATGGGCACGGTTTAGGCGCCTGCAGTGCACAGAGTAAACCAGGGACCAAGTGCCCAAGTTTCTCTGGCTTTGATGATCTCATCTGTGAGGGCTGAAATCTGTATTACAGCACAGAGTGCATCTCCTGCACACCTGACCACAGAAATCAGGCACTGAATTAAAAGCGTAACTTCCACACACAAATTATAAAAGCTGACATTATCAGCAGACACTTGGGTTGAAAACCTCTCTTATCTCCAGCTACAGTCTCCTTTACACCCYAGAGGCTATCACAGACAACAGTGCTTGGCAGCACATCAAAGCCCAGCGCCCAGTTAAATGGGATTTTGCTCCTCTCTAGTTCAATAATGCTGCCTTGTTCATCTCCACGCAACTTGCTGAAGAAAAGGATGCAAGGTCACAGTTAAATAATGCTCATTTCCTGTTCCCAGCATATTTACACTGCAGGTTTACACTGCAGACACACAGCATTAAAGAGATTCCCAGTAGCCCGTTACACACGAGCACAACAAATGGGAAATTCACAGACTTTTATATTTACTGTTGATGTTTAAAGCCCCACCAAAACAGTAAGAAAAAGCTAAAAAGTCTCTCCCCCTCAAGCCTGCAATCCAGGCACTGTTGAGAAACCCATAAATACTTGGAGGAGCATCATCAATTTGCTCAGTGATAAYTGAGGGAAGGCAAACCACAAACATGATCTCTCTCACAATGACTAAGCTATTGCTGGTGCCTTTTTGGGATGAGCAAACACTGGCACATCTCAGCTRTGCAAAGCAGAATCCAAGGCTCACTTTTAGTTCCACACAGAAATCTAAACCAGCCATCACTCAAACAAGAGAAATGCATAACAGCAAGTTTTAGACAAYAATCACAGTTATCCCACACTGATTTTAAGATTATATGCTACCACCTTCCTTTACAGGTGGTTAAAAATAAAGGAATAAAAATCTATATTCTACATACAGGTAAGGCATGTGTGGATACACATACAGGTAATATTTAAAAAGCTGTTTGAGGTCACGCAGTAAAGAGTGGCAGAGAGCAGTGTCCACACTTCCTTGTCTGTGCTGCAATCCACGGCAGCATCACTCCCAATGTTTACAGGTGAATGTCCAAACAATCCCATTGCTAAYATCTATTTATCTAAACTGGAAATCCTTGTTTGCTATTTCATCTACACAGGAAAGCGACATAAGCTTGAAACATCAGCAGCAATGCYCATCAAGAAACAGCAAGACAACAAAGGTGTTGGTTATTTGTTGATCTCAACACTACAAAATCCCAAGTGTGGGCTCCTCCCTGAAGGCAGTGAGTACAGGATCTATAATATTATACAAGAGTCCAGAGTCAGACAATCTGTGAAACATTCAGAAGTGCCTCTGTATGAAAAACCAGGGAAGTCTGGATAAAGTGAAGTAGATTCCTACGTGTGGCAGCAGCTCTCTGGCCACAGAGAGCAGGCACAGACTTTCCCAGACATTTTCCTGGCTGTGAGAAGCTCAGAGAAAAGAATGAGAAACAATTCTTACCTCCACTTGCTGCACCTGCTGCTGTGCACATGTGGAATGTGTTATGGAGATTTGTTYACCAAAGGGGGATTTCTTTATTGGACACTGGATGGTGTTTTGGATGGATTGACCARTTAGGCCAAAGCTGTGTCAGACTGTCTGTAAGGGTTATGAGCTTCTTAATAAGCATAGTACAGTATAGCACATGATATAGAGAATAAAGCAATTGATCAGCCTTCAGCAATCATGGAGTCAGTGCTAATTRTTACCTGGCTGGGAGCCTGCAGTGACACCTATGGTCTGAAAAAAGGAAAAAACCCAACCCAGAAGCCTCTCCTGAGATGACTGCTCTCCTCTAAAAACCACCAGAGGAGTGCAGCCACCTGCAGTACCTTGATAGATTGAACCCCCACTAACAACTGCCATTCAATCTGCAGCACTGATTCCTCACAAGGCACTTGAGACCAGACTGGAGTTTTTTGAACGTTGCTTTTTGCAGGGTTTTGAAGTTTTTCTGAAGTCTAGAGCACAGACTTCAAATACTACACTTGTGTTCACTAAATGCTACAATACCCTGGTCGTACACAGCATGCTGAAGTTATTGTAAAATATTCTCACAGGTGCACTTTACAAAAGTGAAGTGTTACTTATTGATTTAGCATCTCTGAACTGCCTCATATGCTGAGCTTCAATGCCACATTAAAGGTCAGAGCTCCCTACACTATACCTGCCTCATGACAGAGTATAGCTTTTCTTAATTGGCAAAATTTACATGCCAAAAGTAAAAGAGACAAATCTTCAAAGTAGTTTTAGAGGAAAAAAATTACATGCAGAGTGGTGCTGAAAAAACAGCATATTTGTTTGCATGTCTGTTTTTCAATACACATTTCCTTTACTTTCTATATATCAATTCTCAAGAATTGAAGGAAAAAAAAAAAACTTTAAGTTGACAATGGAGTTACATTTAAGGACAAAACCAGGCCATCTGTATCCCATCTAAACAGCCAGTTTGTTTTTCAATGTATAAATGCAAGAAGAAACCCAAATGAGCCACTGTCTCATTTGCTGCTGTTTCTAATAAATGAAATATCCAGAACATCCTTGCTTTCGTTGCACCAGAGTATTTTGATAACTAGGCTAATATACTCAATAGTGTACTCCAAGCTGTACTATGTCTTAATTAGTCAGGAAAAGGAGTGGCTGACTCTCATTTCCAGAAGATCCTTAAGATTAAAAAAGAGTACACAGCACCACATCTCAGTTTGTATTCAGCTTGACTGCTTAGCTTTTTCCTGCCTGTTTCACAAAAGAGGAGATCTTCTGTCAAAAAGTTTTTCTGTCAATGCCTAGTAACTAAAAGAATAAAATACCTGCACCAATCTTAATACATCTCCCCCAGGAAGCATCAATCTAAATATGTGTCTACATTCTTCAGAGAAATTTTCTGCTCTAGCAGCCAGAGTTAAAGTCCCTTCTCTTCTCCTAATGACTCAACGCAGTCTTTTCACAACCGCCATCTCAAGCAGAACAGAAGGAGCTGAGCACACGAGGAACAGCAATTTCAAAAAGAAATAATCACTACATATGTCATCATAAATAGCTCTACTTACATGCAGTGGCCCTAAGATTGTCAAAAGCATCTCAGATCAAAAAGCTGTAAAGCCGAATTACACAATCAGACCTGGGGCTCTTAAAATGAAAGTGCCTGTTTGATGATGACTGACAGGCTTACAATCAAGAGTTCACATCTCTTATAAAACAATTATTTGGCCTCATGCAGTTTGTATTATATTAGCCAGGAAGGGAAGTGAAGAGCCTTCAAGTTGGAAACCTAATTATTAATTTCTTGCTATTTTTAAGAGTAAAACAAGGTTCTGATTTCTGAAGAAGGAGGCCCTGACAAGGTAGCTTGCTGTCTGTGCCTTCAGTTATCTGAAAAACCCATTTGGCTACAGATGAAATAATAGAAAGTGCCTTCTCTCCAAATACAGTTTACAGGGATTGCTTCCTGCCAGTAGTTTTCTTTTAAGTAACCTAATTATTATCAAAAGCCCGTTTGAAAAGCACAAACAACRTCCAGGCTCCTGGCCCTGCACTGCTCAGGAGCACAGCACTAAGAGAGGCCGAGTGCCTTCTCCCACTGGCAATTCTCTGGCATTTGTTGTTTCACTCTCTTTTGTGCTTTTGAATCACTCTCCAACCAACCCCTACCAAAAGGCTGCATTAGATCCTTTGCTTCAATGCTGCCTCAACATTTTCTGGGCACATTTACTCCTGTTACAAAGGGAARCAGAAGGAGGTAGGAAGAACATTTGCTCTTCAGACAACTTCATTTCCTCAAACACACACTATGAGCTCCAGTTATGAACACATGAAGGGCTAACCCATAAATGGAAAYGACTGCTGTCCTCAGGTGCTCTCCAGAATCTCTGTTTGCATCTAAATGTAACCAGAAWCCTGAGAGAAAAACCTTCACACACAGTCCTTGACTACCAAAAGAAACTGTCTCCCTCCACACAGAGGAGCAGTATGCAAAGAGGA
The DNA here is from genome assembly GCA_014549065.1 of Cardinalis cardinalis. Taxonomy (NCBI): domain Eukaryota; kingdom Metazoa; phylum Chordata; class Aves; order Passeriformes; family Cardinalidae; genus Cardinalis; species Cardinalis cardinalis. Next base: position 1,588,698 of record JACDOX010000107.1, read on the forward strand.
AACTCTCCTCATTCCTCAGGGGATGCTAATCCAAATAGCAACAACAATGGACACTGGGGGAGATCTGACACATTGATTCCAGCTCAGCTACAACGAGACAAGTAGTTCTGAGTGTCCCACAATTCCTGCAGAATCCATCCTCACTCAACACCACCATCTATGCAAAACAYGTGTGAGCTGATCCCAACACATTCCCTGCCTGTTGCTAGTCATTGAGGATCCTGTGTGCACCTGAACAGGCCCTGCTGCCACCCTGGAGGCAGTGATGGATGTGTGTCATTCATTCTGCAGCACCCAGCTCCCCCTCCCAGTTCACCTGCCAGCCCACACCCCTGTGCCACAGCAGATTCCTCACAACCCTTCTGAAAAGTGACGGCAGTGCATAAACGAGGTAGAGGATAACCCTGCACAGCCCAAGGAGCCTTAAGGAAGCTCTCACTCATGATATCACCTGCAAGTCAGAAAATAGTTTCTACTGTCCAAAAGTGCAAAAAAAAAAAAGTAATCTTTGCACGACCAGAGGTCTTGTGGAAGACTGAAACCCCCAAAGTGCTGTAGTGGCTACAGAGAGCAGGGAATCACAACCTGATCCTAGAGTTAAAATCACCTTGCCAACCTCACCACAGCTCCACTGACAATACATGTTAACARCGTGCAGCATGGTTGTAGCAACACCCATGCAGGATATCCTGCCTTCCTCACACCAATTACAGCTACTCCTGAAGAAAAGAGATCTTCAATATCTCTCTGAAGGCTGAGYTCAAAATCTACTCATGACAATGATTCATGTGGTAAAAAAAAATACAACAAAATGAAACAACGCAACAAAAAAAACCCCACAACTACAAAACAACCCCAACCAAAAAAACTAAACAAAATCCATGAGAACTAATGGTCAAACTTCAGAGCAATGCAAGGATTGTTTTATTTTCATGCCAATTTCAAAGCTATGTTACCATTAGTTAAAGTTGGCCCTGTGGCTGCCAGAGGTCAKGCAATCTACCAGTAACAAAGAGAAATGAGGGCAGCATGGCTCTACAGRGAGATTTTCTACCTCTACAAGCCATATTAAGACAGATGTGGATGAAACAAACTTGTGTGCAGAGAGCAGCTGCATTATCCCATAAAAACAGGAATATCCTATGGCTTACTAAAAAGAGACACAGGCCATTTGTCTGCTGATCTAACAAGCAAAATCCTCTTCTGAGCTCATGGATATTTATTAATCTGGTTCTGAGGGTTCACAACCAAGTTTTCACAGCTTAGCCAGGGCACATCTGCTGACCACACRTACTCAGCCTGGAGGAAAGGCATGAGCAAAATATCCATGCTCAAGTCTCATGGAATAGGTTTGAAACAAGGCAGTTTAATGTCATTTTTGCAACAGGCTCTAAGGTTGCAAGCAGGGAGGTAGTGCAGATCAGTTCATGCTGAATCTCAAGAAGTTACTGCATAAAACAACAATGTGGAACTCTGAAACCAGGCTGAAAGAATCCAAATTCCAAATCCCATGTAACAGAGACACTCTGGTGTTTCATAGCAGCCTGTAATCTCTTCTCTGAAGAGACTGAAGGGTCTGCAGGCTGCACAGTGAATAACTAAACAAGTAAAAAAGTTACTGCCCTTAGCTCTGCTTCCTAATTCCTCCTAGAAGTGCCCACACATCACTCGTGCAGCTGGTTCCAGCCTCCTGGCCAAACAGACCAGATCAGCACAAACTGCTCGTTTTCACCTTTTGCTCCAGGCGGCTCAAAAGAACAGCTCCACCTGCGGATCAGATGGAGCAGATCCCTCGGGCAGCCGAGCAGTGACGAGCATCTGGGAGCAGTATGATCTTCCATCGGCACAGCTGGATCCAGAGACCGACATCAGCCCACCTCACTCAGCCCCGAGCCCAGGGACCAAAATAATCTCCCTGACAAGAAAAATGAAGGTGCTTTTTCCCCTCAGCACATGTGCTTTRCACAGCTTTGTGGACACATAGCTCAAAAAGTCAAAAGGTTACCAAAATACTTTTAAAGGACTTGTTTGAAGAGAACAGTAATAATTTGATAGCCAATTGTGCTTTCTGAGGATCTCATTTATGTTTTCCAGATTCGAGAGACTYGCCAGTACTGTCAACACCAGTAGCTAGCTATAGTCTTAGAGGAGAAAGAAGAGGAAGAACTGACATTTAACACAGTCAGTTCTGAAGGAGAGATGAAGAACCACTACACAGTATTTTTATACCGGGTATCAAAAGCTATTGCAGCCTGGCACACAGCCAGGTTGTGGAGCGTCACAGTATTTAATATTACTTTCGGTGAAGATCTCCGCACATCAAAGTCCCCCAGTCACCGACACACAACAGTATTTTGACCCCGTAATCCGGGCTAGGATTGCACCTCGGCTGCGGGAGCACCACATCGCTCCGGGAGCCCGCAGCTATTTGAGGCAAACGCAGCAGGAACTTCATCAAACAGCACGTGAAGCCCATGTTTACCTCGGGATGGCTCCAGAGGCACTGCCTGGCCGTCAAAAAGCACCGCCTGAACCGCCAGGCTCCCCCTTTTCCCGTCAGTGATTTGGTAGAAACGATGCGCATGTTGCACTTGACGATCTTGGAGGTCTTTTCCAACCTTAATGACGCCGCGATTCCAATACCCACGGGCGCGTCGGGACGGTGCGAATTTATACGCGATGGGATGGGAGGAATGAGGCGCGCAGAGCCAGCACGCCACCGAAATTAGGGTTTGGGACTTTAAACACCTCGTTGCTCTCAGGCAGCGGTCACCCACACACACACACACACGCGCACACAAACGGAGCGGGCACACGAACGCGCTCGCACCGGAGCAGCGGCGGCTTCCCCGCATCGCGCACATCGCATCACGGGCGCTGCCGGGCCAGGGCCCGCCTCGCCACCCCCGAGGCACCGCGGGGGGAGGGACACCGAGCATCCTCGGTGGGCACCGAGCACCCACGGCGGGCTCGGAGCCGCGAACTGTCCCCCAAAACCCCTCCCGGTCCATCCCCGCCCGACACCGCCCCCCCGCCCTGGCCGCTCTGAGGGGGGGCGCGCGCCGCGGCCGTTGGGAGCAGCGCGCGCCGCGGGCCGTGTGGGGGCAGCGGGGGGGCCGCGGGGGTGCCGTGCCCGCCGCCCCTCACCTGGAGACGCAGTTCTCCAGCACGGAGCTCTTGCCGGCGCTCTGCCCGCCCACCACCGCGATCTGCGGCAGGTCGAGCAGGCAGTTCTGGCCCAGCGCCGCGAAGGCATCCTGCAGCCGGTTAACGAGCGGGATGAGCCCCTCCATCCCGCCGCCGCCACCGCCTCCTCCTCCGCCCGCCGCCGCTGACAGGTAACGGACGGCGCACTGCGCATGCGCCCCTCCCTCCGCGGGCCCGGGGGCGGGGCCTCCGCGGGGCGACCACGCCCTCTCCGGTGCGGGTCCCGGTGCCGGTCCCACAATTGTCCCACGATTGTCCCACGATTGTCCCGTGATTGTCCCAAAATCCGTTTTCCTCCCGGTGTGCCAAAGGCCCATCCACGCTCAGAGTCAAGGGGTTGGATTTGTTTGTAGTTCTGCGCAGTAAGATGGCTGGGTGGCAATTCCGCAAAGCCGGCACGACAACTGTCCGAAGTTTTCCCTTTTTGTGGATTTTAACAAGCCAAGGCGTTGATGTTTATTGGCTACAAGTTATCTAGTTCGCTTATTAATTAGTGTTCTRTCTTCTSTTGGTTAATGATCCTCTTGCTTGCAGTGCTAATTAGTCTGCATGCTCAGTCTTTCTCTTAAATTAGAGGGGGTTTGGTCTGTGAGTCAGTGGTGACAATTTGCCCCTGCCAGAACTACCTCTTACCCAGCCAGAGCTGATTTCAGCACAGTTGCTCAGTTGTTTTTATTAGTTTCTTCCTTATCTTATTCYGCCAAATAGCCTTGTAGCCCCTAAATTCTGCATTCTTTGTGTCAGCTAAGAGTGGTACACCCTCCTCCCCTTTGGTAAGCTCYGCCTAGGTCTGAGATCACTGAAACATGTCAAGCCCTAAACCTTAACAAGGCAATTCTACAATCCGACAAGTAATTTGTCTTTTTACCATCTGGACATCACTTAGAGCTTGCTTGTTAGGGATTGCTTTTTCACAGATTGCCCAGAGAGGCTGTGGAGATATCTCAGAACCAACTGGACACAATCCTGTGCCTGTGCTCTGGGATGACCCTGCTTGAGCTGAGACATTGGACCAGATGCCCCACTGTGCTCCCTGACAATCTGACCCATTCTGGGATTCATGAATATTCCAATTTAATAATGAAGGAAATTTATTAAATTATCAAAGTATAAATTTGGAAAAAGCCACAAGCAATTCAACTCTGAGCCAGGTGATCAGTGTCGGGGAGATTCAGGATTTGGTCTCCATCACACCAAAGTCCCTGTGGGTCTCTGAAATGTCATTTCAAAGGGATCTGTTTTATACAGTCCTTTGGGCTCTGGAAGGAGGCTCTTCTTTAGCATATTTTAGCATATTATSGTCGTTTTTTCTTTCTTGCTGCTGGARTCAGTGGATAATTCCTGAAATCTCGTGGTGGTGTTCACAGGGGTCCCAGGATGAGGGAAGAGATGAGAATCTTGACTTCATGTTTCAGAAGGCTGATTTATTATTTTATGATATATATTATATTAAAACATACTAAAAGAAAGGATCTCATCAGAAGGCTTGAAAGGAATAGAAAAGGAATGGACTGATAATAAAATCTTGTGACTGACCAGAGAGTCCGAGACAGCCAGACTTTGATTGGCCATTAATTAAAAACAACCAATGTGAACCAATCAAAGATACATCTGTTGCATTCCACAGCAGCAGATAATCATTGTTTTTCTTTTCCTCTGAGGCTTCTCAGCTTCTCAGGAGAAAAATCCTAGCAAAAGGATTTTTCATAAGATATGTCTGTGACAATTCTGGCAGGTGAAAACTTCCTGGCATATACTTCTGATGATGCCTATCAAATGCCTCCTGCTGGGGTCTTGTGAGATGGAAAGAAATCCCTTGAAATACAGATCCCGAGAGACAGTGCCCTCCTGGTGTTTGAATCTCCATTCTTCATTTGTCCGACACTGCCTTGGTACACGAGGTGCTGTAGCTGTAATTTCCTTTAGCACAAATTATTGTATAACACATCACATGTTCCTGCCTGAGGACAAGGCCACCCCGGTGCTGGGACACTTGGACACCTGGAGCACGGTTCAGCCAGGTCTGTGTGTGTCRGAATCCAGGCCATCCCATCCTGGATTTCAGGACCCCTGCCAGGGGGCTCAGAGACCCTGCACAGTCTCTGTGCCTTTGATTATGACCCATGGAGCAAATTACCAACCTTACACGAGGATCTGCAAGCCACGAAGAAAGTCTAAGTAGAATAATAATTAGTTTGTCATGGGGTGAAAAATAGATTTTGGGGGTTTTCAGAATGGGGGTTCAGGRGGCAAGATGGAGGAATCTGTGCATGTCCAGCCTTTCTCCTTCTTCTTCTTCTTGGCCTCCATCTTCTGCTGCGATGTTGGCACTTACAGATTGGTTTAGAGTAGAAGCTCACTGTCTAACATAGGTGATAGGTATTGGAARGTAATTATGAATATTGTACATATAGTTTTTAGTATGAAAGATAACACCACCCCAGGGGCAGGCAGAGTGCCTCTGTCTGTCCTGCTAAGTGGACCTCTGAAGGCCAGGAGAAAGAATTTTATAGAGAAGAATTTTTATAGAGMAGAATTTTATAGATAAGAAACAATAAATAACCTTGAGACTGAGAACTGAAGGGCTCTGACTCCTTCTTTGAGCGTCGAGCTGGGAAAAGAGAGTTTAACCCATCTCGGGTCACTGTGAGCAGCCAAACCCCGAGGTGTGTGCTGCCCATGAGAGCACCACGCTGCCCCTCTCCCCTGGGAGCCCCAGCTGAGCGCTGGGAAGGGCTGTGCAATGCTCAGGCACAGGCAGGAGCTCTGCCGGGCTCGGGAGGAGGAGCTGGATCCAGCAGGGCGGGCAGCAGGTGATGCTCAGGAGCAGCTGGGGAGGGACATCGAGGTGCCAGCCGTGTCACTGCAGCGGGTTCAATTCACAATGCACGCTGAGGCTGAGCTAAAAGCTCAGGCACACAACAGAGATGAGATTTAGCTGCGATTACTGGCAGCAGGCACATCATGAAAATATCCCAATGCAGGCTTTGGAGCCGTGCAGGGATCAAAGTTCCCCTCTCTATTGGAGCAGACRCTGGCCCTGCTCAGCGGGACAAGCAAAACAAAGGGAGCTGGGAACATCCCGCGGGCTGATGGGGCCTAACGATCTGGAGGGTTATCAAAACTTCTTGGCCAGAGCTCTCAATAAGTGTGAAAAATTACTCTACAGCACACAGACCTCTAACTCTGGAAACAAGTAAGGGATTTGAATCGGCACGAGGCAGAGACGGCTTCTCCTCACTGCTGCAGTCAGATCACAGCCTCTGGGAAAAGCCTTGCCATCATTTCTGTCTGCTTGGGAGCCTGGGAGTTATTGACATAATTATGCCAATTAGCAGCATGATTATTTCTTTCCCACTCCTGGGTGAGCGAGCTGTGCCAGGAGGCACTGGAGTAGCTGCCTGGCCTTCCTCCAGCTCGTGGGTTTCTATGGAGGCTGGAAGTTGGGAAGAGCATTATGAGTGTCCAGAGCACTTTGTGCTGCCCCCATGAAATAATTAAGATCCGTAGAAGAGCAGCCTGGCCCTAGGATTGCATCTCCACAGGAGACAAATGAAGATTGAGAAAGGCACGATGTCTGGGGAGCAGCACCATGCACACCTTCCAACTGATCATCCAGAGAAATGTCCGTTCTGTGAGGGCTGTAAATAACAGCTTTGTCTGCTTCCGTGATTAAAATCAAATAAATTAGGAAACAACTAAGCTAGGAAATTAGGAAACAACAATTTAGGAAAACAAACTAAGATTAGGAAGTTTGAGTTATTCCCCCAAGTCTAGGAAGTTTCCAAACCAATTTTTCTGTCTGGTGAAGCAGAGTTAAAGCCATTAAGCACCCACATACACCCTGCAAATCTATCACTTACAAAAATCCACTTTCCCCACTTCAAAAAAACAACAAAAAAAAAGCCACAAGCAGCCAAGTATAGATTCCCCACCTTCTGGAAAAAGAACAAACAATTTCATGATGGATGCTTGTGCTATCATGAGGGGCTTTTCTCATTTTCCCAACACCTCCAAGAGAGCCGGGAAGGAGAGAGGAGAGGCACCTGAGCATATCTTTAGGTCTCTGCTTTTCCTGACTGACTTCTCTGGGCAGCTTGTTCCAAACCCCCGTGCAGAGCCCAGCCTGGCTTTCTGAATTTGCCAAGATTCAGAGTGGCTGAATTAAAGGAAACAAGGGTGCTACTAGACCACTGCAAATCTTCTTGTAACAAATAACCCTAAAACACAACACCCAAATCAGTGTCAGGGGGCCATGCAAGTAATTGTYCTCTGGGGCAGCAGTGGGGGTAACCCCCAGGAGCAGAGAGCTGTGCTGCTCACTGGTTAACCAGCTAAACACAACCTGGTTTTACCCTGCTGTGCTCACTAGTGCCCCTAATAAAACAATACAATAAAATACAATATTTATAATTTCTTTTTCCTGCGTGCCAGGYTCAGCAAGGAGAGAAAACCTCTGCCAAGCACCTTTCCTGGCACRGCAGGAAGGGTGGGTGCCCTGATCCCCAAGGTGACTCCAACAGTGTGGTCTGATGTCACATGCCACCAGCTCCAGCACAGCCTGCCCGGGGCCCCCAGTCACAGCCTCCAGTGCATCTCAGATCAAGGCTGCAGACAGCAAGCTTGTCCTGCCACGACTTTCAGAGAAATATATGGCAAAAATAGCCTGGCTTCAGGGTGCAGCTGAGCCCACAAACTCACACACAGACACTTCCCCCTAACCAGGCAGTGAYGTTAGCACTGAGGACATTTGGACCAGGTCCCCAGGCTGCTTCCCAAGCACACAGCAGTGCAATTCCCTTCAGGAGAAATGAGTTCTGTAAAAAGCAGCCGGGTGGGGACTTGCAGATGGCTGCAGYGAAGAGCCAGCCACGCTGCCCTGCCCGGGGCACCAGAGCACAGCAGAGGCTGCTCCTCTCCCCTAAGAGCAGACAGTTCCTCCACAGCTCCTCGTCTCTCCAGGGACCTTCCTCACCTGCTTCTTGCTTCAGACAAGAGTTTTGGCAGAGCTTTTCAGGCAGAGGATGGGCACAGAGCAGGAGGAGGTGAGGGCAAGGGGCAGCTGCAGGTTCTCGGCAGCGCTCGGCTCTGCAGTGGTGCCAGTCAGCATCATCCCTGTGCATCTGCCAGAACGAGAGCTCAGACCCTGAGGCTGCAAAAGATGGAACTGCAGCCCGTGAAAGAAAGCCAGAGTGGCTGCAGGGCTGTGATTAGAGTAGAGGCTGCAGCATTTCTCCGTGTGAAGGGGACCTTTCTGCCTCMCCCCACAGCCCGGGGCACTGCTGACTCACTGATGGCAGGAGAGCACAGTCCCTGTCCCATCTCTCCTCTCTCCTGCCTGTGACCTCCAGCTGCATTCTTCAGTCGGGTGCATCCCGTTGCAGGGTAGAAAAAGGGCACCGTGCTGCATTGCAGCCTGCAGAGGAGCTTCCCTGCAGCCCTCAGCACCCTAGGGAAGAGCTGCACTCCCTCCCTGCAGCCTGGCAGCACGCCTGCTTCCTTGGCCACAAATCCAGACAAGCCAAGTGCTTCCCCAGGGGAAGATGGCACGGACAAAACACTTCCCACGTGCTTCCAGCCTCTGGGAGTGGCTGCTGTGGCCTTTGTTGTGCTGGACCGTGCCATGCATCATCCCCAGGCACTGGGGCCAAGGCTCTGCCCAGCTGAAGGGAATCRGCCCAGGGCTCAGTCCCTGCAGCTTTTGCTGCTGCAGAATCTCTCCCAGCTGCTTGCTGTACTTTGAGCTGATGACAGCATGTCCCTCATCCACCTCCACCCTGCTCCTGAGAGAGAACTGGAGTGTCATTCTCTTCTCCAGAACAGGGACCTGGSCTGTGACACCATATGGGGCGAACATGTGGCGCCCCATCAGTGTCCCAAAACCCCTCAAAGTGTCACTGTCCCAACAGCCATCCTTGGCCAAAAAACCTCTCTGCATCCTTCTACCCAAGCTCAGGAAGCTCAGGRCTGTCCCACCAACTCCCAGTGTCTCATCCCCTGCAGAGCAGCAGGACATGGATGTGATGCTCTGAGAAGGGACCGGGCCAGCCCAAAGCATCCCCAGCTGGCTCCAGCCTCACCCCTGAGCCGCGGGGTGAGTTCCACACCCGGCTCTTTTTGTGATGGGAAAGCCAGAGGGGAAAAAGTCAACATCTCCGTGCCGGTGGGGGTTGCTAAGTGACGGCAGAGCTTGTTTCTATCCCGGCACTGACAGCGTGCCTACGCTGCAAGGGAAGGAAGTGAGGAGTCAGGGATGTAAACATGAGCACATTGCCAAAACTCTCACAGAATCACCCTTGCCAAACGTATACATTAGCTGCGTGTTTTGCCTGCCAGCAGAGAAATATTTACTATGTGTCAATTACTCCAGCCTCGGAGAGTTTTACCTGCAGAGGAGGATTTGCAGCACTCATGAATTTGCCATTTTCCAGCTGAAATTAATTTCCAGACCAAAGTTGCCAGGCTGCCAGTAGCTGCAAGAACAGCTGCAATGAACTGAGATTTCATCCTTACATTGTTTCTAATAGATGGCTTTTGTTTTTCCACCAGGATGTGGCGTTATGCAGCATTTTGGAAGCACAACAGAAAGGCAGGACTGGACAAGGGAGGGATGAAGGAAGCCTTTGTGTGAGCTCCTGGGGAGGRAAGGAGATGGTTTTGGTAAAATAAAAAGGCACACACACACAAACCTATGTGGTTAAGATTACGTGGAGAATTGCAAACTAAGTTAAAAATAGAGTAAAGGCAGCACTGCTGATCTAGTTGAGAAATTTGCTATTGCTAAGCTAGGTGGATAATAGATATCTTTCAGAACAGTGCTCATCACAGAGCAGCTTTAGAAACTGCATGGGGGCAGGCACACTTCAGCTCCAGCTCCAGCTCCAGCTCCAGCTCCAGCTCCAGCTCCAGCTCCAGCTCCAGCCTTGTTTCTCCCCCGTGCTGTGCTGAACTCAGCACAGAAGGAGCAGAATCCCTGGAGGAGTGACTGGGTGGTGACACAGGGCACCCGGCCAGGCTGCCAGCCTTTATCTGAGGCAGGGAGCAGGCCAGCCCTGCTCTCCTGGGCCTGGGAACCATCAAAAGCACTTATTAAAACAGCATCTACTCCTTTGGGTACTTGCAGGTTGGCCCAGGGAGAAAGCAGGGCACCCATCTGTCCCTCCRTGGGAAGGGGAACAAGGGAGGAAGCACCAGAGAAGGGATCTGAGCAGAGCAGCTCCCAAAGCAGAACCTGCTGGCAAATTGCAATGGAAACACACCCCCAGCTGCTGATCAGAGGGAGGTATTGCTGGCAGCCCAGCTGCCAAGGGGCACCCTGGGCACCAACAGCCCCATCCCTGCACTGGGGCAGTGCCCACATGGTCCCCACTGCTGCAGGGGGTGACAGCCTGGGGGAAATGGATTTGAGAAAATTCTCAGACCCTGGCAGAAGGCTCACACAGTGTGCATCTGTATGCAAACCTTGAGATAAGAAATGCTGACTTAGAAATGCCATGGAATAGGACAGACATTGCTGAGAGAGAAATGGAACTAGAAACAAGTTTCAAAGGATGGCCTTGCAAATAGGACTGGATACTTTGGAGAAACTATGAAATTTTGAACATAGAACTATGAAAGATGCATTGTAGTGGGACTCACGAGGGGTAATTTTAGATGTTTGGCTTTAAGGCATTTACAGCATGGTGTGGCTAAAGCTGATAGGCCAAGAAATGTATTATAGTGTATTGTAATTAGGAAATAATTGGCTTCTGATTGTGATGGCATGAATTGTAACACCTGTATTGTCTCACCCTTCACTTTAGACTGAAAATGGAATAAAAGTTTTTAAAATTACTCTCAGTTGCCCCATCTCTAGGTCAGAAAAGGGTAAAATCTGACAAGAGCCTTTTGGGGTGTCCTTTCCATGGCCCCATGAGCTGGGGAACTGCAAACTCTCAGCTCACACAGCCTCTCACTCTGCTTTGGAAGGGGCAGAGGTTCTCCCACAGATGGAGGAGAGCTGGCTCCTTCCAAGCAAGGAAGGGGCAGCCCAAACCCTGCTGGGACAGGGCGTGTGAGCTGCAGGGCTGGGAGATGGCCCCAGCAGGGATGCTGAGACACAGATCCCTCCTGGAGCTATTCTGGTGTRCTGCTGGCTCCCTGGGCTGTGGAGAGGCGGCTGGGGAGGGTTTGCTTTGGGAAGCAGCTCTCAGGCTGCCAGTGGCAGAAGGGAGCACGGAGTGAGGGTGCAGTGGCAGAGCAGCAGTTTGTCACCTTGCTGTCTGCAAGCTGGTCACTTTGGTACCGTGTCTCAGGCTCATTTTGGCATCAGCTCTTGCAGGGGAGAAAGACAAGCCCCCCCCCCCCCCCCCAAAAATGGCTTCTGATGAATGAATGAGAACCTGCAGGTCCCTGACCAGCCAGGACACACATGATGCCTCAGGTTTTAGCTTTTCTATTTTTCAGGTTCTGTGCTGCTGTAGTGTGTGGGTCTGGGCTCCATGTTAGGGGATGGTGAGCTCTGTGCACAGAGCAGGGAGACAAAACAATTCCTTCTCTAGCTGGGAACCARGGACAAATGATCCAAATCTCAGCCCAAGAGCACAAACAAYGTGGGCTGGAGAGAGACAAAAAAACAGGGTGGGACTGCATGGGCTGGAGCTGGAATGGGACAATGAACTCCAATATGCAAATGGAGCAGAACTGATCAAAGTGTGAGACCCTGTAACCAGTTGTSCATTTTGTGACCATTTTGGTTCATCTTGGGTGTAGCCCTGGCTGGGCTCTTGTGCTGCCCAAGGTGGATCCATTGAGGCCTCCTAATAAATCTCTACTTTATTCTTTAGCTTTGTCCAGTCTCTGTTCTATTCAGCCCTCACAAGGCATCACACAGGCCAGCTCTTGACTGAGCTGTCTGGGCAGGATTGGGGTGCTGTGGGAACACCCCAATGGTGTTTTCTGTCTGTCCTTTCATCCTGCAGGAAGGCTGACCTGCACCAGCCAGGAGTGTGGCCAGGAGCCTGAGCCCAGGGCTGGGTCCCTGCTGCCCTAAGGCAGAAGGGTTCTGAGCTCAGGGATTTCAGTTCAGTGGTGATGGCTGGAGAGATTCAGAAGGGATGTACTGGGATGCTGAGTGGTGAGGGGGCAGTGGGGTTCAAGTTGCCTGCTGCCAGGACACGCCTCTGAAGTGCAGAGGTGACTGTAGTTTTCCCAGGGGTGTRGGTGCTTCAGAAATAAGCCTGAAATAGAAAAGCACTGCAGGCCTCAGAGCACCCCTGAGCACTTTATTCTCACAGCTCGCATCCCACCCACACACACCCACAAGCAGCCTTGGAGCAGGCCCGGGGCTCTGCAGAGACACCAGGAGCACTGGAGATGAAGGGAGAGGCACCCTCAGAACAACAGGAGCTGTGCTGAAGGGCAAGGAGGGAAAACAACGGGGACAGACCCAAACCCACAGCACCTTCCTCACCCCACAGCTGCTCCTCGGGCTGCACAGCCCCGCACGGTGCTGGAGCCATTCCTCAGGAAGGAGCTTCCTGTGCCAGCAGGCCCAGGCTGGCATCGGGCAGCAGTGCCAGCCATGGTTACCCTGTTGTGGCCCACAGGAGGCCCGCGGTGCCC
>JACDOX010000107.1:1602910-1701816 GCA_014549065.1 Cardinalis cardinalis
GATTGCTTGGAATGTGCTCTGGAGGTTGCTAGCCAACAGGTGCATCTTTGATTGGTTCCATGTGATTTGTTTTTAATTAATGACCAATCCCAGCTATCTGTGTTGGACTCTCTGGTCAGTCACAACTTTTTATTATCATTCTTATCTAGCCTTCTGCTGTCTCTTTTCTCTTTCTTTAGTTTTAGTATATAATTCCATATACTTTCATATAATATAATTTCACATTATTTCATATAATTCCATATAATACAATTCCATATACTACAATATACTATCATGTATCATATCAGCCTTCTGAGAATTTGGAGTCAGATTCTCATCTCTCACCTCGTCCTGGGGACCCTCACAATACCGCAACAATTGGTGACCACACCSCACCCTGTGCCACCCTGGTGGAACTGTCCCCCTCCCTGGCGTCCCCCCGGCCCCATTCCACATCCCTGCTGCCACGAGATCTGTTCTCAGGCATTGCCTACACCTTCTGCTTCCAGAAACCTCTGCTGGCCACCTGGGATGTCTCAGCCTGTCTCAGGCTATCCTGCTGTCACAGTGCCCACTAGAACACGCAGATGCAGGACCCCCAGGAGAAGGGGATGCCATACAGCAGTCCTGGCTGYAGCCAGTATTCTCCAGGATGAGAAMYGGTGGCACAGCCCCAACTCCACACAGAACCGACCAGCCTGGCCACRGGGACATGGCCACACCTCCCCTCCTACCTTCTGGCTTGAGGATGGTTTTAACTTTCTGCAGAAAGGGCTCCTCCACAAAGGCTGGGGGCGGGCAGCTCATCCCCACCGTGAGGTCTTTGCTGTCCACATCAAACATGATGGCATCATACTGGGCTGGTGCTGCAGGACAAAGCACAGACAGCTGCTATCCTCTGGGACAGAGGTGAGCTACACACGTGGGAAAGCCAAAGATGGGATGGTCAACACACCCCTTCTGCCATGTTTATGGGTGACTTCTCTGCTGGGGTTTCTCCCTTGGTGCTGGGGGAGGCAACAACCTTTACACAGGTTGGCAAGGACAGGCTGTGAGCTGCAGAGACCTGGTGAGATTGTGACACAGGGCAGGAGATGGGCAGGAAGGGGAAGCAGGTGGTGACAACAACCCAGGACTCCACTACCCATGGTGGCACCCACTGGGCTCGATGGGGCTCCTGAGATGCTCTGTGAGATGGTGCCTTGTTCCAGATTGCAAGGCAAGATGTTTCCAATTACCATCTGTATGGCAGATTATCTTTTGTCAAGTGGGCAGTTTGCCTTATCTCTCTCTTTGAGTGACCACATTCACACCTCCCTGGGAGGGGACACCTGCTGGTAACAGCTATTGAATGTCACTGCATGGCTGATAAGAACTGCAGCATCCCATTGGGAGATGTGAGCCCAGGGGGAGGAGCCAAACATTCCTACCCAGATACAATCTGAGGTTTCAAACATTCCTACCTGGATACAGTCTGAGGTTTCCAACATTCCTACCTGGATACAATCTGAGGTTTCAAACATTCCTACCCAGATATAATCCAGAGGTTTTTGAGACACCAGCACGCCTTTCTCCACTGGATTCCCCAGAGGAACAGCAGCTGTCTCTTCTTCCACTGATCTTCAGAGGAAGAATCCATCCTTCTCTACAGGATCCCTGCTCCAGCAGAACCACCCCTGGCACTGCAGGAGGGCTGAGCCACATTTCCAATGGGGCTGCCACCAACACCCTGACCCACAGGGTGTCAGGTTGGGTTCTGACTCTGTCAGTGTTGTTCCAGTGCACTGCATTGTTTATTTTATCCTTTTCTTTTTCTTTTCCTATTAAAGAACTGTTATTTCCTGCTCCCATATTTCTTACCTGAGAGCCCCTTAATTTAAAATTTGTAGCAATTCAGAGGGGTGGGGAGGGTTTACATTCTCCATTTCAGGGGAGGCTCCTGCCTTCCTCAGCAGACTCCTGCCTTTCCAAACCAAGACATACCTTCAGCTGCCAGCTTGGCCACGTAGTCCAGGCCATCGCAGACGTGCACCTGCATGCGCTCACCCTGGCAGAACCCGAACCAGCGCGTGGCCACTTCCAGCATGGAGGGGTCGATCTCCACCACGGCCACGCGGGCCTGAGAGAAGTAATCGTGGACAAAGAGGGGCAGGCTGCCCCCGCCGAGCCCCACCACCAGCACTGCCAGCTCTCCTGCCAAGCAAGAGCACCCAGTGAGCCTCCAGGATGCCATAATCCCACTGCTCGTCTGTCAGGGACATCTTTTATGAAAAATCCTTTTGCTAAGTTTTTTCTCCTGAGAAGCTGAGAGGCCTCAGAAATKAAATGTAAACAATAATTATCTGCTGCTGTGGAATGCAATAGGTGCATCTTTGATTGGTCTCATGCGGTTGTTTTTTAATAAATGGCCAATCACAGTCAGCTGTCTTGGACTCTCTGGTCAGTCACAAGATTTTATTATCATTCCTTTCCCTTCAAGCCTTCTGATGCAATCCTTTCTTCTATTCTTTAGTATAGTTTTAGTATATCATTTTCTTTTAACATAATATATATCATAAAATAATAAATCAGCCTTCTGAAACATGGAATCAAGATTCTCACCTCTTCCCTCATCCTGGACCCCTGCAAACACCACCACACTCATCCCACCCACCGTCCCCAAACCGCTCTGGGAAGGGTGCCCAGGGCACCTTGGCCAATAGAGCCCTTCCCCAAGGGGCTGTGGCGTGGGGACACTGCCCCAGCACAGCCTCCCACTGCTGGCCTCGTCACCTGGGAGGGCGTYGGGGCCCCCCAGCAGGCAGAGCCCCGCAACCATGGCCTTGTGGTGCTCACAGCACAGGTAGCTCTTGTCAACGGCTCCAGGGGGCTCTGTGGGGCTGGGTTTCTTCTTGTCCTTCCTCCTCTTCTTCTGGCCTGAGTAACAGGAGACGCCAGTCAGAAAGGCAAGGGGGAGATGGAGGTGTTTTCTGGGAACCAGCCAGCCCCAGCCCTGTCCCACCCACGGTGTAAGAACACTCCCAAGTGTCGCAGACATCTTCTATGAAAAATCCTTCCCTTAGGATTTTTCCTCCTGAGAAGCTGAGAGGCCTCAGGAACAAAATGTAAACAATGGTTATCTGCTGCTGTGGAATGCAACAGGTGCATCTGGGATTGGCCCATGTTGGTGGTTTCTAATTAATGGCCAATCACAGCCCAGCTGGCTCAGACTCTCTGTCCGAGACAGAAGCTTTTGTTATCACTCTTTGCTATTATATTCTTAGCTAGCCTTCTGATGAAATCCTTTCTTCTATTCTTTTAGTATAGTTTTAATGTAATATATATCATAAAATAATAAATCAAGGCTTCTGARACATGGGGKCAGATYCTCGTCTCTTCCCTCATCCTGGACCCCTGTGAACACTGTCACACCCAAGGCTGCTCTAGGGCACGACAGGCAGRTCCCAGCAGGACTTCTACCCTCCTCCTGCATCTCTCACTCTCTGTCACCCTAAAAAATCAGCCTTGGCCCCTGCCCCGTGTACCTGGGAGAGGTGTGGGGGCCAAGAGCCGAGCCTCAGACTGCACCACGTTCCTGTTCTGGAGGAAGACGAGGCGGCGGAAGTAGCAGCTGCCATCTCCCTTCACGTCCTCCACCACGAAGTCCCCGCTCAGGGCGCTGCTGCCGCGGTGCCGCACTGCCCGCACCCCGATGTCCCCTCCCACAGACAGGAAGGGCACCTGCAGGGAGGACAGCRAGGCTGGGCTTGGCTTTCCCACTGTCCTGACTGAGCCAGGACGAAGCTGACACRAGAGAGGAGCAGTGGGATGCCACAGGAGAGCTGGGGATCTGCACTGGATTCACTCCCAACACACGGAGCAAACACAGCAAGAGTTTTTGCAAGAACTCAGATGTGTGGAGTTGGGGTAGCAAGAAGACAGAAGGAACAGAAGTTAAAGCCAGGATTAAGACAGGGAGCTGGATCCTTTTAGGATTTTTGGATCTCTGCTTTTCTTGTGATGTTGGATTTTGGAGGGCAAGGACTTTGTACTGAATCCTACCACACAAGCACCTCAAATCCTGCTCCGAGCACAGACAGACAGCTGGAGGGAAAGCCAAGAGAAGCGGCACCTGAGGCCCATTGCCTGCCCACCAAGGCATCCAGCTCGGTGTCCCTTGGATAGGAGGCTTTCACTGCTGGCAGAGCCAGCCTGGCCCTGTGTGGGGAAACCCAGCCGGGGGGCCGGGCAGCGGGGGCTCACCTGCTGCCGGGCGGGGAGGCCCGGCGGGGCCAGCTCCATCACCTTCGCCGAGAGCTCAGCCTGGATGGCGGCCATGCCCTCGTAGAGCTGCTCCCGGTGCAGCGCCACCGTCAGCAGGCGCCCGAAGGCCGCGCTGGCCGCCAGCTGCCGCCGCCCCTCCTCCGTCCCAAAGAGCCACTCGGTCTCCCTGCCCTGCGGGACTGCAGAAGGGGCTGCCATCAGCCTGGGCTGCTCCCGGCCTGGAGCCTCCAGGGGAGGAGCCACAGGGAAGGGYAAGACATTTAAGGGAGGTAGCACTGCTGGGCTAGAGCCGGGAGCTGCCCTGTTTTGGGCAGGCTCATGCAAGWAGCTGGAAAAGCCACATCTCATTGGAAGAGGGAGGTCCAACGGGCTCTGAGCTGTCTCCAGGCTGTGGGAGCCTTGCAGGCATGCAGGGAGGGAATGGTGCTGCTGGCAGAGGCTGACACATCTCAGTGAGTGCAGCCCCGGCAGTCTGGCCCTGCTGGACACCCACAGAGAGCAGCAATGCATTCCCAGCTGCAAGGTGCTAACTTGGCTGCCACCAGCATCCAGGCAGGAATCACCAYCTTGCAGGCAGGGCAGGCAGTGTCCCTCTGCCCAACAAGCTCCTCTGTGCCACATCTGTGCTTTCACCACCCCATCACAAAGCCAGGGCTAAAAYACCACCCCAACGCCACACAGGTGGGTTATTTCCCTCTCCAGCCCCAAATTCAACAGGCCCTGACGGGCTGGCTGCTTTGCAGCTCCTGGCCAGGGCAAGCACCTGGCTGCGGCCTGCCCGGGCTGTACTCACTGATGAAGATGGCAAAGCGATTGTCCCGGGAAGGTTTCACCGAGGGGCTGTCCACCACGTGCAGCGTGTAGCGAGGCTTCCCGCTCTCTCTGTCACASAGATCCAAGGAAACCTGCTCCCTGCAGGGGGTTTTGCTGATCTGGCTGCAGAGCAGGGCGTAGTGCTGCCTGTCCCTCACCGCTGCCAGCAGCCGCTCCGCGCTCTCCACCCGCAGCGGCCTGTCCTGCTCCTCGGGGCAGATCTCCAGGATCCGTGCTGCTGAGCCAGGCACCTTCCTGAACTTTGTCATCACATACACAAAGACCGGCAGCACAAACTGCTGCTCGTCCCCGCTGCTGGCCACCTGGTGGACTCGCACCACCCAGCCCTCCTGGGAGAAGTATTCCACAGCTTTCTTCAGCACGTGGGCTTGAGCCAAGGAGACGCAGAGGTAGCGCCCTCCCACCTGCAGCACCCGGCTGATCTCAGCAAACATCTGCTCCACCTTGCCTAAAGTGGCCTCCTCCTCATCGGTCAGCAGGGCATCCAGCGTGCCTTTGTCCAGGACCACTTGGAAGTGGGCATCAGGGAAGTCCATGTGGAGCATGTCCATCAGCAGGTAGCTCAGCCCGGGCCGGGTGCCGGCGCTGCGCTCCCGCATCTGGCGCACGGCRGCGTCGCTGACGTCGATGTTGACGATGTCCTGGCACATGCCCACGTCGTACATCTGCTCGCTCAGCTCCGAGTTCCCACAGCCCACCACGAGAACCTGGCCAGCAGCACASAGCAGTGAGACGGTGACAACACCATGGAAATACCATCCCCCCGTTTTAGGAGCAAACGCCAGAGRTGTGTGGGAGCCCTCTGTGGAAACCACACCCCCGGGGCCTGCAAACTCACTCTGCACGGCCCAAGATAACACATCCCCARGGAACATGGCAGAGAAGTGATGTGTCTGCTGCATGGTTTTTGAGACTGACCCCAGGGCTTCACGTCATCTGTGTCAGTCCTCACACACAGCACCAACTAAACTGGAAAAGACCTCTGAGAACGGGGAGTCCAAGCTATGACCAAACACCACCGTGCCAAACAGACCACGGCGCTGARTGCCACATCCCAATTTTTCCTTAAACATCTCCAGGGACGGCGACTCCACCACCTGCCTCTAGGCAGTCCATTCCAATGTCTAAGCGCCCTTTTTCTGAAGAAATTCACCCTTCAAATGTCCACCCTAAACCTTCCCTGGCACAGCTCAAGGCTCTGTTCTTTCACCCTGCTSCTGGTTGCCTGGCAGAAGAAGCCGACCCCCATCTGGCTACAAGCTCTGCTCAGGGAGTTGTAGAGAGCGGTAAGGTCAGACCCGACCTCCTCTTCTGCAGGCAAAACCACCTCAGAGCTGGCGGCGGAGGAGCTCTGGGGGACACAGCGCTGGCTGCCAGCGGAGGGGACGGCAGGGGCGCGGAGGGGACACAGCGCTGGCTGCCAGCGGGGCTCACCTTGTCGCGGGGCCGCACATACTTGTGCAGAACGGGGCAGAGCTCCGGGAAGGCCCCGTACCACTCGAAGGGCCGCTGCCCGCGCTGGCGGAAGAAGCGATCCCAGTAGCGTGCGGAGCCGAACTCGGCGGGGCTGCGGGGCAGCAGCTCCATGGCCGGGCCGGGCCGTGCCCCGCTCCCGCCGCCGCCGCCGCGGCGGCCCCACGTGTGCGCCGCGCTGACCGCTTCCGGCTGCGCCGCACGGCGCGCCCGCCGCCCATTGGCTGCCTCCGGCCCGGCGGCTCTCCATTGGCCCGCGGTTCCGCCCCAGCCGCTCCCCATTGGCTGCCTCCGGCCCGGCCGGTCCCCATTGGCTGCCTCCGGCCCGGGGGCTCCGCGCTCCACGGCGCAGCGGCCCCGGCGCGCCCCCGCCCGGTCCCGGTGCCCGTTCCGGTCCGAAGCCGCCCCGGATCACAGCGGCGCAGCTTTAACAGCGCACACCGCTGGGCTCTGCCGGAGCAATACAAAGAGMGGACAGCGAGGCAGCGGTGGGTTCAGAGGAGCAGCTTTAATGGCAGCCCGCAGCGGACGGAGTCTCGGCGGCGCTGCCTGTGACATGCAGCCCGCCTGCCCGGGCGGGGGTCGGACACGGGGATCTCCGGAGCTCCTTTCCCACCCAGGAACCCCGTGTGGCTGTGTGAGCTCCCTCGGGCTAGCTGGGAGCGGGGCGGGGCTCTGGCGAGGCGCTCTGGAGAAAGAAGGCGGAGAGCTCGCTCAGCGCCCGGTACCGGTGTGAGATGGAGTTCTTCACTGCCTTGGGCATTTCGGCGTAGCTGCAGGGGCCAGAAACAAGTGTCAGAGCAGGGACACTAGAGCACATCCCTGGAGCACGGAGAGCTCCCCCTCTGCCTCCCAGCTTGCCTCAGGGGGGTTCTGCAGTGGTCCAGGGGGTTTCCCATCACCCACCGTGTTCTGACCCAGGAGAACATGTCCCCCTCGTGCCCTTCCTCACAAACAAGTTTCCCTGGACACCCCTGACCAAGGTCTGCCTTACAGAAAGAGCTGCAGGTAAAACAGCACTTACGTCTGGTTGTAGCCATTTGGCTGAAAGCAGGGATCCCAGCCAAAATCCCGAGGGCCCCTGGGCTCCACTATCACTCCCTGCCATGAGAAAGCACAGAAAAACATTAAAAGAACACAAAAAAGCACAAAACCCCTTAAAGACTGCACTTCCCTTGCAGTCACATCTCAAACACAGACAGAGACCTGCAGCCACCACAGGCCCTGCAGGTGCTGTCCCCTCCCCAGGACATGACCAAAGTCAGCAGCTCCAAACTCACACTGCCCTGTGGTGGCAGCACTTTGACCTCTCCAAACAGCAGGGCTAAAACTGTTATACAGAGGGAGAATTTACTAGGAACTAATATTTAAATTTACTAGGAACTAATATTTAAATTTACTAGGGACTAATATTCAAATTAATGCATTTACTAGGAGTTAATATTTAAATTCCATTTTACGCATTCATTTTTTTATCTTGATTTTTTTAATCAAATAACGAAACCATATATCCCTACATTATTTAAATCATTTGTCGTCAATACACTTCCAATTAACCTTCCTCTGTATTTCCTAGTCTCAAAACCAATAATCAACCATCATCATCACTCCATAACCACCCCCAAACAAACATAGAATTAACCCCAGAACTAACCCCCCCAAAAAAGCAAACAAAAATACAAACCATGATCATAAATCATCAACCAACCACCCACCAAGTTTTATGTTCTTATAAAAAGCACGACACTGAAGATGTCAAGATGGCTGCCACACACCCCCAAGGACAAAAGACTCAGCCCTAAGCTCGCTGTTAGTTTTTGCTAGGTATATACATGCAAATACCCGTGCTCCAAACTATTCCCTAAGAACTGAACACAGAGGAGATGGGGCTGAGCAGGCTGAGGCAACGCTGCACAACAAAGAGCTGCACCCCAGCACCACCTGCCACCTCCCAGAGGCCAGCCCAGYGCCCCCAGCAGGGGCACAGGGATGGAGGCAGCCCAGCCCTGTCCCACACACAGCACCTACGTGGGTCTGGCCCTTGAAGAGCCTTACGGGCTCCTCGGGGTTGCCGCTGCTGAAGGCGAAGGTGCAGAGCGCGTAGGCAGACTTGTCCTCGAAGCCAGCCAGCAGCTTGTGCAGCCCTGGGGGACACAGAAGGGAGCCTGCGGTGCCTGCTGCTCCCTGGGAGCACGGCACAGCCMCCCAGTGTTCCACGTGGCATTCCCAACCCCCCGGGGCGTGTTCTCGGCAGGATCCCGGCTGTGACTGAGGCCAGAGCTCAGGTCTCGTCTSCAGGGCCCTGCCGTGAATCTGGCAGAGGAAACAACCCAGCGTAACTAAAGCCCCTGGTGCCTGAAAGTGATCAGTGCTCGTGTTAATGAGACCAGCAYGGGATCTGCAGTCACGCTCTGAGCTGTGGGGTCAAGGCACAGCAGGGGAGGGGAGCGTTAGTGGGGAGGGGCTTGCCCTGAAGCCACAGGGAGCAGGAGATCTTCCAGGTCACACTGAGGACAAACAAGATGCTCCCAGGAGCCCTGCCACCAGCCTGCAGAGGGAATCCAGG
This sequence comes from Cardinalis cardinalis, assembly GCA_014549065.1. NCBI lineage: Eukaryota > Metazoa > Chordata > Aves > Passeriformes > Cardinalidae > Cardinalis > Cardinalis cardinalis. Next base: position 1,612,029 of record JACDOX010000107.1, read on the forward strand.
GATGGGCGACTGAGAAAAACAACATCCTGGGAAGGAGGGCACAGAGCAGGCTGGAGGAACCTGCTGGCTCCCCCAGCATGGRCAGGGAGCCACTTCAGGGGCACAGGAGTGGCTCACACACACAGCAGTGACACGAGGGCAGTACCTTCTGGCTTGAGTTTCTCCAGGAACCATTTTCTGAAAAGGAAGGAAAGAGGGAAGATAATTTTTTGCAATTATCTCTCAGAAATRCAGACATCCTTGTGACAGTGTTGCTTACATTCTGACAGGCCTTTGAATCCCTCTCAGTGTGCTCTAAAATCACTCATGCTGGACTATTTCCAGGAAGGACAGACTTACCTCTTAAGCTGAAGGGGACACAGTGAAGCAGCAGTGGGGTATTTCCTGTATCCTAGTTATTATGTATATAAATACATTATAACTTTGTTATCTTCTGGATTGAAGCTGTCCCTAGGAGAACCTATGGGGCACTCATGGCAGAGTCCTGCTGAAAGGCTTTGSTGCCTTTACTGCTCTTTGGACAGCTTCCCAAGCTGCCACAGCAGGCAGCACAGATTAAAACCAGAGCCAAGAGCCCAGCTCTGTCTGTCCATCCCTGCTCTGTGATTTACCACAGGGCTCAAGGAGCTCAGTGCAGCCCCTGGGGTGCAGGATGAGGGGCAGGGCACAGCCATCACCTCCCTGACCCCAGGGCTCCTGCAGTGTGGAGCCCACCCCGCCAGCCTGGGCCCCCAGCCCTGGCACAGGAAGGGGGAAACAGCCACTTACATGTAGGGTCCTGGGAGGCCCCCCAGGGCATTGAAGCACAAGCAGGTGTCCTCTACTATAACAGGTCCCTGAACCTACAGGGACAGCCCAAGAGAAGAACATCAGACCTAAAGGAAGGCACTGCCCCCAAACCCATTCCCTTGCTCCATCCCATCCTCATGTTTCCACTCGACATCAAAGGCAACRCACACCAGACAGACACAATGAAACCCAAACTCCCCCCAGGCAGGCCAGAGAGGCTGAACAACAGCAGGGAAGGTTTCACATGGAGAAAAGCAGAGCTGAACACTCCCTGCCATCCTGGAGGACAAGGAAAGGGAAAGCCTGTATTCCAGAGGCATGCCTGCAGGACACCCAGCCCAGAGCCAGCYCTGGAACGTTCAGCAGACATCAAACTCCTCGTCCTGCAGCCACCGGGCCTGAAGGAGCTTCTGTGACCTCCCGCTGCTGGAGTGACACAGCCCAAACCAGCCCAGCCGGGTGATGGGAGAGCAGCGGGGCCGGCCTGGACCCTTCAGTGTCCCTGCCTGGGGTCCCTCCACACCCATCCCGCCGGAAAAGGAGAAGGAGCGAGTGACCTGCCGGGCGGCTTCGCGGCACTTCTGCACCGAGATCTCGTCTGGCTCTCCCTGGTACTCGGGCACTGCGGACACGGGGCCGGAGCGGTGCTGAGCGCACGGCGGGGCCGGGCCGAGCCCTCGCACCCCGCCAGRCCCTGCCAGCAACTTACGGTCAATTTTCTTCGCCACCAGCGTGTAGGGAGAGGAGTCCCCGAGGATCTGCGTGACCTGCGCAGGGAGAAGGGAGTGAAAGCGCAGGGAGGGACGGAGGCAAACCCGCAGGCCCGGCCCGCTCCCGCCGCCCTCACCTCCTCCAGTTTCTTGGCGTTGCCTGTCACGAACACGACGCTCCGCCGCGCCGGCGCCGCCATGCTGACCGCGCGCTCGGCCCCTGCGCGCCCGGCCGCCAATCAGCGACCGCGGCGTGCCGCGCCCCGCAGCGCTGGGCCAATGGGGAGCGCGCCCGCCCCGCAGCGTCCAACCAATGGGGAGGGCGTCCGCCTACGCCAGAGAGGCGGGAACTGCCGGCCCGCGGGAGGCGCGCGGAGGGCGGGGCAGGTCGCCATGGCAACCGGCCCCTCACGGCACCGGCCGCGCTCGCAGCCCCGGCCTTGGGAGCCCGCGCTGCTTTCCTGAGGTAAAATCAGCTCGAGTCGGGGAATCGGCAAGGGCATTGCGCTCCAGGCTCTGTTGCTGCTCAGCCTCCCACCTCAGGCGCGTCTCTGTCATCGAGTTTCCTGTGTCGGAGCCATAAAGTTCCGTCGCTGTTGGTTTGCTGCTGGTGGCGCCCCTCACAGCCAGAGCTGTCCCTTGGGGACGTCTGTACCCAGGACAACCCCAGCACTGAGCGACTTGAACCTAAAAGCGATCAACAGCCAATTCCAGCAGCTCGGGCAGTGCACTGATGGTTGCCTCGTGGCAGCTCTCCGTGCCCTGCAGCAAAAGCTCCAGGCTCGAGCTCTGTCTGTGRGGCCGGTGTGGAGCCCTGCAGGAACAGGTGAGTGCAGCTGGGCAGCAGGCCCTGGGAGGGAGCAGCAGCAGAGTCCCAGCTCTCCAGCGTGTACCCAGGCCCCTCCTCACTGCCAGACCCTGCCAAAGCTCCTGCTGTGCCAGGGGACTCCTCTGGAGGGACTTATTTCCCCCTGGGCTGCCCGGCTGCCACAGGCAGGAGGCCTCTCTGCACCTGTGTCCATCCCTGTCCCYGTCCATCCCCCTTCCCCTCAGGCATCAGGGTCACCCCACAGGCTCACACAGCAATCCTCAGAGCAGGAATGCACTGCTTTCGCCAGAAGATGCCATTCCCTGTACAAAAGAAATCGTGTGGAAAACAGCAGCTGATGGTCTRTCCTCTGCATGCTGCAGGAATGGGTAAAACAGACCCAAAGCTTGGGTGAAGGAGTTGTTTTTGTTGTAGAAGCTCCTTCATAACATCTCGTAAGTGAAAACCAATCCCCARGCATGCAGACACTGCTGGAAACAACACCCCTTCCCTTTCTGCTTACTGCAGTTCTCCCTGCCACCAGGCCAGGGTGGGACAGCACAGGCTGCAATATAAAACCACAACACCAACGGAGTAAGTGGAGGACTGCTCTGTACCACCCCAACAGCAGACATTTCTAATGGTTTTTCCAGCCTTGTGGGCAAGRAAAAATTCTTTATATTCCAGCTGGGCAAGGTTGAAGTTGAATCACATCTGCTCCCTCCTAATCCCCTTCTCTGCGTGGGGCAGCACTCAGGTGGAAACTGTGCAAGGTCCTGGGGGCAGGCTCAGAGGAGGAAGCAGGGACATGGCACTGGAAATCTCTGGGGCACCATTKCCCCTCCCCAGAATCATTTCAAACACGTGCTCAGCATCAACACCGCTCTCATCAGAAAAAGAGAAGAAAGCAGAAGAGCTTGGCTCAGCTACAGTGCCAGGCTCAGGGCTGCAAAGGCTCCCAAAAACAAAGGGCTGACAGAAATACCACCAGCACTTGAGACCAAGGCTGGAAACAGCCAAAACACCACAGTCCCACCCATGGACAGAGGAGCTGAGTTCCTGTGATTCCAGCAGGAACAATCCCCACCCCACTGGATCACAAGGAAGTGAGACTGGCTGCCATTCAGGACCATGCCCACCACATCATGGTGAAGGGCTCTGAATATGAACTGGGCTTCTTCACTGTGGATGGAGTCAGGAGAATTGTTCTCCAGCTGTGTCTGTATATCATCGTGCTGCTTGCTGGGTTTTACACACATTTCTTACTTTTGGTTAAGAACACACAGAAACAGGGACTCCCAGCCTCAGAGAGCCCTGAATGGCCTCCAGAACTTTATGAAGACGTGCAAAAACTCCACRTGTACAGTCAAAAATAGGTTTACTGGAATGTCTTTAGTCACAGCTGTAAGCAGCAATACTGAAAACACTGAGCTTGTGCATTCCCATGGCAGGACCAGAAAGTCTTCTGGATTGTAAAACCTAATTTCACTTTTTCTCTTCTCTTTTTTTTTTTTTTTTGAACAAGAGAAAAACAACATTCTTGCAGTTCTCCTCAAAAGAATCAGTTCCCTATAATGGTGCATTTCCCTTCAGACATTTATCCCCTCCTTTTCTCTGATTCAAAGACAGAGTCCCCTYTGCCTTCCACAGCAGGCAGCAGGGAGCTGCTCAAACCATATTATTATTATAATTATTATTATTAATATTACAACTCAACCATATATACAGATAGACCATAGGGGCAGGTAGCCAGCTCCAAACCAGAGACCCAGAATTCCACAAAACAGGTGGTTTGGGATCTGAATCTTGTGTTATAAAAAAGGTCTGACAGCAGGACAGGTACTTGACTGGAAAAGGGTTGTTTGGTAGTTCTTCAAACACTCCCTTAGAGCTGGCTGCTTGCCACCACCTCCTGCTCCCAGGAGAAAAACCAACTTCCAGGCTATATACAGRTATCTCACTGAAATTACACAGCAGACTGGTTATCCCAGAGGCAGCTCCACCACAGCCTCCAGCTGCCCTGTCAGGAACGGTACTTCAGGACTATGGGCACTGCAAAACACAAAGAAAGAAACTCTCAGCTCTCCCCATCCCTGCCGGGGCAGTCCCCCCATTTCTGCAGTGACAAACCCCAGCAGCTGGGAGCAGAAGTGTGTTCCCAGCCCCCAGCTAAAGCAATCTGCTGTCTGCACACATGCTAGACAACACATCCTGCTACCTTCATCTCCTTCCAGCTTCCCAAAACTAAACCAGATGGGATTTTCCATCAGTCTCTCTCTCTCGACCCTGCTGCCAGCTTTGCCTCTCCCACTGCAGGCTGTGTGTTAGGAGGACAACAGACCACAAGGGCTTTGCTGAAGGAACAAGAACAGYTACAGAGCTGCCCCTGGACACTTCAGTGGCAGGAAAACCCTCCRGACCCAGTGGCACAGAAGAGCTGCACTGCCATGCTGGACTGTCTGGATCCCTGGAGCATGTCCTTCTGCAGGCAGAGGGATCAATTATTCCTGCCTGGAAGAAACATGCTCTGGTCATTCTGAGCTGTTTGGCAGGAAAAGCAGTGACATCCCTGCTCTGGGGAGGCCAGCAAAGGCAGAGAGCACGGGAAGGGACCAATGGCAAAGCCACAACAGCCACTCAATGGAAATTAGGCAGCACATCAACTTTGGGAAGAGCATTTGTACACAGCAGGCTCATTGCAAGGTGCCTGACACATGTAGAGATGTTTCTGGAAGACACTGCTCTAGCCTGAACYTTTTCCATGTACTCCCACCCACCCTGGCATCAGTCAGTGCCAGCCCTGGGTCAGCACAAGGCTGGCAGGGCACTGCTGGCYTTCTCTGGTCTCAGTCAGCAGGACTTGGCTGGAGCCTGCTCCCGTGTGGAAGAGGAGCACAGAGAGCTCTGCAGGCACCCCTTATGGTGACTTAGGGCAGAGTGGAGCCYGTGGGGTGGCTCAGGTGCTGTCCCTCAGGGCCAACAGCACCACRGTGTCACTCCCAGCATGGAGGGCCACCAAGATGTCCACGGCAGACACGGCCGGGCTGATGTGGAGCTACTCACCGATGATCACGAGCAGGAGAATGACCACCACCATCGCTATGATCGCCTTCATCTGCAAGGGGAGCACACGGGCACCTTACACAGGGAGCCAGGGGCAGCTGCCTGTGCTCCCAGCATGCTCTCAGCTGGGAAGCAGAGCTGCTCCATCTCCTCCTGGGGCAGGCAGCTCAGCACCCTCCCACARCCCCAGCCCTGCCTGCTCCCCTTCCTGCTCACCTTACAGTCTCGCCACCACATCTGTCTCCGGAGATGCTTGGCTCTTTTGCTAAAAGCTGCAGCATTGTCTGATAAACTGTCTATTAAAGGAAAGAAAAGAGTCAGTTCAGTGGTGCACACACTGTCACAGCACCCACTCACCTCCTCTAACTCCACTCAGTTCTATGCAGTAAAAGACCCAACCACAGCATGATTCACCAAAGCCACAGCTGGGTGGCYGTGATGCCCTTCCCCAGAGCACACAAGTCCCACTGTGCTCCCTCTGTACTGGCTGCTCTGAGGACAGGAACATGCTCTGCAAGCCAGTGGCCAGTGCCAGAAGACAGACCAATCTACCTTTGCTTGAAGGACCAACAAGATCCCATCACCACCTCCAAACTAATGCCTCTGCACAGAGCAGCAGGTGAAGGTGGAGAGAGGAGTCAGCAGAAAGTCTGGATCTGCAGCCCGAGGCTGAGCAACACCACCCTCAGCAAGGACAGAAATGTAAGGCCAGGTGTGACATGAGGTCCTTTCAGCACTGAAGCAGGTCAAGCTGGCCCAGCAGAGCTGTGTTTGCCATCACACCTGATTTATCCTGCAGGTCGTCCAGCCGCTCGCCCCTTTCGATCACCTTGGTGATGTTCTCCTGCATGACATCGATGACTTCATCCACCTGGTTCTGGACACTGGGCAGGCAAAGGCAGCGTGAGAGGCAGCAGTGAGCACCAGAGCTGCCCAGCCTGGCAGGATCTGGGAGCTCACCCCCAAAAATGAAAGGGCACAACAGTGGAAAGAGGTGGATGGGATGCAGAGAAAGCCAGAGGTGTGGCATGGRGTGGGGTGGGGTGGATCTCCAGCACTCCCAGGAAGGACAAGGGAACACAAGGGACTCAGAGAGAGCCCTGGGAAGTCAGCAGAAGTGGGACACCCTCTCTAACACCTGTAACACAGAAATGCAGTATGAAAAGGCACTAATTGCTGTTGGTGGGCAYCTCTGCTACAGAAGAGCTCACAAAAGGGAAAGAAGTACAAAACCCATACCTTATCTTTCTACATTTCATAGACCTYCACATCACACCTTTGCTCAATAACTTGGGGTGAAATCAAATCAGTCCCCTCCTCCAGGAACTGAGTTACTAAATTAAACCCACTCTGCCAGGGGCATCGRGAGGATAGCAAAGAAATGGCTGATATGAACTAAACCAAGTTATAATTCATCTTCTCCTAGGTTATGTAACTCTGTGGGTAGCCTTCAGTGAACAGCAGTCTAAATCACACCCGTAGGGTTATTAAAAATGCATTTATTCACTCCAGAAAAAAAAATACACTGGCAAGAGAGAAAAATTTTCCTGGTGGAAAAGTACTGCTCCATCCTGGTTTGTATTTTGGAGCTAATACACGTTTGTTTTCCTGGAGATAGAAATGAGGATTTTCTTGAGGCCTGGGGGATAATACATTGTTTGAGACATACCGTTCCCAGAAAGGCAACGGCACCAGCAGGATCTTGGAGGAAACAAAACAGAAATAGCTCAGGAGAGAAACAGCGTATCCTCCCCCAAGGCCCACGAAACTGGAACCAACACAGACTCAAGGCCAGTCAATGGGGCACTGCAGAACCACAAACAGGGCTCTGTCCTCGCCACCATGCCTCTARTTAAWYAATTAATTAGAGACATAGGTTCACACTGACCTATTTCTCCTACCAGTGCCTCTCACCAAGCAGACACCTGTGCTGGCGAGGAGCAGCTGYGACCAGSAGTAATGGTCACAATACTTGCTCACATTTACTTGCWGTTCCAAATACAGGGGAGAATGGTCATTAAAAGGCATTTTCCTCCCCAGAAARCTCCAGAAAGAGTTCCACATCTCTAAATATGAAGGGGTTTCCCATCTTAGCCTTTCAGGCTGAGCTCTCCAGCACTACTGCACTGTGGCTTGCAGAGCTAGAAGAGCCAGACAACCCCTCTGAAATTTCTGAGTCAACAGCTGTGATAAGGCACATGCTGGACTCCATCAGGACACGTAAAAATTTGCTTTATTTAGGACAGCATAAGAAAGGAAGCTGCCTTCTCTGCTGCATCGCAGAGTCTGTGGGAGCAGCATCTCTCTGAACCCACCTACACCATGTGGTGGCAGCTCCCGCCTTCCCCACTGCCAGGAGCTCCTTATCTGGAGGGGAAGGGCACAGACAATGCCCAAAGAGCTCTCAGCAGGAGCTGCCCCGTGCCCAGGAGCCTGCTCTGATCCCCTGCTTGTTTTACRAAGCCTGAGGTGAGCAGCAGAGCTGTTGGCAGAGCTCAGAAGGTGGCACAGAGGACACATGGCAGTGCCCTGGGGGGCCGAGTGTCCCCCCCACACAGGACACACAGCCCCAGGGCCCATGCCTGGGCACTGGGGGATGAGCAGGCACCTTCTGCAAGGGGCTTTCCTTACCCTGGCACAACAATCCCAGCTTGGAGCTGCCAGCTACAGCTTGGGGCGAGAGGAAAAGCACCAACATCTGCTACCCCAGATGAGCCAACTTGGCAAATCCTCCAAGCCTCAAACACCAGCTTCACGCACACAAGTCTACATTTGCACTATGTAAATGTTTCTAAAATCATTTTCTGGCTTCAAAATAGAGAGATTTCCTCCCACAACAGATTTGTCACCAAGTTATCCTGGTACAACTAACAAGTGGGAGCACACAAGGTTACAGTGCATCTAGGAACTTGCAGAGCAATGCAACAGCAGCTGTAACCCTGCTAGTGCAGGTCAGAGCCCTGAGGGGGCTGCTGCAGWGCTGGGACACCCCAAAGTGCTGCAGGCAAAACAGGCTGGTAACTTCAAGCTGCTGTGGTGGTTAACAGCATTTGGGGAGAGCTATGGAGCACAGACCCTTAGTGCCCAAGCTGCTTCTCAGCATCCTGCCTCTTCTCACTTGAGCTGCTGGCAAAATGCTAAAGGGCCCTTGTTACCTGCCCAAACCCTGGGCAAGCTGTCAGCTGTCCCCAAGAGGACAAAACATTGCACAGGTGAAGAATGGAGGCACAAAGAAATCAAGGCTTATAAACTCCCACAAATGTTGAAGTGTTGACTCCTATGGAACACAAATGCATATGGGTAGCACAGCTGGCCATCTGGASGGAAAAACCAACAAAACAAGAAAGCAAAGAAGAGGAAGGAAGAGGCCAAGCCAAGGAAATTCAGACCTCAACACAGCACCCTAACCAGACCTTAAGCCAGCCCTTTCTTTCTGCTCTCTCTCACCCTTCACTGCTGCCTCTCCAGGAGAGAGCTGAAAAATGCTCAGCCTATGTATTAACCCAGCAGCTTCAGAACAAATCCAAAAATTCCCACTAGTCTGGCATGCTTGAGGTAGGAAACTCAAGTCACATCAAGAAGAAAATATTTTCTTGTTYTATTTGGCAAGAGGGAATGAGTCCTCTAACACAAAGTGTATTTCCTCTTGGGGAGCTACAGGCTTTTGACACATACACTTCATGTACTTTACTCCTGCCAGATTTCCAAGAGAAATAAAGTGGAATAAATACCTGCCAGGAAAGGGAGCAAGACAAAAACATGAAATATGTCTCCCATGACCTTCTTTCTTACTAATTACTGCAAGTCTGATGCTTTTAACAAGGACAGTAAGTGTACACCATCAAAGCAACGAGATCCAGTGGCACTCAGCTTCTTTAGGCTCCTCTCTTCTTGTGCTCTGCTGTTCCAGAGTGGGAGGAATAAGCCTTTCCATTGTGGCCACTCTGGGTTAGGTACTGAAAACCTGCCTGGGCTGGTCAGGGTGCTGGGCTAACACCAGTGCTGCATTCCCCAGACACTGTAAACAGCCTGTGCACACACATGGGCTGTGCTGCCCAAGGCTGCTGCTTGTCTCCAAGCTGGCTGTCTGCAGCCAGCATCACACTCCAGTTTTCCACCCCAGTGATATTAACAGTGTGTATTTTGGTGCACATTCCACCCAAACACCCCTGGCTGTGGCAGCCACCCAGGGAAGAGAACAGCAGGAGGAGCCAAGGCAGATGGAGGGTACAGAGGCAGAGGCTGCACAGCACTCCCCAGCTGTGCAGAGAGCCCTGCTGCTCCCAACAACAGGGTAACAGTGCTGAACCCCAGCACAAAGGCATGGATTGAAGGTGCTGCTCAGTCCCAGCTGGGAGGAGAACAGCAGTCCATGCCTCCCTGAGGCCTTTCAGTCACTGAAAGGATAATATCCAACAATGATACCTGTCAGCATGGGCCTGCTATCACCTTCAGACRAAAGCCTGGACTGTGGTTGGGGTTCACTGCACAACCTGCAAGGAGCCCTGGGAAGCTGCAGTCAGCTCCTGCCTGAGGAGTTCAAACCATTCCCCAAACCTTCCCCCTGCTCAGGGCCTGCAGCCAGCCAGAGCCACAGGGGCTGGCAATGCTGACCCCCCAAAGCTGCACCATGGGGGATTCGCAGAGACCAAGGGGCTCCTGGGGAACCCCAGCGCTGTGCTGAGCCTCAGCAGCAGCATGAACAAGAACCCAATGGCACAGCTCCCTGGAAGCACAAACATCAGCAGTAAAGTGAGTCAAGCAGYGCAGAAAAGGGGCTGATTTTAGCAGAATTTTTGAAAATATGGTCTGTGATGAGAAGCTCCTTTTCCAAAATAAAGAAATCCAGCTGGAAGACGAACATCCCAGCTTCCCTTGAAAAGACTCTCATGCACACATTCAGCACTTCTTCCAAAGCCTCAAAGCAAAGGCACAGAAAGGAGAACAGCTCTCCCTTACCTGTTCTTTGTGCCTTTGTGGAAAAGGATAAAAGCCCTTTAACAGGTATGTTTCAGCTCCAGCCCACCCTGGGCATGGGAGGCCTCAAAGGGACCCCATGTGGCCTCTCAACTACCACAGGAGAGTCCACCCCCACCAAGCAGCCTCCAGACACATCAGGACAAAGCTCAGCTTGAAGGGGACTGGCACTTCCTCCTGTCACTGTTGCTGTCACTCACCTCTTTCCCCTACAGGGTTTGCAGTGTTCCCCACAGCTGAGCCAGCCTTGAGGGTCTCTGCTGCCAAACTCCACCCYGACCCAATCCATCCCCCTTTCCTGCCAAGGACAACGAGGAAAACTTTCCAGTCTTGCCCCTCACGTTGAACATGTTCCACACCTTTGCTCCCATAATGCCATCACTTTTTCCTCTACCCAATCCTCCCCTCAGTTTCCTTTTACGCCCATCTTCACACCTCGTTCCTCCAGCCCCACACTGCCCTGGCCTCTCCAGCTTTGCCCAGCTATGCCTCAGCTCTCCAAATGCTCAAATTCCTCCTTAAAATGTCTTTTCCTTACAGTTTTTTCAGCAGGAACTCAACCCTTTCTTTGCTGAAACACAGAAAACTGAGTCACTATGAGACCAGGCATTGATCCCTACAGCACAAGGGCTGAGCTGATCAGAAACTTCCCAGTGATCTCCATGACAAGAAGTGATGATTGCATGGTGTAAGTGCTTATTAAACAAAGCAATCAATGCTGATGAGAGCAGAAAATACATTCTGTTTTGTAACAGATGCTCTGGATGCTCCACAGGTGTAGCCCCTTGACAGCCCAAGGGACAATTCCATGCCACGTCCACTGTGCCCAGGCAATCTCTGGTGATGGGCAAGCCTGGTGTGTGGGCCACGAGTCCCATCACACCTATGGACCCACCAGCTCCTGGCTAAATGCTCCTTTCCCTTTTCTTCCTTTTCACAGGTGCCAYGTCCTCCTCTACCTAAGCCACTGCTCCCTTCTGCCAGGCTGAGACAGGGAAGAGARGAGCTCCTGTTGTCTCCCACCAAGCGGGAGCACAGCAGACACTGCAGGTGCTGTCCAGCAGAGGAGGCTGAAGGGATGGACACTCCCCCATCTCTACCTTTCTGTGGAGGTGAGACCCCCACTCATAAACCCAGCTCTCAGCCTTATCATTCCCTCCATGTCCTAGAGGGGAGGCTCTATCCATATTGGCTTACTTCAAAGAGCAGCTCCTCTCTACCAGCAGCATCCTCACACTCTGGGGGGAACAGAGGTGCCCTGAAAACTCAGGGTGCAGCCACCTGCCCTCTGCCTCTTGTGCAGCTCAAGTGCCCCTCACCCCTCAAGATAACAAGCACAGCCTAATGCTGATGGTGGCAATGAGTCATGCCAGAGCTGTGCTGGCTTCTTCCTGGCATGGAAAAAATCCTAACCAAGAGCCACATGCAGSCTGCAAACAATGAACAGCCTGAACAATGCCCAGGCAGCAGTACCCACACAGATCTCTGTCCTGGCTYCACAGACATCAGCAAAGGAGCAGGGCAACACAGACCAGAGGTCTGTGAGTAACCCCACACTTCTGATTAAGTACCACCACCACATCCTTCASAGGAAAAACTGGAGCCCTGCACAAGCTTCATCCAGGAAATGACTCGATGGGAGAATGATCCAGAGTGTTCACTCCTTCCTTCTTGCCCCACTCCTCCTCCAGCTGTAATGGTTTCCTGTTTTCCAGCTGCTTTGACCCCAGTGAGTCACTGCTCATCTCCAGGTGACCTATATCAGGTTTTTATCTGGAGACGAGAATGCCAGAGCACCAGCTGCTGCCCAAACCCATGGTCCTGGTGTGTTCCTGACCACTTCCTTTGAAATGTTAAGGAGCATGTTACAGGATGAGGTAAAAAAACCTCAAAAAATCAAAAAATGATGCTAGGAAAGGTTAAAATTCAGGGTTAATGCTGTAGAAAAAGARCCTCACAAAAGCATGGAACAGGTCACCACCAGAACACAGCAAGGGCTTCAGAAACTCCAATAAGCTACTGTGATGTTACCTTATCTTATCCCCTTGCCTCTGCCAACACACAATTTCTTGACAGGCTGCATCAAAGCTAAGATCTCCTTTAGTGTGGACACATGGGGTAGGACAGGTCAGTTAGAAGAACACAGACACAAGGAATGTTCATGTGATGAGCTACACAGAAATACTCTGACAAGACAGCAGCAGGAGCTCCCAGTGCCAGAATAAATTATTATCTCTGTGACACTAAGCAACAACAACTTACTGCCTGATCTTGTCATTCCTGGGTCCAAACCTGGTTCCAGAAGGCCCCCTCCTGCAGGCAGAAAAGGGCAATCAGGACAGAAGGTACAATGAAAACATGTTTTTAAACCAGACCCAAAAGATCTGAGGAGAGAACCAAYGCCTTGTGCACAGAGAATTATTTTCATACTCCCATCAGTCCCTCCCACGTCTTAGGATCCATGGGGCATCTCACTCTTACAAAAGGTCACATGTGTTAATTCATGCTCAAGGCCAAGGCTCTGGAAGAACATCCCAAAGGAATCAAAGGTTTTCATTCCCAAGCCCCCAGTCTCAGAGCTGCAGGCAGGTATGACACTGCGTTCCAACTCACAAGAAAAAGTCTTCCTCTTCATCTGAGTCTTCCTCCAACAGGTTCCTCTGCAAACACAGAAAAACCATTTCATCAATAAGCAACCACCATTTCCCACCCACATTTCCAGCTCTTAGGATGCAATCAGCATTCCYGACTGCAGGAAGGCCCTCTCTGCTCAAGGGACAATCCCCAGCCCTGCACCCAAAATCATCAGATCACCCACAGACACCCTGGGCTGTCCCATCCACTCCAGATATGGAAGATGAGTTTTCTCCACCATCTGACGGCAGCAGGTGTAAGAGGGATGACCACAAGGGAACCTTGGGCTTGAGGGCAGAGGGGTCTGGCAGCTTCTCTGTGTCACCCCAAAGGGCTCCCCAGGACTCTCTTTTGCTGATCCACTACACTCTATGATAGGATCTAAAACCTAAATTTAAGGGGAACCCCACAATCCCACAGYAGCCTGAATATTCCAGAAAAAAAAACCATTTCTGCTTAGGGTCAAAAACAACCAGGAGAGCAAGGTGACACGCTAAAGCTGTGGGCCCAGGGACCCAGCAGATGGTYCTTGGGGGACCAACAGTTGCTGCTCTCCTGTGTGTAGCTCTGGGCCCCCACCTGCAAGCCTGATGCTCTGATGGTGCAGCTCACCTACATTTCCATCCTGTCACATTTTCTCAACCAACTCAAGCAAACCTGCAACACCGTGCAATAGTTCCAGCCAGTGCTTCCCTCAAGGGAGGAGCAGCCTGCTGTGGCAGCACGGGCTCTGCTCTCGCTGGCAGCTGTCGGRGCTGCAGCAGCGTTTCCGACCACAGCCCAAAGCAAGCTTCAGCACAGCCTGACCCGAGCAGGCTAAATCCACTCCATCTAAACCAGGTAACTGCTGAGACCTGTACTCAAAGCCTGAAAGTGAGGGTACCGTGGTGACAGGAGAAAAAACCAGCTGTAAAGCACAGGGTGACTTCACTCAGCTCCTTCAGCCAACGYGGGCAGCAGAGCCAGGCCGTGTCCCCGCCCGGCTCTGCGGAAGGGCAGAGGCTGGGGCACACCGGCATCTCCTGGCCACGGATGCGGCCCGAAGGAGCCGCAACAGGTTCCCAAAGCAGCCGTGCCGAGGCCGGTGTGACACACACGGACAGCCCTCACCGGCTGAACGGCGCTGTCACGGGCTCCGGGCCGCTGGGCCCCGCGGCTGGGGCTGCGGCGGCACCGACACCCGGCCAAGGCCCCCGTACCGCGGGCATCGAGCCCGGCGAGMCCCGCTCGGCCCCGCAGGAGAGGCACTCACCCGCTCGCTCTTCACCGAGCCCGTCACCTCGTCGTCGTTCAGGTGCCGCTTGAATTTGGGAGGCATGGTCGGTCTGTGCCGCGGCTCTGTGCCCGGGGAGAGGAGCCTGGAGGGGAGAGCTGGGAGCGCCGGGCAGGCCCAGGACGGGACCCGCCGCCCCCGCGCTCAGCGGGCCGGGCCGGGCCGGGCCGGCGGGAAATGGCCGGTGCCGGAGAGCCCGGTCACATCGACCGCTCCGCCCGCCGCGCCGAGCGCCGAGCTGCCGATAGCGGGCGGGCCAGGGCGGAGACACCACCGGGAAACCGGGCGGGACCAGCCCCAGGTGGGGCGGGACCGGTCTGGGGCCGGGCGGGAGCATCGTGAGGCGGGGCCGTTCTGAGGCGGGGCCGTTCTGAGGCGGGGCCGTTCTGAGGCGGGGCCGTTCTGAGGCGGGGCCGTTCTGAGGCGGGGCCGTGGCCGGGCCGTGGCCGGCGGGTTCGGTTCAGGCCCCGGCCCCGAGCGGCCCCTGTGGGGTTCGGCCCCGAATCCGCCCGCCCCGGCGTCACCCCTGGCACACAGCCTCGGCCCCGGGGAGGCGGCGGGGCAGTGCCGGTGCCCCCGCAGGCATCTGGAAGGTTCCGGCTCGCCCGCCCCCCGCCGCCCCGACCCTCTTGCTCTATAAATGCGGGCGCCGGTGGCCGGCGCGCTCAGAGGGGCGGCACCGGGGCCATGYTGGGGATCTGGCTGCTGCTTTGGGGTTCCGTGGCCCTGGGCGGCCGGGCGGACACCGCCTTCCTGCRCCGCGCCCCTGACAGCTCCGGGCACTGCACCTACTCCTTCACGGTGGCCAGCCCCGTGGAGGCCGCCTGCCCCGAGGCCGCCGGCGGCGTGCCCGAGCTGCGCGCCGAGCTGGCCGCCCTCGCCGCCCGCCTGAGTCGGCTGGAGAGCCGGGAGCGAGGAGCGGGGGGCTCGGGGCCGCGGGGAGCCGAGCCGGGGGGCGCACGGGACCCCCAGCAAGCGGCCGCGGCTTCCCGCCTGGAGGCTGCGTACGGCGARCTGCTGCGGGCCAAGTCCCGGCTGGAGGAGGAGAAGGGGCGGCTGGAGCGGGAGAAAGAGGAGCTGGGCAGGCGGCTGGAGAGCAGCGCCCAGGAGATCACCCGGCTGCGGGCCGCCCGCTGCCCCCCCGGCAGAGAGGGGCCCGGCCGGGACACGCTGCGTGCCCCCGCCAAGGGTAAGTGCCGGGGCCGGGAGCCGCCGGCTCCTTCCCTCTGGCCGGGTCCCTGTGCGGCCCCCGTGCTGTGCCCGCACTGCTGCCCCCCGCTCCTGGGGACCCTGGTGGGCTCAGCCTTGCTGGGAGGTCGCAGCCCGTTGCCCCATGCCGCCCTCCCCACCCCGCTTGCCCCGCAGCAGAGGGGGGATGCAGGGTACCGCGCTCATCTGGGCTCTTAGSAATTTCCCCCGAAGAGAACGGTCACAGGTGTGCCCCGCTGCAGGGGAGCGGGCGCCGGGCTCCTGCCCGAGGCATCGGCATTTCGGGGGGCRGCAGCGCGGCACGGAGCCCCCCGAGGGCGGCAGGGGCAGGCAGGCGGTGCGGGGCGCCGGCTGAGCCCCGCTCACGCTGTGCCTGGCCCCGCTGCAGCGCCGCGCTGGGAGCCGCAGCCCCTGAGCTACCAGGAGCTGCAGTCGGAGAGGAGCGAGGTTCCCGTGTCCCGGCTGCTGGAGGAGACGGCGCTCGGCCGCCCGGGCAAGGAGGACTCAGGTACGGGCAGCCGGGCCGGCCCCGCGCCCCGCCGCTCCCGAGGGGCTGCCGGTGACCGCTCCGTGTCCCGTCCTGTCCCCGAGCAGGCTGCGGCCAGCTGCTGTGGGTGGGGGAGCCCGTGGTGTTCGGCCGGGCGGACTCCATCGCGGGCAAGTACGGCGTGTGGATGAAGGACCCCGAGCCCGTGCCGCCCTTCACCCGCGACAACACGTGGCGTGTGGACACCGTGGGCACCGAGGTGCGCCAGCTCTTCCAGTACGAGGAGGCCGAGCAGCTGGCCCGGGGCTACCCCGCCAAGGTGCACATCCTGCCGCGGCCCCTGGAGAGCACGGGGGCCGTCATCTACCGCGGCGGGCTCTTCTTCCAGCCCCGCCAGTCCCGCTCCGTGGCCCGCTACGACCTGCGGGCAGAGAGCATCACGGCCGAGAGGGAGATCCCCGGCGCCGGCTACCACGGGCAGTACCCCTACTCCTGGGGGGGCTACACCGACATCGACCTGGCGGTGGATGAGACGGGGCTCTGGGTCATCTACAGCACCGAGAAGGCGCGGGGAGCCATCGTCCTCTCCAAGCTGGACCCCGAGACGCTGGAGATCCGTCGGACGTGGGAGACCAACATCCGCAAGCGGGGGGTGGCCAACTCCTTCCTCATCTGCGGCACCCTCTACACCGTCAGCAGCTACTCGGCGCCCAACGCCACCATCAACTTTGCCTACGACACCGCCACGGGCACCAGCCGGGCCCTCAGCATCCCCTTCGAGAACCGCTTCCGCTACCTCAGCATGCTGGACTACAACCCTGCCGAGCGGCAGCTCTTCGCCTGGGACAGCTTCAACATGGTCACCTACCCCGTCCGCCTCTCCCGGCCCTGAGCCCAGGCTGGCGATGCGCCGGCTCAGCCCCGGGGCCTCGGTGCGTGCCTTGGCACCCTGCTTCCCTCCCCTTTCCCCCGGGAGCGCCGCCTCCCACAGCCTCGGGGGGTGCTGGGGGCCACACGCTGCCCGGCCGCATCGCATTGTGCTCAAGTGCAGCAGAGAGAGAYGAGGCACTCACTGCTCCAGAGCCTGGCGGAGCCGGGGAAGTGCCTCTCGCCAGCCTCGGTGGGTTTCGGATGGGTCCCAGCAGTGCCCAGCCCTGAGCTGCTCCAGCGCCTCCCTGAGCACCCAGCCTGGCCATGAATGTGGAGCAGGGAGGGCTCAGGCATGGGGAGCGCTGGGCAGAACAGGTGGTGGAAGGGCTGTGCAGGAGGATCCTGCCTTAAAATAAACGTGTTTCCCCAGTTGTGAGCAGCGATCCCCTCTGTGGGGTCAGGGTTTGTTGTTTGCAGGCTCCAGCCCTGCGGAGCTCTCATGCAGAGATCCCACAAGCTCCTCTGGCATCCCACACTCCCAGTGCCCAAGGCCATCCTGGAGCTCAGCCACCTCCAAAAATCATCGAGTAGGCTCAAAAGCAGCAGAAAACACAGACACACATTGCACAAGCCTTGTTTTATTGAGGGAAAAAAGCAGCCAGGAGAGCAGGGGTGAGGAGTGCTGGCAGAGCACCCTGCAGCCGGGTGGCCCCTCGGTACCCAGCCCTTCCAGCCRTGTGCTTCAGCTTTGCAGCCATCCCGGGCCAGCAGCTCTCCCCAGCCAGCCCAAACCACGCTGTTTTATCTGTTTATTGTAGAAGGCTTCTAGGAGGAGGCTTCTTTCCCTCTCTGGCACCTGGGGCAGCAGCRACCACGTTCCCCAGGGGCTGCATGGGGTCCTGGCCCAATAAACACTGCCCAGCACCTCTGCTGCCTCACACCTCGTCTTTCCAAGCCTGTTTTCCAAGGAGTGTGGTGGGCTGGTGCCCCTCTTGATGCACCTGCAGGCTGGAGGTGCTGGGGGGGACATGTAAAGCCTTGAGCAGGAAAATGCCACAGTTTGGAAGGCAGCTCCTGACAGCAGTACRCCAGTTATTGGAGCAGTGGAAAAGGACAGAGAACACAGTGGGACACTCGAGATGATCACCTGCAGGGATTTTCAGTGAGATGCTTCACCCCACTGCTGTCCTCCTGACACCAACAGTGTTGTCTTGAGTGTAGCAGCACTGTATGTTTGCAAATCACAATGAAGCATTTGGTTTATCCATCATCCCCAGGCTTTATTTTGGAAAAATACAAGATGGTTGTAAAAAGTGAGCTGATACATGTGAGGAATGTTCGGTAAGCTGCAGGGGRGGCAGCAGGGGGGAGCCCAGCACGCAGAGGGAGGGGGCTGAAAGACCCATTCCTGCTCCTGGCAGTCTCACCTGAGCCAGGGCCAGCGATGGCCCCCGCAGGCACAGGAACACATCAGCCCTGTCACTGTCACACGCAGAGCTGGGGAGCCCTGGGGCCAGGGCAGGATCTGGCGAGGGCAGGGGAGAGCCAAGCAGGCAGCAGCCAGGCCAGCAGTGCCCAGCAAACCYGCCACCAAGGGTGGGGAAAGGCGTTTCTGTCCCAAACGGGGATGGGAGGCGAGGCTGCAGCCCCCCTTCAGCCCGGGATGAACGGCAGGGCCTGTGCAGAGCCCCGGCCGCAGCAGCAGCGCCTCGCTGAGCCCAGCCACCGAGGGCAGACACCGAGGGCAGACACCGAGGGCAGACACCGAGGGCAGACAGCTCCGCCCTGCCCCGCGCCGGGGCCGTTTCAGGCCGGGAAGTGCAGCTCTTAATTGACTGAGAAAATAAAAGGAGGACAAGCCAATGTACACAGGATTTCCAGCAAGCTGGGCTGGAGCTGAACAGCACAGAATACACTGCTTTACTTAACAGGCTTTGGGAAAACAAGCCCTCCCTGCCCACATCCCAGCAAGAAGCCAGCCTGAGCMCAGGGGGTTGCTGGATCTGGCCCCAGTCACATTTAAACCCCCTCTGGCTCTCGCCCTGGAGAAAAGTTATGACCTTTTCACAGCCTCAACATTATTAAGGAAAAAAAATTGAATTCCCCAAACAAAATTGTTTCCTAATTTCTGTGAGGTTCAGCACAATTATTTCTGATGACCACAGTCCTAGAGAAGAGACTACAAACCAAATCCCACTCAAATTAAAAAAAAGCAAGAGCTACTCCAGTGTAAATAGCCAGAAGCAAAGTTATCTGATTAAATGTCATAAAATATTCAATCAACCGGGGTCAATGACTGAAAGCTCCACCTGGCCTCAAGGCAGCTGGCGTGGTTTGGGGTTTTGAAGAGGCACACACATCAAACCTGGGTTATTTGGAGGCACAAAATGCCCAAGCATTTACTTTAATTAAACTTCTGCAGAAATATTCGCCTTGTTCTGCTCTGAGCACAAAATAGTCCAAAGCCTGGTACATTCCCACAGCCAACTGTGGGAAATTCCTCTGACTTCCCAATGGAATAATTATTACAGAATTGAACATGAGTCCTTTTAGCAGCACTTCCTTAAAAATAGAACATTTTGGTGAATGAGTTCCCATTTTCGGGGTGTCCTTTTAAGATGAAACAGGCTGAGGACAACCTCAAAGCAGGAAAACATCACCACAACTCRGTTACTTTTATAGCACATTGGTAGATGGAAGCAGTGTGCACTTTCCTTCCCAAGCATTTAATGAGCTGTGCTCATTCAGATCCTTGTGAAAAAGGTGATTTACCCCGAGTGTGACCTGCCCACAGGTTCCTTCTGCCCATGGCTCTATTTGTGGATTCCAGCACCTTTGATTTACTCCATATTGCTGCATTTTACCCTG
The DNA here is from genome assembly GCA_014549065.1 of Cardinalis cardinalis. Classification (NCBI taxonomy): domain Eukaryota; kingdom Metazoa; phylum Chordata; class Aves; order Passeriformes; family Cardinalidae; genus Cardinalis; species Cardinalis cardinalis. The sequence goes on from JACDOX010000107.1 coordinate 1,631,717, forward strand.
ACCAAAACCAACCTGGGCAGGAAGGGGCTCCAGCTCCTCTGGTGGCCCKAAGCTGCTGCTTCCCAACCCAGCCAGGGCTGGCAGCGACGCCTCTGCCCAAAGTCAGCCTGCCCCAGGTGGTGCTTGCAGCGCCAGCCCAACACTCCTGGCTGCAGCCTCCCTTTCTCAGAGGTGCAGAGCCAGCCAGCACCTTCTCCCCAGGCAGGAATTACTTCCCAGAGAGGACACCAGAAGTTCCTGGTGTTKGTGGGAAGCAAGTTCCCTCTGGTGGCCAGGGCTCCCTGAACTCCTGCCTGTCCCCTGCTGCTGCTGCTGCCTTGGGAGGCTCCCTGGAGCAGAGGCTGGGCAGAGTTAAAGGAATAAAGTAGGGGTTTATTAAAGGAATAAAATAGGGATTTATTAAAGGAATAAAGTAGGGGTTTATTAAAGGAATAAAATAGGGATTTATTAAAGGAATAAAGTAGGGATTTATTAAAGGCCTCCTTGGGCAGTGCAAGAGCCCAGTCATGGCTAAACCCAAGATGGATCCTGAGCCATGAGTTYTCACACTTTTATAWGTTTTGGTCCATTTCCATCTTGGGGTTCACTGTCCAATTCCAGCTCCAGGTGATGCAGTCCCATCCTCCCAGTTTGCTCTCCTCCATTCCCTGCTGTTTGCACTTTYTGGGCCTGGAGCTGCAGTGGTGTCCWTGGTTCWGGGGCTGGAAAAGGATTGTTCTGTGGGACTGRGCTGTGAGGAGAACCTGCCAACACTTTATRTGGAGTTCAGAGTTACAAACTAAYGCAGCACAGAGTCTGGAAAATATGAARGCTCAAACTTAAKGCATCACTGTCACTCACTGGTCGATGGGACAAGTGGCMCATCCCAGCTCCTGTCTGGAAGAAGCCCCAGCTCCATCAGCTGGAGATGGAATTCCCAKCAAACACCCCAAGGCTCCTGCTGGGGCAAGTGGTGGCCACGTCCTGTGAGCCCCAGGCTGGAGAAGGGCTGGAAAAGTGCCAGGATAGACCAAGGAGCTTCTGGGAGCATTTTCCTTCAGGAGCCTTTCCCTGGGAGCGCCGCTCTCCTCCTGCACAATCACGAGAGCAGCCAGGGGCTTTATTTAGAGAATACTTTATTAGTTTCTGTAATCAAACCCATGTAAATAAGACCGTACATATTTCATACAGTGCGTTACCCCTGTACAAATGGAAAAAAAATTAAGTTTAACATTTCTAGACCAATATGGCTGTTAATTTCTGTACAATGCCAACTCACACTACAAGTGGGATACTTTTTTCCAAAGTTGACATCACAGCTAGTTTCCAAAAATTCAAATTATATATATATTTATATAAAAAGATAACCAATAGCGATTCACTAGGCATCAATAGCAGCAACAGCCTTTCCAGCTTCTGCAGTCATTTGAACAAAATTATACACATTAGACTTTCAACTCTTCCTTCCAAAAAACGTAAAAAAAAAAGAAAAAAAATCCCAGAAAAAACCAGCAAATTCTGCTACTGATGTGGTACCTGGTGCTTTTTATTAGCTTTTTCAATCATTGTCTGGAAAAAAACCTCTAGAATAACATTATTAAAAACAGCTCCAGTATAGCACAGTCACTACTACATATCATAAGCAGGTACAGGATATCTTACATTCACAGAAGTATCATACAGTACTGTCCTACAGCTAGAATACTAGAGGATACAATTAAAAAGGCATTTATTTGACTTGATTCTACTTTCCAGCACACTGTGGGCAAGGAGGTGGTGCGACGCAGCTCTGATATAAAGAATGCACCTTTGAGATAAAACTCTCGTTCATCTGATAAGGTTTCTTTTATTCTCGTGGCACAGTTTAAGTGCTCGTTGCTGTGTTACAGACAGAAACTGGAAACCGTTTAGGGACCACTCGCATCATATCAAGACAGCTGGACAGGGGTGAACGGAACAAATCTGACTATTGATGCAACGAACCTTCAACTCCAGGGGTGAGAGCCACTGAGGGGGCAGCGGGTGGAGAGGACACAGGTGGCCAAGTAGCTTTTTCATATGGTGATCTAAATGCAGTAAATTGTCATCCAAGCAGCAGCAGCCAGCAAAGCACTGCCTGCAGAGGGAAATCCAACACTGCCAGCGTTACTCTGTGTTAGGTTAAGCCTCGTGTGGCAAGTGCGTGGATCCCTCTGTTTATACAAGATAGAAGCTTCTTAAGCCACTAAAAACTTMACACACATTACTTGGCCCAGCACCATCTTCAGATCTGCATGTTCTCATACTCACGGGTTTATAAAAAGATAAATAGCAGCTGAAGATCAGAGCCTGAAGAGAATAAGGAGTCATTGTGTCAGCTAGGAAATGCCTCCCCACCGCCGCTGCTGCTCCGGGCCGTGGCTTTGGGAAGCAGGCGGGCGCGAGCCAAAGGGGGCACACACGTGTGGCACGTGCACACCCCAAAGCAGCCTTCATGCTGTTAGAGCAGGTGTGACCCCGAGAGCCAGGGCTCAGCTGGCACCACAGCAGCTGGCACCACCTCTGCTGCTGGCAGCCAGGCCCCGTGGGGCYGCCCAGAGCCCGGCGGGGAGGGCAGGCTGCTCTTCATCCTTCGGGCCACCAATTGACGCTGCTGACACCTCGCCCACCCTCCCCTCTCCCCCTCCACGGGAACACAGCCTCTAAGATTTTGTTTCCTCGGTTTTGATTGCCTGAGGTTTGATTGGTCCAGTTCTGACGGGTTTGGGTGTGGCAGCAGGCGCAGGGGCGGCCTTTTCCTCGCCTTTGTCCGGGCACACTCCTGCAGAGTCAGCAATTGCCTCGCTGGGTTTGCTCCCGTTCTCCTCCACTTTGGGGGCTTTGCCTCCTATGGGTTTGTTCTGCTGCTGCTGCTGCTGCTGCTCAGAAAAGAATCTCTGAGTGGACTGAAGGACCTCTGCTCTTTGCTTTGCCTTAAGAGAGGGAGAAAGTAAGTTTACTGCAGAGAGGGCATTGGAACTGGAGTGACCTCACAGGCATTTCCCATATGGAAGGGGAAGGACTGACCACAGTGGCCAGGTCTTCCTAGACAGGCAGTGTCCGTCCTGCTGCTGCCCTGATGTCACCAGGGCTGGGTGCCTGGCTCCTCATCATGCCTAGGCTTCCCTTGCTCTTCCTAACCCTTCCCCAAGAAAGAGGATCAGGGACAACAGCGTGAAGTATTACCCAACCTCTTCTCATGCCACTGCTATTGCAGAGCTGTACAAGAAGAGCACTGCTGACAGCAGCCTGAGCTGCTCCCAGGTCAGACAGGAGCAGAGCAGCTGTGCCTGCACAACCCCACCTGGGCCCACCCCAGCTGTCCCTGCTGCTGCTGCCCTGCAGAGCACAGGGCTCTCCCTCCCTCCCTCCCAGCAGCACAGTCTGAGCACCCCCTTCCCTCCGTGGCTCTGGGCACAGACTGAGCCTGCACTGGGAGGGAATGAACCAGGTCAGAGCTGTGCTCTGGGTGAGCTGCAGCCGGATCTGCCTCCTGCTCTGAGCAATCCCAGGCAGCACAAACTGCCTGCCTGCCCTCCTTCCCTCCTCTGAGTCCTGCCAGCAACCCTGACCTGCACCTCTGCAATTCCCCCTGTGACACCTTCCAGTTACAGTTTTGATACTGATCAGACACTTCARAGCAAGCTCTTATCTGTCCTGCTCAGACTGCACAGACCCCATCAAGAGTTCAATCATTCAGAAGTTGGACAATAAAGCCCAGTGCAGTCAAACACCTTTTTAGTTTAAATTAGAAAGGAGTACCTTAACACAAGGAACTCCAACTACAACACAGGCACTAAACCTCCCTGTACCTCTCTGAATGTTTTCTGCTTTTTTACAAGAAAGAGGGCTGGGACACACACTCACAACAGRGAGACAAAACAGCAGAAGGCTGGAACAAGAGGCCTTGGCTCTCCTGCTTTGTAGCTGCTCCAAGTAAGTCAAACAGCAACAGAACAGAAAACAAACCTGTGAACTCTCGTTTGCAGGACTGCAGCAGCAGCCTGATTTCACTGGAGCCAGAAGGACACCTGAAACCTTCTGCCCAAATTTCAGCCATCCCCTGAGGTTAAGGCTGGATGACTTGATCACCAGTGAGCAAGCATGGCAGAGTAACTCTCACTGCTCTCAGCAGTGTTTGCAGGAGACTGAAGACACCAGAGCTGTGTCAGTATTTGCTCTGACTGGCTACATTCAGTGCACACTCAGGACAATCTGTTAATCATCACCTGGAACTGAAGGGTTAATCAGCCCCCCCCAGGCAGGCACAGCCAGAACAACACTGTCCTGCTGTGACACCTCCGTGCACAGGCTCCAGGAATGGCAGCAGACAAAGGAGCTCCTGAGCACCATCTGTTCAAGCAGCCTTTCTGCAGCAGACAGGCTCAGTGTCCAGCAGTGTCCCCACACAGATGTCCCACCCTGCAGCCTGCCTTGRAAGAAGAGTGTGCCTTGAACTGAGGGGTCCCAAAGTGCTGTAACAAGTTAGGGTGACTGTCATCCCCTGCTACTGAAATGCAGCCCCCTGTCCTGCAGAGTGCTCCAGAACTGCATTCTAGCACAGAGAATTCACCACAGGCACTACAAACCACGGGGAAAGACTCCCCAGAGTGCCCAAGGAGTGGGGCTGGCTGCAACAGGAGGAGCTGGGGCTGAAGGGACAGCCAAGAGCCAGGTGTGCAGCCTCAGTGCTCATTCCTGACTCCTCACTCTGCCTCGGACAGCAGCRGCTCCTCCACAGCTGCTGACCACGGGACTGCTTGAGACAGGAACTCCCTGGAAATATTTCACTCTAAAACTCTTACTAAAAACCACCAGGGCTCAGAGAAGGTCTGTTAACAGCCTGGCTGCTGCCTTGGGGTCCAGAGGCACTTTTTAAAGCCATGACTTGCAGACCCAGGCCTGCCTGGGAGCTGTCAGACTGAACTGCTGTTCACAGCCCTGCTGTGCACATACTGACCTTCACATCGTTCAGCCTTCAGCACAGCCTGGGCCTGAGTGCCTCTGGCTCCAGGCACTGATCCACAGGGACCTCTGGCCACACGTGGTGCCTGAGGGGGGCTCATGAGGCCTGTGCTCACCTGAGATGGCATCTGACTATGCAGAACCCCCAGCAGCYTCTGAACAGGCACTGGGAAGGTGTTAGTAAATGGGGCTCTTACCAATRCAGGGAGCAGGTTAGGCTGAGAGAGGAAAAATGACAAAAAGAGACATTTCTCAATTAGAAAATTGCCAACTCGACTGCAGCTTGGCGTAATCTCAAAGGGGGAAAAGCTGCCACTCTGCTATGAATGAATGTCAAGAGAACAGGCTGGAACTGCAAAAGCAAAACAGCCCTGCAGTGCCTGAAAGCAGCACCAACAACTTCAGCACCCACAACCTCAACCCAGCCTGAGAGCAGGGAGGAGACCCTCACAAGGCAGTGGAGCAGCCACTGGTGAAGGGCAGCCCCAGGTAGCTGAGGCAGTTTCTGCCAGTGACGATGCAGAAATCAAAGCTCAAGTCCTGCAGTCAAACACTCCAAGTGCTAAAAGGAAGASAGAAATGTACTGCACTTCTAGAGAGGCTCCATTTCCCTGGCAGCCTGGCTCCAGTCACCTGCAGCACCCSTGTAAGCTGTGCTCCCTGCAATGCCAGAGCAGATCAGCCCCTCTGCCATCAGCCCTGCCTTGGATGGACTGGGTGACCTCAGGGATCCTTTCCAACCTCAACTGCTCCTTCCATACTTCAGGGCTGCAAATCTGCTTTGTCTTTACACGTGGAAAATATGCACTGGGACCCTTCTGAGACACTGAGCTTCTCCCCTTCCCCAAGCTAATGACCTGTTTCTGCAGGATGAGGTGCAGTACAGCTGCCTGGGGAAGCCACAGCAGCATCTGCTCTACATCACTCACAACTTGAACTGAACTCCTCAGCGTGCACAGAACTCTAAATTAAACACCACTAAATCAGCACTACTTGTAAGCAAGATCAGAGAGGTAATTTTTTGCTTTGATCTTGGTTTCTTATGCCATYTCATTTTAAGGATTCCATTTTGTGTGTCCCCATGACAGAGCCTGAGGAGACAGAGTCGAGTCAGAGCCACCAGGTGACACAGAGGAACAAATCTGTTTGCAGGAAGCCAATCACCTACCTGTGGTGCAAATTGTGCAGGAAAGGGCTGTGTCATTCTCACAGCTGCAGCTGCTGACTGGAACTGCTTCTGGTACACAATGCTGTTCATTTTATTGGACTGATTGTTAGGACTTGTAGAACTGGCCCTAAAAGAAAGAACTCCAGTTAAAATCAACTGCTTTCATTCAGAGGATGTTTCTGCCCCTAGTTACAACTGAACTAGAAATTCAGCACTGGAGGGGGAAAGAATGAATCTCGGAATTAAAAAAAAGAAGTGTGAAACATTTTCTATATAGAAGCTCAAAAAACCTCAGAACTTCAGAATTCTAAGAGAAAGCATAATCAGAAATATTTAGGCTATGAAGAGGCTCCAGAGCACATCTGTATGAAAGAGCCTTTTCCCCCAAGTACTCATGACACTGATGTCAGATTTGTGATGTTTGTGATGTTAGATGCAGTTTCCATCCCTGCTATCTTATGTTCAGTCCTGCTCCTTTGCAGTCACTCTTTGCTCTCTCATGGCAAATTCAGAGCTTGTCCCAGCAGGCAGTGAGCATGCAGCTGCTTCTACTCTGACCTGCTGCCCTACGTTTCAGAATGCACTTGAACAGATTTCAAGAATTCACAGAAAATGCTCTCCCTGTTTTATCTGGCTGAGAATGTGGCCCTCCATTAAAACTCCCAAGGTGTTGAATCACCAGGAATTACATGAAGCTTGACTGATTATCTGGGGGAAGGGCAGCAAACAGCCCTCAAAGTGAACAGAAAAAGAAGAAAGAGTGAAGAGCCTTCTTGAGGAAACAGAGCTTGCCTTGCACAGAGTTCTTGTGCAGGGAGTGTGGGTGATGCACTCCTGGCAAAATGAGCAGAGGGRCACCAGTGCAGGGACACCAGCTAAGCTCCACACATCAATATTTTGTAAGCTTAAAGGAGTCTGTTTTGTTCATTAATTTCACTTGTGAGCAGCTTACAGACCTGGCAACAACACTTACTCCTTTAACAGAACTGTTGCCACAATTGCTGTCTAAGCCTTTAAGTGTTTTTTACTTTGAMCACCACAATTCAGATAAACTCTTACAGTTTTATCCTAAATTACATCTTCCCTGCCACTTCTTGTTTAGCTTCATTTACCCAAAAAAGTATTTTCCACCTTTTATTTCAGAGCCATTTCCTTCTGTTCAATACAGCAGATGTGATGACCCACTGGAATGCTGCTCATGAGCTCAGATCAAGCAGTGTCTCGTGCATCAGTGGCCCCTCACCTCACAGCCTCCAGAAAAGGCTGCTCATGCATGACTAGGTACATTTTCTAGCYCTGGTTTTAAGGAATTTTGAGCTGAAGGGAGATTTACCGGAAGGGGCTGGAGGTTGGGGTCGTGCTCCTGCCAGTAACTGGTGGTGTTCCAGGTTTAACATCAATGCCACCTCCAAAGGCCTTCAGGTCCATTTCTGATATCTGAAAAACACAGCAATTGACATGTTAATTCTAATTAAAAAATGACATTTGCTAAGCAGCTGTTAGCTTACCTCAATGAAAAGAGGTCACTTAAGTGGAGATGAAAGCCTGACTGCAGAACAGCCTCTTATAATTAGGACAGGCCCAGCACCACAAGCACCTCTGTGTACAATTTTCCTGCCCTATCTGGCACTTGCAGCAATGGTACTGGCTTTCTAACTTGCTCCTCCTGCATAATGGCAGGGGGTCTGAGAGTCATTTCATCTATTTGGCCCYAAAAAAAAGAAAAAAAAATGTTTTGGAGTTGAGATCTCCTTCTCCAAGACTCCCATCTCAGGTACCACATGAAAATATTTAGAAATAATCCTGAAAAAGGCTGAGAAGAAGAATACCACCAAATAGTCCAGGTCTATAAAAATAAACAAATCCAAAGCACAGCAAAAATGGAGCTGTCACTCATGCAAAACAATCTCCAGACTAACTGGAGCAGTGACTCTCGAATGCTATTTTGCAGATACACTCAACAGAATAAATTAGTCTTTGGAAGAGTGTATTTCCACACATGGCCATGAAGCATAACAGCAACAATAAATCACTTAAAAATGAGAGGCTGTTTTAAGCTGACTTTCTTTAGCAGCAACATGATGGGAATCTCAGAGCAGGGCAGGAAAGTCATCCAAGGCCAGCATCCCACTGCAGCTCTTCCCTCATTTTTTGCTGAAATGAGCAATCATTTTCCAGTGACAACTGCAGCAACAAACATGCTGCTGCCTGCAAAATGGGCTCCTAACAACTGCCAGGCTGAAAAGATTTGGCCAGATCCCATGAAACTGGAAAACTGCACGGTGCAAAAACCACCATACACACTCTGGGGATGAGGAGATGCAACATTCATCTAGGTGGTCTGAAATTCTGGTCGCCATTACTGCCCAAGACGTGGAATTAACACCTGAGATTTTTCATATTGCAGCTGTAAATCACTGGGTAGGACTGTGGGGTTCTTTTATATTCACAAGCACCCTAAAATGGAGGCCAGAAGCTGCAGGGATTTCAGGTGCAGAGGTGGATCAGTCCCCCAGGTGGGAGGACCCTGCTGTTGCTGCCAGCCAGCTGAGCTGTGTCCATGTCCAGGGTGTCACCCAGTGCTCACCTGGAAGCGAACTGCAACTGCCGAGTGCTGCACACTATCCGAAAATCCCCGGTGCCTGTAAAGCTGGGATTCCATCTAAGACAAGAGACCTTGTGATTGGAAGCCAGCTCCACACATCCCCTCATCAGCAATTACCTTAGCAGCTTCACATAAAGGAGAGGAGAGACTGCCCCCCATGATACACGAGTTTCTTGCACTGTTTTAGTGCTATTTCCCTCCTAGACCTGTCGCTCAGTTTTCCTGAGCTGCAAGACCAGACTTTTCTTTTTTCATTACAGAAAGATCCTGTCTTGCATACAATGCTACATTCTTAATGTGCACCATGCTGTGCTGTTCAGGAAGGCAGATCCCCAGCAATAATTACAGAATTCAATTCTTAAGGTCATGGCTGATACAGAGTCCACTGAAGCCCCTAGAACTCCCCATTTTGCACTGGAAACCCCTGAACCCAAACAGCCTGCTCTGGTTTGAGTCCAGAAGCAAAGCAACCAACTCAGGCAAGCCCAGAATCTGCCACCAGCCCTGACTGAGTCCTGCTGCTCCCCTGCTGCTCTAACAGCATCTCAGTACTGTTTTCCACATGGCTTCTGCATGAAATCCCCTACTAGTCCATGATGTCACTATCAAACCAGGTATTCCTGCAGTGCAAATGGAGCAGCACCAAGTTAGCTACAAAACCTCAGCTAAATGCACAGACCCAGTCACTCAGGCATTAACCCTGACTGGCTTTTTTATCTTTTAAAGCTGAGGCAGATTTTTAAGATGCAAGCAGTCAGCATGAGTTGCTGTGCTGGTTACACAAACCAAAAACCAGCTGTGCTTCACATGAATTTGTGTCCTGCAGCTGTGGCAGTGCTGTTACCTTCCCAGTTGCAGCAATCATGCTGTGCTGAGTTCCTGCTGGGATCAATCCTCTGAAGGGCTGGGTCACCTGGGCAGGTCTGCTCAGGTTTTGAGCCTGAGCTTGTGGTGGGGTGTGCTGTAGTGGAGGCTGCAGGGACTGGGGCAGGGCTATCAGTGGCTGTGCTGTGGATCCAAAGTTGGGCAGGGAAATCTGTGATCCTGGCAAAGGTACTGTCACCTGGAGAGAGAGCACAAAATCACCAGTAACAGAGACACAAAGGCCATCATGTCACTGTCATTGCTAGCTCTAGTTCAGCTTTATCCCAGGCAAATGCCTTAATGAGTTCATTTATTTAACCAGAGAGCTGCAAGCAAATAAGTGAATTTATTGCTCAGTTTGCCTTTATAATCAGTTCTAATGGCATTTRGGTCTTTGCTTTTCAGAAACAAAGGTGCATGAGATCTCCTGCCTCCAACATCATTCAACATGATTTCACTGTGTSACAGGGAAATTTAATTCAACTCAGAAAACAAAAGCAGTTCTGGYACAGGTAGGGACAGGACAGGAGTGSCTTATTTGTTTACTTCGAATAATTCCAGTCAAAGGACATTGGGCTAAAAATTAGATTTTACTTTCCAGGAGTTCCAACAACCAGCACTTTGAGCTTAAAAACAATGTCAAAAATACACAGCCTGTCCCTTGCCTGCATTTACCAGGAGTGCTGTGGGCTGAAAACAGCAGAGAGTGGTAGTGATAAACATGGAAATACAAMAGCAGTGACCTGACTGGCAGGAGTTACTGCATGCCTTGGTCTGACAATCCACTACCTGCAAAATCATATTCTAAGGGTGACAAGGAGAACGATGAGAGATTTCCAAATGTGAAAGGCTTACAAAGATTCTGCTCTGAAGGGTGACATTAAAATCACAGAGACAGCCAGAACTGAACACATTGGAAGTACCAACTCTTCTAAAAGGTCCTTRAAACTGTGCTAGATTTCCAACAGACAACATCCAATCTTTTACAACTCTTCTAGAGTTCTGTCTTGGCAGCTTTTCCAGTGTAGGAGGTAGGCTACTATARTAAATCAATCCATCCCAAGTTTGGTTTTGGAAGCCATTTCAATAAAAAAAAAACCAACCAGAAGATGGAAACCACTAGACAGTAAGTATGCAGTAAATATGACAGAATGCTTCCACAGACCAGTTTAGCAGTTCTTTCACAAAACAGTGAAAAAGCCTTCAAACCAGTGGAGTTATTTTACTGACCTGCCTGTCCTGCATGATCACCTATCTGCTGACTTCTCAGTTATTTTCTGTGAGCACTCCTGGGTTCCAGCTCAGTTAGAACTGGTATTAACAATTAGGCTGCACTAAGCACCTGGACTTTGCCTCTCTCTCTCTACYACTCCTGGTATCTGCTTCCATAAAGGCATCATGTGCCTCAGTCAATCAGCAACAGCACTGTGCCAATTAAGTATGTGCCCATCACTGAAAAATGAACTACTCAAGGGAAGGATGCCAGGGACAAAGGATCAAYGTGACCTGCAGGCCACCCACCCTCTGAGCCACTCACTCTGTGCAGWGCTCCTTCACTGCTAACATTCCAGTTTTATTTTGGAAGAATTAGAGGCTGTCTCAGCCCTCCCCTCTATTCCCACCCCACAGACACCACCAACCACAACATGCTTTTAGGAAGAATACAATGCAGGAAATTTACCATGCCATAGTTTACCTGCTGGAGAGCACTGGGAGACTGTGCAGTGTTGTAGAAATTGCTCTGGCCAGGCTGCTGAACCTGCCCAGAGTAGAGATTTGAAGCCTGAGTGAGGGTAGCTCTGGCCTAGGAAGAGAAGAGACACCTCCCATCAGGAGCATTCCAGGATGCAGCTCTGGTGCAGCAGCCAGTGCCACAGAAAGCCCAGCAAGGGAAGCTGACAAATGTGAAGGTTTCACTYTGTGATAAAGCTCTCATCTGCAGCTGGTGGAGCAGCCCTTTATCACAATATAGAGAATTTAAACCTGAAGCTCTAATTAATGACAGAAGCACAAGAGGCCCTGTAATTTGGGGAACAAGCCTCAATTCAGAGATTATGCTAATGTACATTTATTAAATGRAAAGAACATTCTCCTCCAAGTGTTTGAAGTTTGCTGCCACCCAAGTTGAGCGAGACCTGATGTCCTGTACCAGCCCAGAGCAGAGGGGCTGCATGGGAGCATGTCCTACCTGCAGGATGTGTGTGTCAATGAGCTGAGAGCCTCCCAGCCCTGAAGCCTGCCCAAGCTGATGCTCATACAGGATGGGAATAGGCTGAGTGTTGGAGGTCTGCTGGAATGCCAGGCTGGACTGGGCCTTRGCCAGCTCCTGGTGCTGCACTGCTGGGAAGTTGTGTAAGGCTGTGCCAGACAGAACCACTGGTGATGGCTGAGACAAACCACTCTGCATGAAGGCTTGCTGGGATCTGCAAGAGATTCAAGTGGCATTCAGAAAAAYTCTGACAGAGCTCAACAATGAAACACCAAAAAGGAAGAGCACAGCTTATACTCTAAATAGAATTAGGATGCTTAGCTCTACTGAACACATTTTCACCTGAGAGAGGTAGATTTTTTCAATTTAGTCTGCACACAACAGGGTAACAGCTGCGACTAAAGGTCACAGGAAAAAACAATGAGGCTTCTTACTAAAACCTTACATCACAATTAGCTATTCAGATGTTCATGCTGCAGTAATTCTTGGATAATTAACTGTAACACAGAAAAGCTGCCAGTTCTTAGTTCCTCCAAGGTGGGATGGGAGAGCACCTGTGAGTAGCCCCACTTAGTCATTAAGGGAMCTGCTTTGTTCTCCTGACTCCACAGTCCAACTTCTACTACAGCTTAAATCACTGGATACTGACCATGGTAGCTTCCAAATGAATGTTTTGATTTCAAAAGACCTCACAGCCTTCAATTTTAACCAGCTATTCAATTCCTCTGTCAGCAGCATGGGGAAGCTGCAGTTTGTTTAAAGAAGACTGAAACCAGTACAGCAAAGCACCACACACAGGTTCAGTCCATCAGAAATATTTATCTGAACATCCCCACCAGGAACTTGGTGAGTGGCCACCTTCAGCTTGAAGAATCAAGAGTTTTTAACTAAGTGCTCCTCTCAAAGCTTTTGAGCTCAGAGGAGAGTGTGTCTGGTGTAAAAACACCTTTTACTTTCCCTGGTGCTGGCTGTGTGTGAGCACAGCTCTGCTCCTGCTCATCTGCTGCTGTGGTGGGGTTTGCCTGTGCCCACACCAGGGGGAGCTTTGCTCTGCACCCTCCCCTCACTGCAGAACACTGGAAAAACTCTTCCAGACTCAATGCAAAGCACTGGCTTCAGTGGAGCCAAATTTTTTTTTCACAATTTTTTTTTTAGCTCACTTTTAACTTTTGGTTGTAATGTTTTAAATCAGCAACCTGTGCATCTTCAAGCTTCTCCTCCTCTGCACACATTTTCTATGTGGGAGAAGCACTGCCACTGTTAGAACTCCATTAATGCCATGTTTGTGTGTGATCAGATTTATTTAATCTGGACCACATGCCAGCCTGATTGTGTTTTTGCAATTAGCCAACTGTTTGCAACAGCTTTTGTCAGCTGTAGCAGGACAAGCAATATTTGGTCCCACAAAGTCAGCCAAGCACCAAAGTCAGGATACAAATGTGGTTAATTAAACCTTCTGTGGCCCCAGCCTTCTACATTGCAACAAGCAGATTTAACTAMAGCCCATGCAGAACCCTCTAATTAAACTTCCAAAGCAGCTTTCTCAAAGTGGAACTAACAACATTTGTCAGAATTATCCTGCTGTGGAGCAGCTTTCCTAGGAAGGCCAAGGGAGCTTTGAGAGGCTTCCAGTGGAAGTCTGTCTGTCTATCAGGGCCAGKGCAGAGATGCTGGTGCTACCTTCTGCAGCAAACAGAAATACTCTGAAACATACCCTGCAGCCCCTCACACATCTGCAATGAGGGTTTTACCACCTAGGAGTTCAAACTGGAATTTCACAGTGTTTCAAGACTCCAGTGTTGGTCTGACTAGAAAAAACAAATTGCTGAACTAAAGGGACAGACATTTTCTGTTCTCTTACTATGACAGACTGAGGCTCTCAGCTCTTTAGCCTGGGTTTCTAAAGATACAAATATCATGCATCAGCTTTTAACCCAGATTTCACAACTACATCTGTACAAGGCAGACAATCTGCATACAGAGTTCTCAGACAAAAAAAAAAAWTTGGGGAGGATAGGAAGACAAGGCAGCTATGGAGCACATATCACAAGTCTGCAGGGAACCAAATTCAATAATTCTGGCACTAAAACCCCAAAGAAATGTGCATATGCTGCCTACCTGTAAGGTTGTAAGGAGGAATTGAACAACTCTTGGGCTTGTGAAACAGCTGGTGCTGCTCCTAAACTCAGCTGAGCTTGATGCTGTCCCTGCAGGGGTGCATAGATGGGGATGGGGATCTGCTGAACTGAAGCAGGCTGCAGAGAAGAGAAAACATTAAACTTAAGTTAGAAAGAAAACATTAAAATTAAGTTAGAAAAGCTACAGCTGAATGTGTGTGAGGATTTGTGTAGCATTATGAAAAGTMAAATAAGAATGTCAAATCAAGGCTGCATGCAGAGCTAGTATTGCTGCCCTCATAAAAATGACTTTCTAGTCGAATTTTATACTTTTCCTCACAACCAACCAGCAGAAACTGAGTGAAATATTCAGATCTGCATATAAAACAWCTGCTTGAGATTGCATAGGATTTTGTATGACAGAAGTTGAGTAAGCCTGCACTCACATGGCCACAGAAACACCTCCCAGGAATAKAAATTTTTCCATATATTTGTGAGTGGAAGCTTAGTCTCTCAACTTCCATGACAAACAAGCAAGCACTGCCTGCATGCACCAGAACAGACAGCAAGGACAGGCATGATCTCATTTTTTGCAGTCTTTAGTCTCACTCTCCCCTGCCCCCATCAAATCATTAGTGGAACKTTGAAGGCAATAAGCACAGGGAGGGAACAAAGTGAATGAGGAATCCCCAGATACCTGAGAAAGGCCTGGCTGGAAGCCCTGCTGCTGGGCCAGGGAAGGTGGTGCCAGACGGGCGTGCTGGGTGTTGAACAGGTGACTGGTGTCCATGTAGAACGCTGGGATTTGAGCTGCAGTGCCTCAGCAAGAGCAATACAATTAGTACCTGATTTTAGTACCTGACTCCCAACACTATCCCTTCTAGAAGGGCTTTCATCAAGAATTACAGATGTCAGTCCTTCCCACTGTAACASCTCCAGAGGGCCTGGGAGAAGGAGCAGCCCTGCAGAGCTGGCTGCCTCAAAAGCTTTGGTAACTTTTCCAATTCAGCCCCAGAATCTATCAGTCTTGCACAGGTATCATTAATCCCACACAATTTTGGAGGGATGAACAACAGATTCTGGGCAAAAAAGGCATTTGGGTGAGAAGGGTAAGAACATGAAACACTGCCATGTAATTTGACTGGATTGTTAACTAGATGTAAGATTTTCCTTAAAGAAAAAAATGCCACAACTCTCAACTACTGTAGCATTTTAAGAAAGAAAACTAAATCACTCCTGGTCTTAGATAGCAATTTACAATTCTGCAACAGAAAATTGTTACTTTAAGAGACTCAAACTTACTTTTATTCAACAATCTATACAGCACTACCTTTGTAGTTCCTGGTAAAGCAGTGCAGGTTTACAGTAAGACAATTAGTGATTCTGAGTACAGAACACTCTTTATCATTCTGTCTTTACTGCAGAGCAAAACCAGAACCACATTAAACTCTACAGCTTCAAAATTAAAAAAAAAAAAAAGGCAGATGTGTGGCTTCTCAGCCACAAACACCATTACCTGCTGCAGACTGAGACACATAGACCTGGGGACTTTGCTGCTGCTGGGCAATGAGGGATGGCATGCAGCTCAGCTGGGAGAAGTGGCTGGCAGAAGCCAGGCTGCTTGTCTGCAGCTGCTGGGGTTTCACTTTGCAGATGTTAGGAGGGTCTGAGGTGCTTGCAGTCTTCGTACTCAGTGAAGAGGTTGTGTAYGTTCCAGCTCCTAGGAGGAGAGAAGCCAGGGATGCAACAATCAAAGACATTTCAGAACCTCCTCATTCAGAGGTCAAAGTTTTGGGGCAGCTCTRTGAGCACAGAACTGGTAAAGAACACTGAAACCTAATGCAGCTGCTTCCAGCAATACAAGAAAAACATGGAGCCAAYGCTGTGGAGCTCACTGTGGGAAGTGCTGCAACCCTGCTACATCTCCCCTCTCAGGAGCACACAGAGGCACTGAAGGAGGCAGCTGGGTCAGTTATTCAGCAAAATACTGCAACCCACAGTGCTTGTGCCTCTCATGGAGATATCTTTTAATACTCCAAGGATGAAGACTTAACCAGATTTAGCATCTTTTGTTTGCTGCCAAGAACCAAGGTGACAATCAAGCACTGGTTGTGAAGAGCAGCTGGACGTTTGCTCTGCTTTTTGCAAATAGATTCTGATATGAGTTCTTGAAGCTTTAACTTAAAAAGAAAGAGCACAAATAGAAGTAAATCAGAATTATCCTCTGCCCCAAAATCTATGTGCTTGCCTCCATTTGGCTAAAAAAAATTAAACCAGTAGACAAGAGAAGTTTACTTCCTCCTTCAAGTCCATTTATGTAGCTTAGGCAGAGAGTAGCTTAATATTATTTTCAGCTGACTGAAGTGGAACAGGTGAAGCCAGTTAACAGGTTATTTGGGAAGCTGCTGCTCAGATCTGACACTCCATTTCTAGCACAAACCTTTTGTTAGCTTTGCATTAAACAATTCCAAAAGGAATTCAATCCAAACATAAGCAAGGAACAACACAAGGGGACACCACTGCTTTGGCATGAGTTACCTGAGAGGGATGTTGTGGGGGTAACTGAGGCCACAGGAATAGGAGGCATTGATGCACTTGAGAAAGAGCTGTAGGTGCCACTGCTTGGCCCAGTGTTGCTGCTGCTGCTGCTGCTGCCACCAGCAATGGGAGATGCTGCTGAGGTCACTGGTGAACTCTTCTCCCCCATGTTTGGGGAATTCTCCCATGCTTTGCGTGCAGACTCCATCTATTTAAAAGAAAAAAAAAAGTCCTCATCTATTAGGAAGTTTCAAGCAGTCCCTGTTCTTCTTTTAACAGTTCTTTTTAGTTAAAAGGCAATTGGGGCTTCATGCCAGCCTCTTTTGGAAGTCGCTGTCATCGTGCAACTCTGTTCATGCAAAAAGCAAACAGCCTCAAGTTGGAGCTGCTCATCTGCTCCAACTGCACATGTGCACAGTTCATCATCTTACAGCCAATGCTCAGAAGAGAATTCACTCACACTAATTTGGCTTGGTTTTGTTTGACATGAAGAGCAAAGACACAGTGAGCAAAAGAAAGGGAAAACACCCTCTAAATATTTCCATCAAGTCCTTTACTTCCAGGTTACTTGGGCTATTTAAATGAAGCAGCCCTTTGCTTTCTTGGTCCATCACCACTTTGAGTGACCACCAAAGATACCTACTGCACTCTTCAGTGAACATGAAGCAGTCAAGTCTGGATTTCCAAAGCAACTCCTGCTCAAGAAGCAACCACAAGCTCACACAGCTTGTGTGTGCTGCTTTATGTTAAAGCTAAAAAATGCTTCATGCTCCTCTATTTCTATAATTATGAGCCTATGTCTTGCACAGCAAGGGAGATGAAACTTTAAATATTATAGACACAGTTACCTTCCCCCAGAAGTGGAAATAACCATTGTTTTACTGCAGCCAATAAAATCTAATTCTTGCTATGTTAGCCAGACAATGCAAACTCTAAATTGAGACACTTCTGAGGGTCCCATGAACAAGAAATATTAATGTTTAGACTACATTCACTAATTTAAAAGCTCAAACATGKTCCATGGACTTCTGCACAACCTTCAGGTGTCTCCAGTGGAAACACAAGTTTAGCAGCAGAGCTGAAATTGCTCACTGTTAGTTTCTCAAGGCCAGGTGCTGCCTTTAGTGGTGGATATTAAGGGGCAAATATATCCTCACCACACACCTGCCCTCACTGCCTGCTCCAGAGAGCTCCCCTTGCTCAGCCTCTCAAAGCCACACCTGTCACCCTGCCCTGCTTTACGTGAGTTAGGCAGAGTCTGGACAGACCAAACATGGCTCAGGTTATTCGTCTGGATGCTTCAGAAATGATAAAAAAGCAGAGCAGTAYCAAAAGAAGTGGGTCACAGGTGACCAACACACACCCATGTGGAAAATGAGGTTCAAGATTCCTGAAGAATAAAGGGGGAGGAGGGAAACTTAGTTACAYATTAAGTCCTCTGGGGGCAAGCCACCTATTTTCATTTTTGAGATCATCTTCCCCAGCAAWCATTCACTGTTTCCCCTTCACAACATTTTCCTCCAAACTGGCTCTGATTCTTACAGACAAGGCAAAGTTAATCCATCACTGATGTGCTGGAAATGATTTTGTTTAGGCACTGAGAGAGAATGAGTAAGTACCTGTGACTGTCAGGCTAGAGAAGGTGTAGAAGGTTCTATGTTCACTGATTTCCATGATGTCATGGAGAAACTATTGATAGCAAAAGCTGCACACTGCAKTTTGTCACACCTAGAGCATATCACAGAGTCCTCAAGTTTTCTTTTGGAAAGCCTCTTAGCAACCTCTAACTTTTATAAGCTAGAGAAAAAGATGCAAGAGAGATTGATACCCTAGGAATGCCTATTCAGCACCATCTACAGACCAGATATGAAGGAATAAGAGGCTCTAAATGAAGYGAGACTGGGGACAGTGCTGTAGTTTCACTGCTCAGTTAGGGAGAAAGGAGGGCAACAAGGAGATCATGGCTGCCTGAGGCTTCTCTTCATCACTGATCCACTGGGGGCCTCACACTGCAGAACAGCCCTGCCCACATTACCCAAAACCTCCACTGGAGACAAACCCCAATGTGCCTTTCCTTAAACACACCAAAGTCTCAATGGTTAGAAAAACAAAGCTCAAACGTGTCAGCTTCTTGACCAGATGCCTACAGAGGAATTTTAGATGAAACCTTGGACATGCAGAGGGCCAAGCAGAGGGCCAAGCAGCTCAGTTTGAGATTGCTTTGGACTTCCTTCTGCTCAGCTCCTTACCTACAACWGCCCTATGAGCAAAGTCCTTCAGAGGATGACTGAGTAAAGGTGTCTTTAGCAGTTACTCCAAGGAAACAAGATCTCAACAAGGAGCACCTCATACCCCCACTGAAGAATGATGCCAAGCAGTGGGAGCAATTGTGGCCAAGTGCCCTACAAGTTTCTTACAGACAGCTTTCTGTGACAGGGGATGGAGGGAAGAGCAGGTGCAAGGATTGATCCTTTATGCAGGCAGAACCTGGACATTTTGTTCTTTTAAGAAAATGAAGGAAATGCTTTTCTCTYTCCTGCTCCAGAAGCATCCTTTGAGAGATGCAAGGGCTGTACTGGAAGAGGATGACAAAGAGCAGAGCTGTGCCTGCTGGGACAGTGACAGTCTCAGAGTGTGCTTCAGAACAAGCCTGATGCCTTCTGTGTTTGTGAAAAGGAGGTAGAGCTCCAGTGGTTAAAATGAAGAAATCAGGGACAAAGCTGCTTCCAAAYAGATTTCCATCCAGATTTCAGTCAGAGGGTTCTTCAAGATAGCCTCAAAACATGGATCTTTGACCTACTCTGTTACCACACATCCAGAAATCTATCACCCACTGAGAAATCACTGACACCACAAGAGCAGGGAAAGAAACGCAGGATGAATGACACAGACACCWCAGTTTGCTCTGTACCTGGGCAATGTCCCACACTTTGAGGTAACTTTCAGGTAACTTTGAGCCCTACCTGTGTGACACAGGATTGCATCTCCAGTCAGAGACTATTTCAGAACACTTTCAGACGCCAGAAAGTCACACTGGGATAACTCATTACACTAGAATGTCCCAAAAACCCATTTGTTTTTTAAGYTACTTGTCCCTCCACAGTGCTCTCCCCGTTTCTGTAGATGTACTGTTTGAAAGAGGTGTTATACTCTTTTAACGAAATAAAGTGTTAACAAAAGAAAAGCAGAGATTCAAAGAAAATGAGTATTTCTCATCTGTAGAGAACACAAGCAAGCAGCTGTCAAACCAAGCCAGTGAGACAAATCTCACTGGGATTGACAAGCAAGTTCCTCCAAAGCATTAGCTCTGCATCCAATCAAGTTTCATTTCTTCTTTTAAAAACTTAGACAAACCAAGGTCAAACACCACTATTCCTTAATACCAGAAGCAGCAACAACACTTCTACTGGCTCAGTCACCTGCAGTCACAATGACAAAGCAAATCTAGGACACCAAAAGAAGAAAAAACCCAACAACTTCTAAAAATACAGTAGCAAAGCTAGAGCCCAACTCTGTGTTAGTGAGTTATATAATGCACACAGTCCAAAATCCAACAAAATGGGAAAACAGCACTCAAAATACTCTCCACACTTGCTCTGCACTGGAAAGCAGGAAACAACAGAACATTTACAACACACATTCTAACTACAAAACACATTCTAACTCACTGATCTAACTGCCTTTCAGAGGCACCAACACACCAGCTACATGTCACTACTTGGAACTTGAGCCATCCAACTCAAAACCTCATTATGACTGCATCTTAGAACTAAGAAGAAGTCAAGCTTTGCTTATCAAGCAAATCCTTCAAGCCTTTACACCAAACCCRACAACTTATTTTAAGCTCAACACTCAAAAAACCTCAGCCAGATTCTGATGGTTTGCCATGAGCACTGTGGTCCAATGCTAAAACTCTAGGATCTTGGTTTTTCAGGGCAGTGGGAGCCAAGATTGGTTGAGATGCCAAGTGTTAATGCAAAACGGGGTTAGAAATTTATGGTTTAAATGCATCCTTTGACAGAGTCTGTGTTTCAGCCATCCATTTATATGCAAAAGCAGTTCAGCAGAGGAAACAAAGGAAGGCTCTAAAAAAAGGTTCACCAGCAAGTTCTCCAATAACTTTTTTTTTTCCCCTGCATGCAAGAAAACGACCCTTAGAGGGATGTGGTACATACCTTGAGGGTGAGGTCGACGGTAGCGGGAGAAACTGGAGTTAGGCTGGAGCTCTGTTGTAAAGTCTCCCTCCTAGGGAGGGGAAGGGTGTGGGGCAGGGGCACCTGAAAGGCAGGCAACACACATCACATTCTAACTAAGTCTACTAGAAAAGCCCCAGAAAGCAAAGCTCAAGCTTTATCAAGTGAGCTACAATTTCTTCAAGGCTTGAGCATTTGGCAGGGAGACTGATAAAATAAGGTGAAAATTTGGTAGGCAAGGAAAGGCCACTCAGCAGGTGCTAAGATGCTTCTCRTCTCTCAAAGAGGCTGAAGATTAGGGTTTTCAGGTGTCCATGTCCTCTGCATAAACAAACACCAATTGTCTGTTTGGGGATTTAATTTCAAGTACCATTTCAGTTTACTGATATGCAAAAATTCTTCCCAAGCCAGGTTTGTCCCTTTTTGTACCAATGCAGTACAGGGGGCTTCATGAACCTTGAGTTCTGAGATGCAGTTTCTGAAAAGAGGAAGCTTTTATAGACCTGCAAAATCACAGGACCATGAAACAAACTACAACAGATTTGCCATCCAATAATTGAGTTCAGTTATTTTCTCTTTCAAAAGATGAAAGATGTGATACTTGGGGAAATTAATCTGACATAAGGCTATTGCTATCTTTGCCTACAAAAACTCCAATGGATTTCCTAGAAGTTTTAAAGGAAATGAATCAAAAATAGTGCAGTGTCCAGCCTGTTATTCCTAACTATTCCTTTCTCCATCCATAGCTTAGCTAATGGACTTCCACTGGATGAGGTAAGGCTAATCCACAAGACAGATCCTGAAGCTTTGAAGCAGGGGATGGCACAGATCCTTTGTGGCCAGGAACCCCTAATTCCCGCGTTAGAAATTCAACTCTAACATCCACAAGGATTGGACTTCATTAACACAAAAGAATTCAGTCTTCCACACTAACCAACAAAGTCAAAAACCACAACACTACCAGGAAGGCCAGCAGAAGAGTAAGAAGTTCAATCAGTATTGCTTCAAAACGGTGCTGCAGTGAGCTGAAAAGCATTTTTAGATGGAATTCACAAGACATCTTCATAAAAAACTGAGATCCTACTGTATGATTCTACCTTCCCCCACCAACAAGTGACTCAACCCTGAGCTAATTCTGTTACTCAAACAACAAGAATCACAAGATCCAAGCTCCCTGATGCCCCAGCACACTCAAGACAAACTTGATTTTGCTACAAGTCACAACCCAGCTGGTTGCCACACTCACAAGTCAGGACCACTGCACTGGCTTTGAGGGCTGCAAAYATCTCATCTCCATAGCAACTGAACACCTGAAGCCTGCTGTCTGCTCTCACAACCATTCAGCTGCTCCCTCTGCATGCAGTTGCAATTTCAGGCTACAGTTCAAAACTCCTTTGCTTGTGAGAGCCTTTCTTCAAACTCAGCCTCCAGAGCTTTGCTCCTGGTACCAGGCTCAAGTGCCAACTGCTGCCAAGAACACACTCCCTCATTATGCCTATCTTTGCTTTTTTTAGAACTGTCCCTACAAACATCTCCACCTTCTGTGCTCTTTAGCTCACTGTGATTGTTCAAAAGACAAGAAAACACCTGAAGAATTCCAGAGCAGGTACTAATCAAACCAAATATCCTTCAGAGTAAGATTACTGGAAAAAAGCCCAGCTAGTTCACATGAAAGGAACCCTGTGGACTGTTCACTGAAGGCACTATTTGGTGCTTTAAAAGAAGTGTGAAAATATTTTCTTGTCTTCAAAGTCAAGCCGATCACTGCAATGGACTTACGTTCGTCACCAAAGTCTCCTCCATTTTTGTACTGCTAGTAGCCACTGTGTTAGGATGAGAAGAAGGTGTAGTGTAGTCTGTTACAGACTCCTGTGAAGAAAAACAATTCCATTAAAATATCTCCCTTACCTAAATTCCATTTCAATTTCTTGGACAGATGTCAGCCTTTCTACAGGAGGAGTTCAGCAAGCAACAGAAGATTAGAATTTCACACTGTTTTTTCTTACAAGTCATGTCTAGCAATCCTTGCTGCAGAATTGCYACTGAGGTCAGGAGGATTTTAGAAGATTACAGTTTGCCTCATAACCTCACAATGTACATCTGGAGAAAAGTCAAAATACAGTCTGTAAGGCAAGAACATGCAGAGCAATGTATCTCCTGGGCACTGTAAAACYGGACTGTGGTGGTGCAACCAAGTATCATTTGTCACCCAAGGTGCTTCAGCCACCTGCAGGCCCTTTCAGTCTGCTTAAAAAGTAAAATACCTTAGCTGAAAGCTTTCTGTAGCTTTAAATCAATACAGAAATTTCTTAGTRTGACAAGAAAGGCCCTCCAGATTAAAAAGAACACAAAGGGATGGTTGCAATTTGCAAAACAATTTTCTTTCCTGTAAGTTTTGTCTCTGAAAATCACAAGACTCAGATTCTCTGGATGGTGCAGGCTACCTTCTGATTTCTGCACTGCTTAATGACTTCAAGGAAGAAAAGGACTGAGGTTTCCAGTGTGCTCTGAGGCTTTCCTTGAAGCTTTTTTGTCACAGTTAAGTGGCCCTTCAAGTGCTCAGCAAACAAGGTCCTTTCAGTGCTGGCTATAGGCAGTGACTCCTGCAGCTGTAGAAGTTGAAATGTCTGAAGTTTTACATCCCTGAAACCCAGGAAAGGCTCCACCATCTTAAAAGAACCAAACACCACAAAAGAACTGAAGGACAAATCAGCAGCAGAACTGAGTGTCTGGACTTGCCAACCCATAATGATTTTGAAGACACAAGCCATATAATGCTTATTTAATTGCATCCAACCAGTAGAATAAGCTACTAAAAAAATGCATACTCGATTTACTCCTCAGGCCTGTGGCAATGCCTCTAAAAAAGCAATTAGAGCACTGAGATAGTAACTGACAAATGACAAAGAGTCCTCCTTAAAAGGATGAGCTCATTTTGGTAAAAGACCAGAACAAGCTAAACCCTAACAGGGTGTGAGGACAATGTGCACAGTGATTTGTTTCTATAATTTACTAAGAAAATAAAGAACTCTTTTCTCCATTTATTTACTTCCTTTWCTTGTTAAACTGGTGAAATACAAGATAGATGGTGCTTCCCACAATGCCAACCACCAAACTGCAAGTTGCACATTTGCACTGGATTCCAACAGGCAAATTTAATCTGGGTAAAACAAGGCAAGCATGCAAGGCTGCTTTAATCACAAAAGCCTTCTAATGAAGTAATTAAATGATTCCATGTTTTTTTAAGGATGTATCACTGCATAAGAAAGAGGAAGCGTTTTTATTAAATTTCCTTCAAGGTCTAGATGCAATTTTTTCAGGGTTTGAGCAGTGAAATTCCTTATGAAAGAAGATGGATCAAGACTACTGCTAACTTTCTTACTGTGCAAACTCACAGCACAAAAAGAGCTTTTTCACTAGAATTAAACCCAAACCACTGTACCAGCTCTGGTGCCCTTACAAGTGCATGTGCAATGCTGAAGCACAAGGGGGGTTTACAGGCTGAACATGCAGACAAGACAGAGCTTTAACCATATGAACATCACCCCATAAACTGCAGATTAATCWCCATCCTTCATTTCCTGGTACATTAAGTCCASGATTCTGTTAGATGTGGCTTAGCASTATAAGYTTTTGCAATTCAGTTCAAGTGATTCTCCTGTACAACTGTTTGACTGAAGAAACCTACTGATTACTTTATTATAAACTAGAAACAGCTAAAGAAAAAAAGCCTTTTTTTTTTTTGAGTTCCCCACAAATTGTTTGCACCTGAAGAAAAAGAACAGGCAGACTTCTTGTAACTACCTCCTTCAAAAAGAAGAGATCACAAAACCTCCAGTGACTGATGAACAAAGCACAAGGCAGACCTCAGAGMTGGCCCTGCTGTAAAGGATCAGGGTACTTTATGGGATGAATTAGCTATTTGACTGGTTCCTGRTTTACATAAATCACCCAAATTAGAGCTTGAAAGATACTCAAAATCTTCTGAAAACCAGTCTGTGTGTCCTTTTAGCCATGATCTGTTAAGACACAGCTGTTGCTACCTGTACAAATACTTCACTGGCATCCACAGCCAGGTATTGATCTTCCTGGGATTTGACAGGTTCAAGTRGAAGGCTGGGAAAGGCAAGGGCTAAGATGTTYTACCCAATTCAGAAAGTTACACATMAGACTGCCTTTACTACAAAAATCCTGTAAAATCCAAGAGAAACAGCTGCAATGGCTTCTGAGCATCATACTTATGTACTAAACTTAAACATCTCACTGTAGGAGTTCATTTATATTTATATAGTTTCCAAGCAGTCTTGTATGATTAAAAGCACATGCTCTTATCAAGATGTTTGTTTTGGAATGGATGGGGTACTCTTACAAAGCTTCTGAAGGAGGACAGCTGGCTTTTACAGACATTTAAATCAAATACACCACAAGTGTGCATTCCTAGAAGCTGAGCAGGAATCTCTGAGAGGGATGTTTAAGATTATCAAAAGAAAAAGATATTTAGGTTTGCCAAAACTTCAACATTTGACATTGAAACAACAGGTTAAAGATGTCAACACCTCTTCCCTCATGAACAAGCAATGGAAAGAGTACCAAGACAAGAAGAAGCAACTGCAATGTGCATTAGTACAAGAACTCCAAGGCTGGAGAAGTATTTGAACCCCCTTTAAAAGCCTCTTAAAAAGAAGGGACAGTTTTTGCAGGTTYATTCCTGCAAAAGCTACATGAAGGTTATCTTATCCAGCAAATTTGCAGGTTGTTGGCTTAACTTCCACTTCTTTCCTAGAAAAAAACAACTAACTATTGCCTCAGGAACCATTCCTAACAAAGGAATTTAAAAGCAAACCTGGTGCTGTTAAGGCAGGAGTATTTAGGCCTATTATTAAAGGCTTCTTTAAGCAACCAYTCAAATAAGAATTTTCTATGCAGCACAAACTAGAAAGCCTCTTCCCACCCTGGTTTTCCTTCCAGAACACACAACCTCAGTGCTTTAGTACTGTGGTAGTTCAAAGAACCTTGGCAASCCCAGTTAAACTAAACCTAGACTGGCACAAAGTCCAGACTCCCCTTCTGAAAAACTCATACTTCAAAAACACAATTGCAGAGAGGAAATGTTGCTGATTTTAGCAGAGCTACTTGACTACACTGAGTCAGGCTGCAGTAACCAAAGCTCTGTTTCCTATTCTGTTTGTGGCTTAGAAGAAGCCCCTTCTCCTCTCTTGAGCTCTGGCCATAGGAGTTTGCAGGACCTTGGGAAGCACAGGATCCAAACAGGCTCACCAAACACCTGAGCAAGGGGATTACTGCTCTGCACTTCTGATCCTCATACAAGGACTCTTTACCAATTTCTGGCATGAACATAAACCACTCACACCTACCTACAAGATGGAAAATGTCAGGAAGGATGAGAAATCCCTGCACTGAATTTTCTTAAGCCTGCAGCTTCCATGTTGGACACAAGTATCCTTCCACTTGCTCTGCAGCCACACTTCATTGASACAGTATCTTTTATGGCAAAAAGCTGCCTAAAAAGCTTGTTTTGGGGTTCTTTCTCTGGCTGTGGGTGACAAAGATGAACTGGGGGTGATCCACACTCCATATTCTTCAACTATTAATGAAACTCTTAAAGAGAATCAGTTTTCCTAAATGGCATCAGAAGATTTCTGTTTAAAACCAGGATGGTTGAGACAGCAGGCAACCAACCTGGGTCTGTGCTTAGAAAACTGCTTTTCAAATCTACAAGGAGAATTTTTCCTCTACCAAAGCAGGTGTAACTAATAAGCAGTAGCTACTTCAACATTTGAAAGATGACAACCAGAGTACCTGCTCAAGACACAGGCAGAAAGGAGRTACCTCTGGGGATGTTTTTCAGCCCCATCTAAGAACTGCCCTGCAGAACAATAAATCCCAACACCAGATCACCCATCTCACTGCTGAGCAGTTATAAAGAAAACAGGGGGCTATGATGAGTCCTAAATATTGTGAAGTTCTGCAAGGAATATCTAGACAATATCCAAGCCAAGAGGATACACGTGACCATCTAGGGACACAGAACAAGCCTTATCTAAAGCTTTAGCACATTGCTAGTATAGAGATTTCTTTTTTCACAGAACARCACTTAACTCACAGCTTGAGGTCATCCATACACTCATCCAGCAATCATGCACGACTTCACTTCTCTGCTGGAAGTCATCCTGCATACATCACATTGATCTGAGTCTACAGACTCTGCCTACACCAGGCTCCAGTGCCACTCTCCACAGCAGTGCTCAGGAATGAGTTCTGCCATTCAGCAGAACAGATTTCCAAGCTGATCTGTGCTCAGGGACAAGACAGCACATTTCTGCAGCACTTTTTAATTCAAGCAGCACCAATGTTTCCTATCAGCCACTCAGTGGGCTCTGCTGCCAAGCACCACCAGCAGGCAACCAAGTGTCAASCACCTCACTGTAATCACATTTTACATCCAGTGCTCAGTCATCTGGCAGGATTTTCTTACCTTTGTGCTTGTCCCAAACTCTGGAGCAGACACAGATATCATGGTTCCTATCTCGGTGCTCAGCTCGCTCGCTGCTTTGGTCTCCTTTGCAGTGACAGGTTCTGGGCTTCTGACAGAGGTGGGAGATGGCTTCTCCTGTCCCTCAGGCTCTCCCTGCTGGGCATCCTTCACCTTCCTGTTCTTTAAAGAACGCTCTTTCCCAATAGGACCAGGTTTATACTCTTTGTTTTCTACCGGGCTCAAGTCTGGAAGCTAAGTTAGTGTGAACTTGTCAGTCATGCCTTCCTCTCTGTGTCCTATCCAACAAAAACACTTAAACATGCTAAAAGACATTGTTTAAACAGAACAAAGCTTTTTCTAGCAGGTAAAGAATTTGAGACTAAGTCAYAAGTACATGAAATGCATTGATTTTGAACATTAGGACTCTAAACCATTGTTTTCAAGCAATGAATTTTTTATGTGAAGTGGCAAGAGTTCAAACAAAATACAAAATAATGTCAGTTTGATTGTCCTTACAAGAAAAGCACAGAAAAACACAGAAACCACATGACTTTGTATACCTACAGGGTATTTTAATTTTCAGGGATTTGGGATTTTATGGGACYCCAGGAAACTAGAACAGAATTATTTGAAATTATCTTGACATATGGATGTTGGCAGCATTTTCCCCTGGAAACTGATCACTAAAGGGATCCAGAAAAAACAAAACACCTACACACAAGTGTTGCCCTATACTGCAGACACCATGGCTGGATCCCTGCTGCAATTCAGCAGTTCCTTTCTGTGCAGCTGAATTACAGCAGCATGAAGGGCCCTAGGGAACCTGAATGCTCTGCTGTTCCAACAGCCACATCTTTTCTGGCTGAGACTCCCAGTCCACTCCACTGCTGAGCAGCACTAAAATCCCTTCAAGGAAGTCCTGAGAATCCAATTCCTTAAACTTTGACAGCAGAAAGACAGAAGCTGCTGGAAATTATTTTTCTCAATACAAACCAGGTATTTTGGGAGTGGATGAAGACTCTAAAATAYCCCAAAGCATTTTTTCTCTAATAGTTTATAGAGGCTGAAATTCCTCCAGACACTTCAAGGTCACTTAAACCTTCACACTTCACCTTGGAAAGGAAAATTGCTTTGTTTCAAGYATGGTCCTCTTACATTGCCCATGTTAATTCAACAATACCAACCTCCAATCTTGAATATAAGCTTGCATTTAGGCTTCACAGCAAACAATATCACCACAGGGGTGGGTGGGTGTGTAAGAACTGTTTGTTGGGATTTATTTTTTGTCATCAAGGCAGTTAGTTCACAGCTGCCTCACTCAAAGGAGTGTAAACAATATTACCCTCCAATGCATTTACTATTTAGTCACATAAGTCTTTCAATAAAATCTGCAGAAGTCTTGAGAGCTCTAAACAAGCAGAAAAAAGGAACTTTCTACACAGTGTCAAGTAGACTGTCTCTCTATACATTTAACTTTGGASTTAAGTGATTTTACTGGGCAGTTTTAGGCATGCTGCAGTGTATCTGAGACATGGGGTACTGCAATTCACCAGCAGTTCTAATCAGTGCATATTTCTCTGCTGAACAAGTTTTATATTCTGCAGTGAAAGCCATGAACTGCAACACAACCACTCATGTCTCATACAGCAGAAGTTAAATTCATTCTGTGACTGAACTTCCAGATTTCAGCTCTTTTTTTGGAGGGGGGTGTCCCAACAAACAACCAAAACCTAAACAACCAACAYAAAGAAACATCCACTCTTCCAGAAAGACAAAAGGGCTTTAATTACATCAGGACTGCTGCCAAATCTCAGCCATCTAGAGGGACTGGAATAGCTGATGCTCTAAGTCAGCAGACAAGTTTATCTGCTATAACCTTCTCTTTCTGAGAATTAGAGGCTGGTGCTGAGTGCTAGTGATGCACAGATTAGGGTGCACTGGAGGTGGAAACA
Organism: Cardinalis cardinalis; assembly: GCA_014549065.1. NCBI lineage: Eukaryota > Metazoa > Chordata > Aves > Passeriformes > Cardinalidae > Cardinalis > Cardinalis cardinalis. Next base: position 1,660,821 of record JACDOX010000107.1, read on the forward strand.
GAAAATCTCTGGAAGGCAACACACTTATTTTTTTAAGCTGACGTAAGTTTGATTAACTATTTAGTATTATTTGGAAAAAATTTAATTATTCAGACATCTGAATTCTCCAGTTCATCCATTTGAACTGGAGACCTCCAACTAATGTCCCTAACATTCCTTCCTTTCCTCACATCACCTCTTTTTCAGCAACTTCAAGTACTGATCAGCTGATAACCTGGCTACAAAACTAAGCAGGGCACCATTCATCACTTTAGGGGCAGGGCAGGAAGAATCAAAGAATCAGCTGCACCTGCAGACATAGCCAGGGCAGCACTGCAATGCTGCTTCCAAACAGCTCTCAAGGCCTGACTGAGGCAAGCTCAAGAAAAACCAGAAAACTCAAACTACAAACAAAACCAGAGCACTCCAGCACATGCAGAGTTTCCCAACAAAGCTATCACAAATCCATACTCCCATCCCTGGCTCCCAACACAGAACCAAAGTGCAGCCTCTGCTGGGCTGAAATGCTGTTTAATTACCTTGCACATCTTCTTTGCAAGAACCATCTTGTTGATTGTATTAGGAAATATAAAAAGGGATGCAATTTTTATGGGTCTAGTCCTAACTCAGTGTATTCTATTCTGCTATTTGTAACCCTTTTTTGATTGAACTCTGTACTGCAATTATGACCTTTTACCTTTTGTGCTTTGATGGGTCCAGCCCGAGGCTGCTTCTGTCTCTGCTCTTTGGGTTCTGGTAGTTTGTCAGTGGACTTCTCAGACAGCACAGGACCAACTTCATTGTCACTGCCACTGGATGCTGGGGCTCCAAACTGAATGGTTTCTATACCAAGATCCACTCCACCTTCTTGTCCAGGCTTTGTCCCCTGRTTAAAAAGCAAACATTTAACCCATTCTGAAAAATCTGTGTGTCAGTACAATGACAATTCAGAAAAGAGAAAAGAACACAAAACATGCTCAGCTGAAAASCACTAGAAAGGTACTTTTATCTTTTGCACTGCAACAGATTTGCRAGAATAAACAACATCTGAACATACACTTCCTCCTCCTCAAGTCTCTATTGTTAAAGGAGCTCAAGAAAAAAGCAGTGAAGAAACATGTAAACATCACCAAGATCAAGAGGAACAAGTGCAATTCAGGTCCACAACATTCTCTGGGAAGCTCAAAACTTAATGCTCAATTCAAGAGAAACAGTAAGAAATATAGAAGTATTTCCAGAGGAGTTCAAAACTTAATGTTCAATTCAAGAGAAACAGTAAGAAATATAAAAGTATTTCCAGATCTCTTGTGCAGTTCAAATGGTCTCCTACAACAGCTGTCTCAACATTGTTGCTGTTTAAAACAATTAAGACCAAAAAATTACCAAGAAAGTGAGACCACAGCACTTTAAGTGTAAAATTTAAGGCTATGCAAATTCCATGGGAATACCCACAGATAATATTGTCATAAAGCACTGACTGCTTTTTGTATTTCCAATGTAAGGAACACAAAACCCCTTTAGTTCCCTGGAGACATCCTGTTTCTGTCTACATTACTGAACCCTACACAAAACCCTACACGAACAGGGCAATATTTTTCCTTTGCAAATGCAATGAATAACAGCTAYTAGTAGAATCTGTGAATGGCTGAGTTATTATCAAGAGAACAGCTTTTCCCTGCTGCAATTATAAAACCACCAGCCTATATCCTATGCTTCTGTACTATCTCCTGACTTCGTGGAATTCTACACATTAGTTTAAGTACTTGCACTCCTGGATAAATGGATAATCTGCACCCAACCTCAATGAGATATAATTTGGTTAATTTCACACACAGCTTCTCTTCTTCCCCTCACTCTTACCTCTGGAGATGGAGCTGAACCAAAAGATGTCAGAGGCTTGTTCCAGGCACTGACTGAAGGTGGCTGAGGTGGGCTAATGGGTCCCACTGGCAATTAAGAAAAGAGAGAGAATTAAAAAACCCCTCRATGCTGCAAGAGGTATTCAAATCARTMTATTGACTGACTGAGAAGTAAATTACAGGTGTCTTGAGTAAATAAGCTTTAATTAACCTATTCAGTGGTTAAAAATGTGCTACTTATTCAGTTGCTTTCAAGTGGGGCAATTAACATGTCTGGAACAATGACCACGTCTGACAAAACAGACTCCTGAAGGGAGTGAAAGCTGCTCATTTCTTGTGAGTGAAGAACACAGTAACATAAAATACTGACTAATACTCTACTGCAAACCCCTCTTTTTGGAGGTTACTATGCTGCCCTCATTCCCTGTGCAGAATCCATCTACAGGTAAAAACACAACCAGAGAATCAGCTGGCCCATCAGCCTTCTCTAAATACAACGCCTGCTTGCCCCCACTTTAAATCCAGAAGCCAGCACTTACATTTTTTGGAGATGTCGTTCAGAACTGCTGTAGGAGGCACTTTGTTGTCCCATAATTCAGCTCCCAGGCCGTTGTGAGGCTGGGTGTTCTGCAGGACCTTGCCTGACACGCTGTAGTCCGTGCTGGCTGTCCCTCCTGCAGCCTGGCTCTGTGCTGCAACAGGAGCCTGGGGCTGGCCTGGAGACTGGGCTGGGCAGGGAGGCTGAGCCTGAGCTTGAGCCTGAGCCTGCTGTGCAGCTGCAGCTGCTGCCTGCTGTTGCTGCTGCTGCTTTTTGGCAAATCTGGGGGGCAGCTTGGAATTCTGACCTCGGCCTTTTTCGCTGGATCCTTTTTTGGTCCAAACCTGTAAGGAGAAGCCAGTTTTATTCTTCCAGGTRACAACGTGTACAGACAGCAATTGCAGAGTGCAAAATGCAAAAAGCAAGCTGATTAACCCAGCCTTACAGGAAATCTATTTCTTTTTTGTGGGGGGGAGGTATTTAACCCCAAGAGCAATGATTTYTCATCCATTTTCTTCTTGGAATCAACTGATATACAAGCAATAGGGTATATCTTTATCACAGTATGAAAAATGGTGTTTTTATCAGTTTGCCAATTCCACCTCCCTGACAGCGCCCAATTGAGAAGTACAGAATCTCAAGGTGACTAAATAAAAATTAACTTTACTTAYTAAATAGGAACAACTTTAACATTAAATATAATTAAGTAGTTGTATTTAGAGGGAGAAAATACAGCTTTTTTGGAGGGAAGTTTCTGCACCCCTGACAATCCCAGTACTGCAAGCAGCTTTTTCCCCCCTATAAATGCTGGTCTTGTACCTGCACTGTTTGTTCTTCCTTCTTTCTGCGCTCTTCATCTTGCAAACGCTTTTGCTGCTTCTTAGACACCACTTCTGTGAAACCATCATCATTCAAGTTAGATTGGGAGTCTTCAACTACTGTCACTTCAGGGTGATCATCAATGATCACAACACCTATAGGAAAAGGAAAGGTATAGATGCTGCTGTTTCAACAGCTTCAGGTGCAATGCACCAAGCCAAAATTGGCTTTGGAGTGGAAGTTACTTCCCCACAGACACAGATGGGGGCCCTGATCAATGGCAAGCTTCTGCTTGCCAAGTGCTTTGCTGCTCAGCTCAAAGGTAAGGAGTTCATATTTAAGAATTTTAAAACTGGAGCTTCCTGTACCAGATTCTCCAGGAAATTACTGAAACACAGTAATCAATAATGAACAGTCCTCCCTGATATCAAGTCTAAGCCTAGCAGTGATAACCACTGCCCTTACTTTTGAAAATTAACTAAATTATGAGAATGTGATGGAGAATGGTAGGAATGAAAGGTTATGATTATAGAGAATTGTTCTCATCTACACATAACACACAATTAGGTTTGCCACCTTTCAGAGGCACATACATTATTAGGTATCACAAAGATAGCCATGCTCAAGTGCACAATTATTCTGGTGTTTTTAAAAAATCCCCCTTTCTTAAAGTTTTCAAACATCTAGCTCTATATGCAACAAAACTAGCAGAACTATCAACAATTATTAGGATATTAGCAATACATACTTGCATAATTATTAAGATCAAACTGAGACAAGGCATCCACTTTTTCCTTAGGCTTCTTTGGACCAGCCTTTGGTTCTTCTCTCTTTTTGCCACTTGCATCCTTGGTTGTCTTCTGTCCTGCAGCAGTGACACCTCCATCCTCCTGATGTACAGAGGTGCCATTGGCAGGATCAACACCAGGCACAGGTGCTGCCTGCTCTTCAAATGGCCTGTGTTAGAAAAAAACATTTGAAAATTAACCACAGAGAATGCTCAGGAGGGAGCTAACAACCTAATTCAGATCTCACTGTAGAGCTGTTCGTGTTTACTGACTTCTTAGTAGGGTCCAGACTTTTTACTTTCAGCTCCTAACGAGAAGCTCAACAGCAAAAGCTGTTTTGGGAAAATATCAAGTGCCCTGCTAAATCTTCCATCAAATTAAGCATATGGAAAAAGGAAGTTTAGTCTAAATGGTAAGCATCTCTYAACCTGCTTGTCCATGTTAACTGATTGATCTAAAATGCAATGTAGTGATTTAGAGATCAACTGCAAAGCTGCTCACATGAACATTTCTGCTTGCACCCAAATTTCAAGAAACATAGCTCGACTCAGAAACAGCAATGCAATTTTTTAAAGTTAGGCTTTTTTTAGTATTGTGCATACAAGAACACTTCACTCTCAGCTTCAGGTTCCAGGWGTCTGTACATAAACAGAAAAAATAGAAAGTAGAGAGCCACGGATGCATGTATCAGCGTCTTTTCTACAGCTCTACGGATCTAAAGTAGCTGCTTATGGTTTCAAACCACAAGAGGATGACAGAAGACCATCATCCTGTGTGCATCCTCACAGAGGCTGGGTACTCACCCTCTTTTTCCACTTCTGGGGGGAGGACCACTCCGCCTTTCACTCCGGGGCCCTGAGAAGTTCCTCCCTGGCTTAGCTGGCCCGTTGTTGCCGCGTCGGTTCTGACGGTCTATCCCAGGCCGCTGACTAGAGAAGCTTCTCTTGGCTATTTCCCTTTTTGGAGCTCCAGCATTTTCTCCTGCCTTTGCAGCAACCTGTGCTGCTGCATCTGCTGTTTTCTTCTCATCCCTTTCCCGTCTCTCATTGAAGTCRCTGCTTTCCGAGGCTGTTTCCCACTCTTCATTTGCCTGGTCTGAAGAATTCTGGTTGGACAAGTCTGGTGTCTTACTTCCTGACACATCCAGAGCAGGGTTGGAGGGCTCATTAACTGCATTATTAACTGTGGCACTCGTCGTGGAGCTGCTCACCACCTCACTGATCTTGGATGCAGCCTCTCTCTCCTTTAGGCGCCTGAAGCGCGGAGGCTTGTCCTGCCTTGGAGGCCGGGCAGGCCTCTGTCTTCGTGGCCTCTCTCTGTTTGGATCAAACTTTCTCTCAAACTTTGGAGGTCTTTTATCAATTGGTATAGGACCATAATGCTCGTTTCTTCTTGGAGGCTCTCCATCTTCTGSTTTAATGATCTCTGCTTGCCTGGGGTTCCACTGATTGTCCCTGTAGGCTGGTCTCCTTATTGTGGATGGACGTGGAGGACGTCCCCCGGGATCCCTGCCACCACGCCTGTACATTCCCCCTCTGCCTCGTCTGGAAGGCTCTCCTTTAGGAAGAAATCCTGGTTTGGGCTTGTTCTCATAATCTCTGATGTAGGTTTTTTCTAGGGATCTGTTGTCTACTCTGATATTATTCTCAGGTTTGAACGACAGGGGCTTTGGAGGCTTCTTGCCATCAGCTCTTTCTTCTCTTTTCGGGTGCTTGCCCTTGATGATGCTGTCTTTGTCTGAGAGCAGGGTGTCACTGGCGCTCTCGTGCACTTCGCTGTCAGAATCTGTCTCCGAGCCATGCTGGCGCCGCCGCTTCGGGATCACTTCAAAGTCAGAACTCTCACTACGAGTTTCACTCTCTTCTCTTTGCCTAACAGGCCCTGAAGGCACATGCTCTGATCTAGGCTTAGGATCTCTGTAGTGTGGGTACTCTCTGTTATGGCCTCTACTGCCCCGACCACGTCCTCCATAAGAACCCCTGTAGCTACGGCCCCTAGAGTAATACTCACCCCGACCTCTGCCTCTGTATCCCTGATCTGGGAACCAGTCCCTATCCCTGGCCTCCTTCCAGTATGTCCTAGGTGGTAAGCCAGGCTCTCTTTTCACTGGCCTGGTTTCTAGGCGTGGTTTCTCCACCACCTCCTTGCTCACCACCTTCTCAGCCTGTTTGTCCTCCTTGCTGGGGGGCGCGGGGGGCTGTGTGTGTGCCGGGGGCTGAGCGGCCGGCGGGGCGGCCGGGGGCTGTGGGAGGGCTGGGGGCAGCTGGGCAGTGGCTGGCTGGGCAGCTGGGAGCTGCTGCTGCTGCACTGCAGGGGCAGGGGGCTGCACCACTGCTTTAGCTGCTGCCTCGGGCTGACTGCCCTCCTGGCTTGCTGGTGCTGGGACAGCATCCTGGGTTATCTTCTTAGCCAGAGGAGCGCTGCTGGAGGTGGATCTCTCGGGCTCAGCCTGAGACAGTGGCACTTGAGGTGATTCCTTTTTGTCACTTTTTTCAGGCTTGCCTGGTTTTTCAYTAGCTGTCTTTTCTCCTTCCTTCTCCTTTCTCTGCTCGCGCTCTTCTCTCTGCTCACGCTCTTCCTTCATGTCCCTAAGCACAGGTTTCTTAATAGGACCTGATCTTCTCACTGGTCTGTCACCACCTTCATCTCGCCTGCCATAACCTGGCCTAGGACCCCATCTTGTTTCAGACTTAGGTTTGAAAGTTTTCTCAGGTTTTGGTCCTTCTGATGTTCTATTAGTGATCAAAATTTCTTTTTTCGGTTTAATCTCAAGTCTCTCAATTGTCTCCTTTGTCTCAATAGGTCTGTTACTTAATTTAGGGATATTTGCTGCTGTTTCACTCCTCTGGTCTTCTGATTTTAGAGAGTGACTTGAACCATGGGAAATGCTTCTCTTTAATGAAGAGTGACTTTCCCCCATAGGCACCAACTCTTCTGGAGAACTACGTGTAACCTTCTCACTCACTCCYTCAAAATTAACTGCTGTGCTAGGTGTGTCAGCTTGGAGAGGTTGTACATCTTCCAAAGGCCTGCTTGGGAACTTCTGTATCTCTACCTCTCCTGATTCTCTGAAAAATTCTGTCTTTGGATGAGAGTCCAACTGGTTGTGTTCTACAGGATAAGCACTGGCAGGGACAGCAACTCGTTCTTGCTCCAAGTGTGCCTCAGACCTAAGGAGAAAGCATTCAAGAGTATTAGAGTATAGGGGAAAAGTTTATTCACACCTAATTACTCAAATAAAATAATTTTCTATTAAGGATCCATGTTGTCTCTAGGAAGTAACAGGAAATAATTTTTAATGGAGCCACCAACTATTATCCAGACAGCAGCAGAACAAAAAGAATTTTTGAATACTTCTAAGAAGCAAAGGAAAATCCTGACCATTCAACCATGGATCAAAGGCCAAAAGGGACTTTTGCTTTATACCACTTGTACTTAACACACCAYTTCTGAAACAAGTACACTTTGGACAAAAGTTCTCTAAAACGGGGAGAACTGAGCAAAAATGGAGGAGAACACTATTCTGCAAAACTGCAAATTCAAAATATTCTGGCATATACCATTCATCTAGGCTAAACAAGGACTAAAACGTCTTTCTAGACTCTGCCACAGAGCGGGATCTTCTGTTTTCTACAACAGCACCAAGCACTCTGCATCCCCCAGTCACAACTTCTCCTTTCAAGTTTTGAGTGAAGCTACAACTCTGTCAGTCAAAACTGGATTTTACAATCTGTGTGACTTGCAGAATGGCACAAGCCTTACCTCAAATCATCAGGYTCTTCTAAGACCTTGGGAGGAGAAGTGGACTGCTGAGACTCTGCGTGGGGGTAGGGCTCTGAGCCCCACATCATGCGTGGCTCTGACAGAGGCACGCTGTGCTCCCTCGCAGAGCGAGCCATGTGCTCAAAGGAATCCGAACCAGCTGCTGAGCCCTCCAGCTGCTCTCTTCTCATCAGTGGCTTGGGAGGCATAATTCCTGKGCACAGTGAAGTTCAACAATTGAAACACATTTAACCCTAGCAAAGAAACCGACCTCAGTACAAACAAAGCCTGTCAGGAGGTACCAAGGAATGCTGTCCTCTCCCCTCCAATCTCCTTCCCTTTGAAACCAAATGTCTACTCCCTGCCCGCCCACCTCAGACTGACTAAATCACACTCAACACTTGTATCCCATGTCCCAACAAAAGGAAAAAGCTGTCTGCTTTCACTGTAATGGGAAGAACCAAGCCTGTGGACCTGTAAACTCATGGATGAAGACTGTGCTGTAACATCTGAATGGCAAAATTCAAGATGAGCGTACACACAGGCCGTTTTTTATACTCTATTATTCCAGCTTGAAAAACTTTGAAATTTTGTAGTTTTCACTATCTCTGCTTAGCCTGCTATATCCTCCATTCATTCCTTGCACTCACTGAGGATACCCTTTCCCTTGCTCTTTTAGTTGGGCAGGTATCTTCATTACATTACATGACAGACTTCAATTATTTATGCCCAACAGCTTTCCTAACTGCAAATCAGATAGCCATTCCACAAATTAAAAAGGACTTTTTAGGGTCAAGAGTCTGAAACCACAAATTTATTAAGACACTGGAGCTGTTAATATGTAATGTAAAAATAGTAAAGTTTCATGGGATTTTTTAGGAAGCAAAATAGTGCCAAGTGTTAAGAGGTAATGAAACACAAATGGTAAATACACTTTTTCTCATTTCAACCTAACTCTTGCCAGCTTTCTGTCTATAACAAAGAAAGGCTTATGCTGACATTSTCAATCATCTTAACTGTCACTCACATGCCTGCAGTGTGGCAGCTGGGATTTTACTTTATAGTCAAAGGTATACATTCTCATAGGACTACAATTTTAGTCACATATGACTACAATCTATTTTGTCTCCAACAATAAAATAATGTAGATTTCTTCTTAAAAACCCACCAATTCACTAAACAAAGTGTGGTTAAGGAAAAATTTCTAGCTCAAAAGCAAATAAATTCAACAGGAAAAACTTGTTTCCAGGTTTACCTGGATGAATAGGAGGCATATCCATGGCAGGTCTTCCTGAYATCATCCGTGGGTCCATGTAGGATTGCATCATGAGCCAGCGGGGGTCGAAGCCCATGGAAGCCAAATGCTGGGGATGGGGCTGCATGGGCTGGTACAGGGGTCTGTGCTGGGGGGGTGGGACAGGGCCACTGGAAGGCTGGGAGGGAGCAGACTGTGGAAGGACACCTTGCTGCTGTTGCTGCCACTGCTGCTGTTTCATTTGCTCCTGCAGATGAAAAACCAGTATTACAGTACAGGGGTGTGCTTCTTGTTGACGGAGTGACAAAACTATTTTTTGTCTTTTTAAAAAGGAAAGAAGCTTACAAGTTTTTCTTTTTGATTAGGTGAAAAAGATATCTCACAGGCCTAAAGGACTTCACCTCACACTTAAGGATAGTTAATTGCACAGAAGCAAAAAAATCTTGCTTAGGCAATTGTCTAGAAAAAAGTGAWCAAAGAAACTAAACGTTTTTGTGAGATGTTTTACTAAGAGCAAAGACCTCCTACACTTAGCTTAGTTTTTCTCTGTTTGTTATTTTGTCTTTTATTAAACCTTTTTGTTTCCAACACTGTAACAGAAGCCATCCTGCAGATTTTTATGCCTCCAAAAGTAGCTGAGCTATCTTAGGCGTGTTATAGGCCTCTGAGAGCTTATTAGACCTAGCTCGAGGAGGCTACTATAACATTACAGGACTTTTTGATAACATGAAGACTTGAGCACAGCTCTAATAATCCTTGGGAACAACAAGTACAATTATCTCCAGGGTAGTAAGTATTCAGAAAGTTAACTGTGAACATGCATCAGGAGGATGTAGGAGAAAAGGGAGAAAACCAGACTGGACAACTTACAATAGCTCCTGGTGTGCAGCTGAGACAGAACAACCTACACTTTGTACATGTCATTAATGCAAAGTGCTCCTCGGACCACAGGACCCAAAATTAACTGTGAGTGTCACACCCTTTTAGGATAAGCTGCAGAAATAATCAAGCAGCAGACTTCAGGTTTCACAGGCAAGCCCAGGGCAATGCCAGTGTGGGCCAGTTTCAAAGCCTCTCCAGCCTTCTGCTCACTTACAGACCTTACAAGTGACAAAAAGTGTTTCAGGCAGAGCAAGTCCTGCCAATATGATCTTCTAGAAGCTGGGAAGCAAAAATTCAGGATTTCTGAAACTCCTTTGGTCACCTGCTTCTTCAGAATGAAGCAGAACACAGCATTTTTCAAAAGAGCCTCCTTTTAATGAACTGGTTTGTTACCTGCTGCCTCTGAAATCTTGGTGGTAATGACTTCTGGAAYTGCTTGGAGTAGCCTGAGGAAACAGCAGGACGAGGCTGGGATCCTGAGTCTGGCTCATTCTCATGAGCCACCTGTGAAACCTCCTTCTCATTCCGACCACTGTCTTGGCGAGTAAAGACTGCTTGATCTTCTGAAAAAAAACCAACAAAACCCCCACCTATGTGACACAACAGTCAATCTTAAAACTGACAATTTTACCAGAATATCAGCTCAAGAATGTTCTAAAATGCCTGATTTCTTTAACTTGACAGTTACAAAACCAGTAAAGGCACAAAAAGTCAAGGATGGCCCCTCAAAACAGAACTGCTGTTAATACACCTCTGTCTTTTTAAAACTTAGATACATTGGGAAACCAACCACTGGCATTCAGGCTGCAGCTATTCTGTGATTTAAGAAGAGCTGTATCAATGACACCAAATTGCATTTGGATCAACTTTTTTCATTAAGTAAGGTTTGGTTTTACAATCAATTTTATCCACTTAAATTTACATAACCTTACCAAGCACAGTCTAACAGTTTTCTCATGGCATTCAAGTTTCAGTACAAAAAAGGCACCACATTTAAATAGGTGCCCTTTGTGTCTACTTCTCTAGGCTTGGTTAAAGAACAGAATAGCTGAAATAATTTGCACTGCTTTTTAAACAACATGGGTGGCTGACCCTTCTTTAGGAAAAGAAGAAAGCCTGCTTTTCTTTCTGTATTCCTCAAAGTCCAGCCTAAATCACAGAAGCCATTTTTCCCCCTAATCTTTTGATGAGCTGGGCAAACAGGCTTAGCTCAAAGGACAGTTATCAGCTGTAATGTGCCAGGAAAATAATTGGTCTAGATGCACTAGGTTAATTAGGCATGCAAATGAGACTTCTAGACAACAGCTATGCTCTGTGACTCAGCTTTAAGAAGGACAACTCCTACTTGTGTGCAAGCATACCTTTTTCTTCCTTGTTATTCTTGGTTTCACTTTCTTGTTTTTCTACTACAGGTGTTGCCACAGGTTCTACAGGCTCGGGAACCTCATGTGCTGGTTTCTCCTCTTCTTTCTCTTTCTCATTCTCCTTCTCTTCTTTTTCCACCTCTTTTTCTTTCTCTTTCTCCACTTCTTGTTCTTTTGCCTTCTCCAGTTTTTCTTTCTCTTCTTTTTCCTTTTCCTTCTCCTTTTCCCTCTCTTTCTCCTTTTCCTTCTCCCTCTCTTTTTCTCGCTCCCTCTCCTTTTCCCTCTCCCGTTCCCTCTCTCTCTCCCTTTCCCTCTCCCTCTCTCTCTCCCTCTCTCTTTCCTTCAGAGGGTCTTCCCGGGAGGGTTTTGTCATGCAGCCGAATTTCTCGTTTAACCGTTTGAGCTTCTCAGCACAAGCTGCTTTTCGCTGCTCTTCCATTCTCCTCTCTTCCTCCTCTCGCCGCTTACGGGCTCGCTCAACTGCAGCCGAGATCTCTGACTGCTGCCTCCTCCTCTGCTTCCAAATTTCATCTTCATCTGGCACTGGTTTAGGGGGAAAGGGTCCCTGCCTTCCCATCTGCCGGTCAGGGGGAGGAGGGTGCTGCAGGAAGAAAATSAGGCAGGTTGTACACGTGTTATATAAGCAGCCAGCTGAAATACTACATTTTAACTGTTTGTCAATACACGTGTATCTGCATCTCTAAAAAGCAAAACTTGGAGGAAAAACCAGCCCCCATCTTCCTGATCTGGTTCAGACTCTCACAACCTGAGCTCAGAAGGGAGWGGTAGAGAAGCACTTGGGATCCTGCCTGCCCTCCTCCCCACCACCATCAAGGCAAAGTGWCAGCAAAGATAACAAACATATTTTAGATTTGGTTAGAGGCTGCCCTAAATCTCAGACAGAAGTCCCTCAAGGAGCTAAGAATTTCAAGGTAGCTCAGGCTAAGAGAGATTTTAGTTCACATTTCATTTGGGACTCCATCTCCTCATCTGTGTTGGCAGCCATCCCTCCAGCACTGCTCCCCTGCTCCTGTCCTCTCCAGTTCCCAAGTGGGGCTGGATAACTGAAAGCTGCTGAAATACTTGTGCATTTCATATGGCACTTACAAGATGAGGCAGCCTTATACAATTGCAGCATGGTTGTGTTGGGGTCCCATTCCTACCAGCCCCAGGCATTACAATCATTTTATTTGTTAAAGGAAAGTTTTATCATTATGTGAAGCATATTTTTACTTTTCTTAGTCTAAATCTCTCCACCATAGACTAAAGAATTTAACTCAAGGAAATAAGGGCAATTCTAATCTTTCTTACCGGTGGTAGAATAGATTTTGGAGGAAGAGCGGGGCCACCTCTTTCATGTAGAGAAGGCTGTGGTGGACCTCGATCCTGTTGGATCAAACACAGTACCAAGGTTAAGCAAGCTTCTAACCACAGCCAAGCTGAAAAACTTTGGATTTAGTCTTTTCTACTGCATTAAGATACTCCATCTAACAAGGATCTGCATTCAACACAAATCCACAGTGAAACAAGGGCAAAAACATTTTCAGTTTTATGTACTGAGAGCTGAACAATTTAAGTTTATGTTCCTGCACCGTTTTTCCTCAGATTCAATCTAAGCATCAAACCTTAGCATCAAACCTTAAAGAACAGYGTGATTTTTAATACAGAGAGAAAGTGCAAGTAAAACGACCCTCAGACTTCCCATCTTCACTATTACTGGTGTCAAGAGAAAATACTTCTGGGAAATTTTCAAAACCAACAGTAGCTTTTCCTGGGGAGGGGGGAAAATAGGGCTGTAGCAGGCATAAAYTGAGGTGCATGGCAATATTCCTCTACTAGAGGAAACAAAAAATGGCTGAGTTGATGAATTCTACATGGTCTGTATAAAATCCATTAGTGTGAGAAGTGAACTCACATTACAGCTAAGCTGCACTGCACAAAGTGGACTGTGATACTAAAAAAAATCCCTACACCCATGAAAAATGTGTGGGCTATTTATCCACTGGAAAACCTGATAAACAGCAGAATGGCTTCATCCAGTCCCAGGGATGGACACACAAGAGTATGGAGCCTGTCAGCTGAGCCCCAGTGCCTGATGAAGAGCTCTGCCCCCTCAGGGCTGTGGGGCAGGACACACTGCATAAAGCCAGGCTATTTTTGTGCTGCAACCAGAGGCAGCTAAGTTGTCTGAGCAGCACCTGATCAGTTAGCAGAGCTCAGATAATGCTTTCAGCAGCTAATGCCTTCCCTCATGTTCATAACCTTAATTGACCTGACAGTTTGGAAAGACACCTGAGTCGGAGCTCTCCTGACAAGGCTGCTGTCACAGGAGCTGAGGAGAAGAGCACACAAACCTGATCAAGCTGAGAGCTTTTGCTGTAAGACCCTTTGGCTGCTGCTGTGGAAACCTGGGTGGTTGACTTGGCATTTGTCTGTTCTTCAGTTTCCTTCTGGCCATCAGGACTCTGGGAATCTTTTGATGGTGTTTGTTCATCACTATGTGCAAAGAAATAAAAACAGAATGCATACTCCACACAGGTATTTGGTGATTTATCTCCTAGCCTCAGCATTTCTTAGTCAGGGTAATTTCTACTCCACACCCAGCTGACTGGAGTCTGCAGGCAGTTATGCAACTGAATACAGTATTAAATTACTGGAATTAGTGCTACTGGAATGAGTATTTGCACTCATTTCATTAATCTTTCCAAAATCTAGTTAAGTGACATTGCCCATCTAATTGGCAGCACCAACTCACCCGCTTTCCTTCTCTTTCTGACTGCTYCCTTGCTCATCATCATCACTGAAATTCAACTGCTCAGTGTAATCCACTTCACTCTGAGCACCTGATGCATAAACAAATGTTCAATTAACCTTTCAGAAACGTTCAGCATACAAATAACAGACCATTAATCTGATGTTCTTACCTGCCCAGCCTTCATCAGCCTCAGCATCCAGATTATCAAATTTATCAAGCTCTTTGAGTTCACTAGCACTGAGGATGGATGGGCGTTCAATAGGTTCTGAGCACCATGAGGGTGGGCCCCTTCCYCTTGGGCCTCTAAAAAATGAGAGATACAAAAGCCACTGTCACTACCTATCCACAAGTGACAGAGAAAAGGTCAACTTGTATGACCATTATTTGAAATATACAGCACTGTTGTTTCAAGCACAGTGAACTCTCATGCACTGTGTGTCTACCAGAATTCAAATAATTACTCTTCCAYGTGCACAGCTATCCTACACTATGGAAAAATACACAGAAAAGTGGAAAATTAGTTTTATAGTGCATTAGAGCTCAACTTGAATTGGAAAGCATCGAAGTTGACAACCAGGAGTTGACTACTTTCACAGTAACAATGAAAAAGTCTTCTTATGGGCAAAATACTGGTTTAAGTTTCAAAGATGTTCCTGCAAGTGACTCCTGCTCTTCACAATCAAAATCCCTGTAGTATGCAGAATTGCCTCAAGTTTTCCAGTTGAGCTCTCAAACTCCAGACACCCCATGACACTGCTCCACACAAGCAAAACTTGGCAGTCTGACCAGTGTCAGTTCTTATAAAGTGTATAATCACCATTGAGATACTCAATGCAAAAGATTTCTTTTTCAAAATTAAGTCACAGAGTTCATAACCAGACAAAAACCACAACCATTTTTAGGTTTCTTACCTGCTAGGCTCAGAATTAGGAAATCTTGTTGGACCTTGCATGGAGGGAGGATATGCCATTCTGGGATACTGATTAAACATCTAAAAAGGGATTAAAAACAGGAGCCACTCATTAAAAAGTATTACTGYATGAAGTACATTGAGACCATCAAAAGAAGTAATGGGAATAAAGTGAAACTCTCCACTCAAGTTTGCTTAATATCTCAAGTGGGTGACATCAAGTCCCAAGGGGAAGTGACTGGAAGTGTTAATCAACTCCTGACAAGTTCAAACTCCATGAGCCACATCCTGTGCTGGGTTTCAGTCCTGCCCTTCCAGCAGAACTGAAGATAAGAATTCCACAGAGGGGACAGAAAGGGATCTAAGAAAATCCCACTAGCCAAAAACCAATCCCTGCTGCTTAAAAAGGGTTCATGCACCATCACTCACATAAGGAGGCATCATTGCTCTGTACTGGGATGAGATGGGTGGCTGCTGCTGGCCATTCAGCTTGGGCTGAGGGACCTGGGGCAACCTCACATCCCTCTTGTCTCCTGCCTTCTGGCCATCATTCTGTTCTGCTGATGTAGCACTGCCATCTTCTTGTCCCTTAGCTTCTTGATCTGTTGGAGAAGCAGGAGAGTTGTTCTTATTACCCCCATCCCCCCAAACAGTAGCATCTGCATGGACAGAATCAGCACACAAAAAGCCAGAAATAGACTTTAAATTGCAGATTTCCAGCCAGGGATGGTGAGGAACACGTCGTTCCCACGCAGCCCTCGGTGACACAGCAGATCCATGTTCCTATCTGCTACTGCAACAAGCAGTGACCACTTGAGAATCAACAGAAGCTGCTCCTGATCCTCTTCAGCCCTAGGTCCAGCTGTGTTCCTCAAGGGTCAGAGCTAAATTTAGGGACTGCTCCAGTTGTCCCATTCTACCTTCCAAAACACAGTGCAATTTTGGAAGGATACTGATTATAGCACAAGAAAGAAAACAGATTCAGCTGTGCTAAGTGGGACACTGTTGACTCAGTGTGAAAATGCTGTCAAGGCAAAGACCAAGGTTCCTAAGCAGCAAAGCCTATAAGTAAATTCTCAAGCAGCTCAAAAAGAAAGGTAATGCACAGAATGTGTCCAGGTGAAGACAGGTATAGTCTGGTTTGCATCTCTGCCTGATAAGGATGGAATAGAAGTGATAAGGACTGTCCTTCTGGTGTGAATGTCTAGCAAATTGTCCAGGTAAAGTCAGGGATTTTAACGATTTATTTGTGCCAGGCACTCCACTCTTTTAGGAGTTTGTGCCTGTAGAGCACGGGTTAAGACAAAAAAACCCACCAGGGTCAACTTAGCAGCAGTGCTCAGACCAATGGAGACAAAAATTCAGAGTCACACGCTGTAAATGCTGTTCCTTTAGGGACACAAACCTTTAAGCAGAGTTAAACTCTGCTCCTAAGTATCCATTACAGTTCTTGCACTTATCTCTGCTGGGAAGCACAGCTGCTAAAGGGGGACTGACTATGTGCCAAGTTCATTTAGCTTTCTGCTGTCAGACAGGAAAGAAGGGCTTAATATAGCATGTACAGTGCTGACCAAAACTGTAACTGCCTGCAGGAGCCTGGACAGACACGTAGCTGCTCTCATTTGGGGCTGTACACATCTCCCTTTTCCTGACAATTTATTCTTTAGATCAAAATCAAGACAAGACATGAACAGGCACAYGGCCTTGGTCTGCAGGACCTGACAAACAAAACAAGGAAAATCAAGATCTGTAACAAGGAAAGGAGTTACATACTCCTTTTTAAAGTGTCTATCACTGGCACRGGACATTGCCAGCCACAGGGCAGGACAGCACATCTAGTCCATCAAACTTCATCAAAACCAAACTTTTGAGGGAGAAAGGAGCTTTGTTTTCCACTGGCAACAAGACAAGTCCCCAGTACCTTCCCATTAAAGTGATCTGGGGAAGAAAAACACAYTTCTTTCCTGAGAGATGTAAACCCAGCACTGTTATAGTTGTTTTCACCAGATCTAATCCCCCACTGCTGAAACAGATCCAGCTGGTCAGAGCACTGCATCCAGGAGCTGAAGATGCCAATGCCTTTAAAGGCACAACCCACTCTTTTGGCATGCTGTAGACTGAACTTCCTCTTCAGGAATTTTCAGGCTCCACTCTTAGGAGTACGAACAACTCAAGGCCAGCCCTAATCACCATTTGTGTAATTAGTTAATTCTAGGAGAGTTCTTTAAAGAGGTATCCCAGCTGCTGTGACATCAGCAGCTGAAGTAAGAAAATGCCAGTATTGTGCAACTAAAAATGTTCCTCAGAGCACAACTACATGGGAAAATGGGAAGTGATAGGATTAAACACACTATTTTCCACACACCATGAACACAGAAAAGCAGAATAAAGCCCCAAATGTTCACTTCTTCCATGTAGGAGCGTGCTGATTGAAACAACATATTCATCTATTTCTTTTGTACAGGGCACAAGCAGTAAGTTCCACACAAACCAATTTCACAACCATTTGCAGCTCACACTTACTCTGTGGTCGTAGGTTGGCTCCTGATCCATCTTCAGCTGCATCCTTATCCTTGCCTGACTTTTCCTGATCCCCAGCTGCCGGCAGACTGGGGAATTCTTGTTGGAAATAACTATTGATTGGAAGAGGTGGACCTGCACAGCAAGATATTCACAGAGTCACAACTTGCTGTAGTCAAAACAGTTCAGAAAGCAACAGAAGCCTGATCATCCTTTAGGAGTGAACACATAAAGCTTTAAAATAAAAACCATTAAGTGTTAAARCCACAGTCATTTACTGGCAATATAAAGGGCTCCAAAGCTGTTAAATTTACTGGACCAACTATGACAGCTGCTGAGGCTGAGAAAAATCCAGAAACATTACAGAGTGACAATGGAACAAGACTTAGCCCAAGGAGTATCTCGAGTTCCTCAGCTCTGTGAACACTTYACTCCTTCCAGACAAAGATTTCCTTCTTTTCACTCTAAAACTATAGTCCACCCAAGAATGGACAACTATGTAATTGCAAACACAGTTATGATTAATTATTGTTCTAGTAAGAAATCTCCATGACTTTAAAAGGCCACAGCTTTTACACTATGAGAAAAATATCAGAACAACATTCTTTGATTTCTAAAACCCTTGACATCATACTCAATACTGGAATTTAGGACTTCAGTTGTAGATAGTATGGAAGCCACATATATAGGTTGTTTTCCTCGTTAGAAGGTTCTGTTGGCATCTGCTTTGCATCAGCTTCCTCCCCACACACATAATGTATAGWGACCTATTAGATCAGCAGCATTCCTGTGCCAAATCACCAATAATCTGAGTGCAGATTTCCATTCCAACAGCCTGTTCCTGTACCTGTCTCTGCTACTGCCTACTGTAAGGGATGTGGTACTAGGCTACGTGGATTATGGGAGAGGGCAAACTCACAAACAAGGATCTGAATATATGGTGTCCAAACCCCCTCAATCCTGACTACTGGCTTTTTTTTAACAACTACAAGAACTTCTGTTCTCTCCAGTCTCTGACAGAATCATTCACAAAGATAAAATGCAGGGATCCCAGTGGGCTTTCCTTTGGTTGGGATTTTTTAAGAGTTAAACACAGGATAAACTCCTCACTCTGTGCTGTGTAAAGGCATGCTAGCAAATACCAGCATTTATCCCTGTGTCTACAAATTTCCTTGAACTCTTTCAATTTTCATTCTGATTTCCCATACTACAGACCACATTAATCTGTTTTTTCTTAAAGGACACGGGACTGTTGCTGTTCCTAAACAGCTACATGCAGTGACTTACTCAATGGGAAAGGAAAGCAGTCCCACTAACCAGATGACCTGCCAGGCAAGGGAGCCCTTTCTGAGATCCTGTGGCATCCAACATTCCTGAGTTTCATGAATCTGGAAAAATCCTTTCTGCTCAAGCCTACACAGTGAACAATGTTTTAATGGCACAGTAACAGCACCAGAGATCTCCTTGACTGTGTTTAAGCTACAAACCTGAAAAAGCCAGACTGGCAACCAGCAGTTCAGAAAGAAGTTAAAAGATATTTTGGTAGTAATTTACTCCRAATTTTAGCTGAAGCATGAGCTGAAAAATACACACTGCTGTTACATTTCCTAAGTCTTTCCCCTCTCCATGGCCACCAAGAAGATCAGAGCAAGGTTGAGCCTTGCCTCACTCAAGTTTTACAAGAGCATGAGGCTGAGTGAGTGCTGGAAGGCTCACGAGGGAGCTGGAGAACCAGCAAGGTCTGRGAGCCAACTGCAGCTCAGGAGAGCACGAGCACAACAGGTGGAGCCTGGGCTTCAAACCCAGGACAGCAAGCAGCTGCTGCCAATTCACATCCAGTGCTGCTTCCTGAAAGCCTGAAACTGCAAACCCAGTGCTGCATTAATTGAATGAAATGAGGGTGCCATCTGGGCTTGGCACACGAGCTGCTATGGTAACTATGAAATAATTAGCTAAATGCATTTTGAAGCTCCTGAGCCCAATCACTATTTCCTGTGTCATGGAGATGATCTTATCAGCTTCTGCAGGAAGGCTGCTATGCAGATCACTTTGCATCAGTGTTCATTCTTGTTTTTTCAATTCCACAGAAATCCTACAAAAGCTTAAAGGAGAAAAGTTTCTATATTTGACAGCAGAGCCCTGAACATTAAGCAGCATAAATGGAGTATCTAGAATTGTCACTTCTAATTCTCAGTGCAAAAAAATCATTAGATATGTGATGYTAACAAACTCCATATAATAGGTAAGAAATTACCCTCATGCTATTAATATTTYATTATTTTAAGAATTCTTCAGCTGGAAAGCCTAAACTCCATTTTATAGACACAGAAAGCTCACAAGTCTCAAACTTAAGGAATCAAACACATTGCRGGTTATTTATCCTAATGGAGACAGAGGATTTTTAAGTAACCTCTCACTCTACAAGCATTTTAAAAGAAGATTTAGTTCTGAACTTACATCTGTAATGAAAACACTCAAGCTGAGAGTAACACTGATGGAAACAATTTTCCATCCTTTCATCCAATTATATTAAATAACCCTCRAAACACACCTTTAATGTTTTTCCCAGAAAAAAAACGACTTAAACACTATCACTTTGATACTAAAATAACCAAGGAATTTATAAAATGAAGGGAAAAGTATTGCCATTTCACATGTTTAAACAGAAGCAAAACTACACATACTTTGCACAAAATGATCCAAAACTATGAYCAGAATGACCACCAACTGTTTACATCTCTCCTTCCCATGCCAAAATTGTTTGTATTAGAAGAACTGACAGTGACTTGCCCTCCTCACTACAACCACACTGAGGATTTTATGCTGCCACCATCACTTCCCTGTCAATTCAARAGAGGTGACCAAGCTTGTAGAAGTCAGCCAGACCTGCTGATAAATGCAGTGGCTGGGATGGGCTCATTTCCCAGTCTGGAATGTTGCTTCCACAACTTTCCCCAGCCCCAAGTGGCCTGGCCAAGCCTGAAGGGACTGCTGAGTGTGGGGGTCTCTCCCAGCCTGGTGTGCAGTGCAGAACCTGAGCAGCACTCACCATCTTGTCCTGGCTTGGTGTTGGCCCAGGATTTGGCAACAGGAGCTGCTTCTGGAGGAGCAGGAACAGCAGGTTTTGGCTGGGTCTGCGGCACGTCTGGCTGTCTGCAATGAGAGGAAAAGCACTTGTGAATACAAGAGGGTGAGCACACAAGAACAGTGTCAGGAGGGCTTCTGCAAATAAGGGAACACAGTAAGGGAGCTGTGCAGCTGAAGAACCAGTAACTACTTTTCCTCAGAAAAGGCATTTTCTTACATAAAAGGAGTTGTTATAGTAACAGTTAAAAAAYTGAATAAATTAGTTAATTATTTCAAGATTCCATTTCCCAAACAGGAGAGGAATGAATGAAAATGGCTGGGCAGAAAATGCAGCCAGGCATGAATTGAATTACAGCTTTTAAAGAAGTGTATTGGACAATCAAAAAAAACCAATCCATCTACAACCATCAAAGGGAATAACTTGGATTAATGTTCTCTTGCCTTGGGAGTTAACAGAGGCAAGCACTTCAAGACCACCATGAACTGAGAGAAAGAAGGCAAATACATGTCAGGAATTACCCAATTTAAGGAACTGATAAGGAAAGCTAAAGATATCATGAAAAACTATATGGGTACCATGAACTGAAGCTTAGAACATTAAGTCTTAAGAAATGGGCTCAGTCCCACCATCTTAGCATTGAAGAGGCACAAGCACTTTTTTTGTCTAGTGTAAAAAACCCACACACAAGCCCTTTCTAACCTGCAGATTCAGTCAGTTGTTCAACCTCCTTCAATAAAGGCTATTTCTGAAACCTGCATATTCAGGTAACTTAAGACTCAAAGCATTAGTGTCTAAAACCAACTAAGACTAACCCTCCAGCTCCTTAGTAAGAACTTTTGATAAAACAGGAACTATGGGGCAAATCCCATAGTCTAGAATCACTTCATYACACCAGTGAAGAGAGAAGCAGTGTGGTATCATGGTAGCATGTCACTTCACTGACAAGAAACAAGTGTAAAGCTTCAAGCAGATCCTAAAGTGATCCTAAATTTCTGAGGACTTTCACTCAGAAATCAGTTCCATTTGGGTTCTGCTGTGATCAACCCAAAGCACTCCACAGGACTCAGAACTGACAGAGAAGCAAATACCATCAAAAAGATCACTGCTGGGCAGGAATACACAAGCTTCTCATAGGGATAACAAAATGCAATTTTCATGTTCCATTARGGTATTACAATCTAGGGGGAAAACTTCAGTTCTCATTTTTTTCTGTTTTTCACTTGTATTTCTTACAGCAGCACATTTTCTAAGCAGGCTTTGGGGAATTTATGACTTACATGGCTGAACTTTGTGACACAAGTGAAAGAAGGAACAAGAGTGCTAAAGAAGCTACTCCTTGCATTTCTCCTGTTTCATATACAAGCCCATTCAGAATTTTAGTTATCTAAGCACTGCCCTGCAAATATGGATGAGTGAAAGAACTCAGCTGAATTTACCAAATCACCACACAACAGCCTGCAGGAGATAGCCTATATATAGGCTGTCTTCCTTGTTAGGTGGTTTTGTTGGTATCTGCTATGCATCCAGGACTGAAGCAATACTCAGAGGAATGAGTGGCAACTCAAGAAAGCAGTAAAATAATTAGTTTTCATAATTACAAGGAATAACAAATTCACGTGAACTCCAGTGCAATAAAACAAGAGAAAATGCATTAAACTAAAGGAAGTTGTTATCAAGATGTAACCTTTATCTGCAACACTTCTGAGAGGAACAATAAAACACTTCACACATAAACTACAGCATTTCAAGCACATTGAAATATCACAAACACAGGAGTAGTCAAACAAATGATCTTGAGATCTGAGCAAACACATCAGATAGTCCAAATTCAGGAGAATTTCCTCATGGCCCGGGCATACACACCTGTTCCTGGGAACAAATCTCTCCCTCACTAGTTTTATCTGGATTCTGAGGCCTTTATCAGAGTAATACATATGGAAATACAAACAACTTCCAGTTGCAGATAAGGGAYAGTTACTCATTTGTTTGTAAACAGAACTACTACTGCTATTTCCTAACACATGGCCATGCAAAGGCCTTCTGTAGTCAAACAAGCCACCAGTACAGATTTAACAGAGCAAAGTGTGACCTTGAAGCATAGGGAGAAGTTGTTAAAATACCAAACAAAACCCAGGGCAGAAAACTGTGACTCTGCAGTTTCAAAAGTCTAAAATAAAAGGCTAAACACAACACTGAATTCCTGAAGTCTATCAGCTTTTTAGGGAGATGTCTAAAATTAGTATTGAAATGTAGGAACATATACAAAGAAAAATAAARGGAGAGAAAGATGAGGAAGGAAACCTTTAAACCTCATCTTTTGCTTTCACAAGCACTAGGAACRTACAACCACTGTCCCTAAATTCTAGTGTTTTCCAGAGCAACTTAAATTAAAAGAATTAATACTTAAACCTTGCTTCTACTTAAGCAGTGAGAATCACATCCCATTTTAGGCTTACMTGGAAAAAATATCTGCTTTAAAATACTTTCCAATTAGAAACTGAAAAGTTTCAGTTTCTATTTTATTTCTTCCTGTGCAGGACCAGGAGTTGGACTCTATGACCCTGATGGGTCTCTCCCAACTCAGCATATTCTATGATTCTCTGATCCTTTCATCCTATTTTCTTTAGCTGTACAAGTGTGAAACCAATCATGCACTGAGCATAGGAAATTTGTATCATACAAGGTATACAACAGTGTACCAACATTGCCACAACTTCTGTTCTGTTTATTTCACATACTGGAGGAGTCTGGAACAACAGTGTAGAGCTTAAGATAAAAAAAAATTTTGAAAGCCTTTACCATTTATGGCATTCTAGCAAAAAAAACCTGAAGTGTAAATATTAAAAACTATTAGGAAGATAAAGCAGAGACTTAAACATATGCAAACCAAGAATTTCTGAGTTTCCTCTGCCATACATCAGCACAAGCACAATTAAGCTGATTTTTACATACTCATGAACTTGCAAGCTATTCTCCAATTTTCCTGCTGTGTTCCTTGGGGTTTCAAGAGAATTTTATTTAAGGTGATGACACTGATCTTACAAAAACATGCTTGTAGTATTTCCTTTCAGCAGACATCAAAACTTACATGTCCAAGGAAATAYTCTTCCCCTCATAAGGAATTTATAAGCAGACCATTTGCAACTTAAATGTGAGGAGGTTTTTTTCTGTGCAAGGTTTTTCTTTTAACTACCCCTCTACTATGAAGATTCTTCCTCACAGAAATTAATAGTGGTGCTATTTCCTCTCTGATAGCCACACTGAGAACACTCCAGTGTAGCCAATTTCTTCCCAAGTCCTGCCAATCCCAAGTTTTAGGCAAACCTGAGAGAAATGGCCCTACAAACTAAGCCGGTGTTAATTTTTTTTTTTTATTCCACAGAACTCCTATAAAAGCTTAAAGGAGAAAAGTTTCTGTACTTGACTGCAGAACACTGAACATTAAGCAGCAAGAAATGGAGTAACTAGAATTGTCACTTCTCACTCTCAGTGCAAAAAGAGGTGAAAACTCACTTCTCTTCCTCGTGCTGTTCTTGTTTTGAAGCCCATCCTGTGCCATCCTTAGGCACAATGTTCACATTGGGGTCGTTGCCTTTGTTCTCTGCTTTGAGGCTGGGCAGATTAGCTGGGGGAGGCATCCTCCTGGAAATAGCAACTTTTCCAAGACTCTGCAATCCATGGCGTGCAGCAACTGTGTGCCAGAACAGAAAGTGCAAGTTAACAACTCTGTTTAGAGCAGAGCTACATAAAAATGTTTTGTAAGGAAGTCAGAAAAATTTAAGAGTGTTAAGAATTAAAAATTTGAAATACTTCAGAATTTAATATTTTAAAAAGGGAAATGAAAACACTTGGTTTGGGAAGACCTGAGTACTTTTTGAGCAGTGAGTCATTATGATTAGCCTATTCCAGAAATTAAAAAGGATATATGGTCCCACCTTTATACACAACATTCAGTGACAGAAAGCTAAAGAAGCCATTTACAACATGATGTTAWTGTCAAGCATTATCCTCTTGCTCTCCTGGAGCTTAATGTACATTGATGAGTCCAGGAATACCCCTATGGGTCTGGCCCATTTCTGTATTGCTGCAAATTTCAGCTGGCAGATGCTGCCCTTGCAAAAACATTCCTACAAATTGTATTTACTCCAGACCACAAGTACAAAGCTAATGCACCCCACAGGACATTCAGCCTACCAAGTACCCAACTCAGGGAACAAGCACAAGTTACTGCCCTGGGTAAAAAACAATATTGTGGCGACCTTCAACAAGCTTGGGCACTCTTTTTCTCTCTTCCAAACAATTTAGGCAACTTTGTCAAGTTCAAAACCTTCAGAGCATCGTTTCCCCCTGGTTCTCCATTCAATGACTCACGAAAAAGCAGGCTCACAGTCACCTTATTCAAGGTGTAAGTTTTACCAAGTGTTTGTCAAAAAATCGAAGTCCCTGAGCTGTAAGTGAGTGTTGCCTTTTCCTTAATTAAACACTCACAGCATGGCAAATGTAAATGCAGTAAAATGCACAGCTGGGGAATGGCACATCTTTATTTACCCACATTCTACTTCCTACTAGGCTGCAAATGCTGACTCTCTGAACTGACACTCCTGTTTACAGCTAAGCAGAAGCTCTAATGAATGCTGCCTTCCACAATCCTTCCACTTCACTGCTGCACCAAGCAGTTATGAAAAACCATGCTGTGGTTAAGTGCTCATATACTCTGCRCTCTTAATTAGCACTGCAGCAATGATGAAACTGCAAGAATGCAACTCTAAAGAGAGCTTACTCACCTGTGGTTTTCTGAGTTTCCAGTGACTTTCCCTTGTAAGTATTAAACAGACTGAGTGTTGCATACTTTGTTTTTCCATCCTTTGCTTTTGTACTCTGGCCTGACTTTTCCGACATTTCGCTGGAAACTCATCGAGTCCGGTACCTTCCGTTCGCTCCTCAAAATCTGCCTGTGGAGAAAAACACCACAAAAGTGAAACAACCTGAAMAGGAGCCAGGACTGAAGTCAGAGTTCACAGGGCAGAAGTGGACAGCATATTGAACACTATTAGCACTGTTTCATTTMAGCATTCTGCAGGATGCCAAGGAATGCATTAACTCCAGAAAYCTTATCCTTATGTAACATCAGGAATTTTTAAGTATTTATATATCTTCAATAAGAATGTCACAAAATCAGGGGGGTCAGCGTTTAATTAACATCAAACACTGTTAAAAWGGTAAATACCATCCATGATTTCACTAGCAAATGAATAATAAAAACCCAATCCCAAAGCCCACAAACACACAGAATTTCCACCAGCAGCTCCTTCCCCACTGGGGAAGCTCAATGACCTCACCCACTCCCAAAGCCAAGTATTGAGACAATTAACAGTTACTGCAGTACAGTATTTCTGGAATCTGCCTCTTTTTTCTCCATTTAAAACCATCATGAACAGAGCAGCCAGAGACACTAAATACAGAGAGTAAGAATTTTTTGTTTGTCAAAACCAGAACACAGTCTGCTCAGAGGAGGAGAGTGAGAATTCCTTAAACCAAGAGTTACACTATTCTTCCTGCAGCAGTAAATTACAGGGCTCTTGGAGCAGGTCATTCCTCTCCTCCCTCCTTCCCCAAGAATAACAGGCCTTGAGAGAAAGAACCCAGTAATTAACTGTGATACTTCTCTAGAAGTTCTTGGAAGGAACTTGCAGAGTTGCTGCTCATCACCAGGCAGRAACACAAGTGAGCATTCACTCAAACAGAACATTATTATACACGTTGATTTCACAGTCAAAAATCCTGCCACCCTCTTCACAACAACAATTTTTAATCTGTTTCTATACGAATTCCAGAAGAGTTATATATGCTCAAAGACTTGTGTTTCAATCTAAAAGCAGGAAGCAAGAAGCAAGACATCCTGCTCAAATCCTTCAATGATCAAACTCCCCTGTCAAACCCAGAGCTGCAGCTCTTCAAAGGGAACGTGATTCCCATGCAAGGTGCTCATGGATTAAGAGTCTGCAAGGACAAGCAATCTAAAGAACAAAGCACCTACCTGGTCATGACAGACATTCAGCAATGTCAAAAGACCATGGAAATTTAATTTATACAGGTATGATAACATTCCCATCCTCCTCTGCCTTCTACCTCAATTTACAAGCTATGATTGAAAAGAAATTAAGATRGCAAATAACCTTGGGATGGCTCAGCTTCAGCACAACTTGGGCCAGAAGCTATTCTATTACAATCCAAGCAGACTGCTGCAAAGGGGACAATCTCCAGCCCTGTATGGGGCCAAGAAAATATTCTCCCCTCAGAAAAAGACAGCAACTCCCARATTCTTCTCCCAGATTAGTCAGCACTTGGCTATTTCAACAGCAACTGWTACACCAACAGTTATTTTATGTGTCATCCAAAAATACGAAATGCAGGACGGGAGCAGGGTGAACCCAGCCCACCGAGTGAAACAGGGCTGGGAATYAGACCTCTGGATGAGCTGTTTGCACTTGAAAGAACGTGTGAGCACAGTGATTGCAGTTAAAGGATCACCTGCAAGCTGGTTTGCCACCCTGYGCTCCTGGCAGTTACTGCCCAGCACCTTCTGTGGTGCTCCAGGATGATTGTGGTGGATTCTCTTCCATAAATACAAGGCTGGGAACAGAGAGGAACAGAAGAGTGGAAAGGACAGAGCCTGGCAGGCTCTTTCACAGAACTCCTTCTGGTAACCTGAATCTCCTTCCAGAAGGAAAGGCCAGTGCAGAGCCTCATGTCTGCTGCAGACCCAGCCTGACAAACGAGTCTGCCTGGACTCAGCTCTGCAGACATGCTGAAAGCAGCAGCCTGGCCATGAACAGCACTGATGGGCAAAGCCTGACATGCTGGATTGCAAGTAACTACTGGGGCAGCCTGAAGAGTGAAAGGTTGCTTGATAACTCCTAAGATAAGCTTGCTAAATTCACGTTTCAGACTGGGTGGGTTTTTTCCTGTAAAGAKATCTGAGTGCTGAGCTTTGGCTCCCAGCAGAACCCTGCAGTGTAGTTTTTTTGGATAGATGAGGGACAGCCTAGCAGCCAAGCCTGTGGCTGGAATCTAGATCATGTATTTACGATAAAGAGTCCACCACAATCATCCTGGAGCATCAGAAGGTTCTGGGCAGTAATTGCCAGGAGCACAGGGGGGCAAACCAGCTTTCRGGTGAGCCTATAACTGTATCAAGTCATGCACTACAATCACTGCGCTCACACGTTCTTTCAAGTGCAAACAGCTCATCCAGAGTTTTAATTTTTGGCTCAAGATTCCTCCCAGCCACGGAGTTTGTAAACAAGAAGTAGCTTCACAATGGTGAATAATCTAGAAACTGGCAAACAAAACAAATAAATTAAAAGCAGACAACTTGGGTCACTTTTTACCCCCAAAATTGTCAACAGCAGCAAAGCCCAAACAGATACAGACAATGAAAGCAGTTTGAGGGTGGTTTAGGATAATCTTCTGTCATATTCTTTCAAAGCCTGCATCTSTGGTAGAGATGAAATATGGAAAATCTTAATCWTAATAACACTCTTTTTTACAGAGCAATACAGATTTCGTACTTGGGCAGACCTTCACTGTAACAACTGCTYTTTCCAGAACGTTTGACTGCTTCAAGAACAGGGCAGTGAACACATTCCCTGAATACCTCTTTTTATGTTTAATTTAGAAAAATYAGTTTGCTTATTACAACTGAGCTCTAAGCCTTTTATACTATTAAAATTCATTCTGTTKGACAAGTTTTTCCCCAACTTATACTACACAGAAAAATAAACTGTTTTACAATGATTAAAACTGCACATTGCTCAGTAATCTGACTTGCACAAAATAAATAATTTCAATTAGGCAGGTCAATATAGTCAATAGTATACAATATATATATATATATTTAAGTACATTTAGACCTGATACTGGTTGCCAAAGAAGATATTCTTACAAAATTAGACTTTAGACCAGGTACTCAAGCCAGGGATGACAAACCCTCCCTCTGAAGAGCCTTGAACAAACATCCTGCAGAGTCACACATTAAACAAGCACTCAGTGCCACCTGACATCAGCCATGAAGAGACAAATGCCTGACTCTGAGCATGTGAAACCATCCAGCTCCAAGATTCCATCCAAACTCCAGCTGTGTGTGCCACATTCCCATACCTGAGCACTGGAATCACTCCCTCTGCACAGAGCACCTGAGGTSCTTCAACACAGGACACATCAACCACTTTCCTCTCCAGGTGATTCCCAATTTGCCCAACATTTCCATATTTTGTTATTATTACTCAAATCCTCACGGGGCACTAGTTTAGGCTGTGTGCTGTAGCAGAGGCAGCTGTGAGCAGCCCTGAGAACACACACAAGGTGTCAGGAGCACTTTCCAAGCTAAGGAAGGACAGTGACAGCCACCAGAAGGACAGGAACAGCACAAGCCACAATGGCACTTGGCAGGGTTCACTGCACCATCAAGGAATTTAAGTCAGTTGTTCATTCTGAGTGATTACAGTTACTGTGATGCACAACTACAGAGAGCATAGTGCTCCCAAAATTCTGGAGCAAACCTGCTCTGCAATGTTATTAAATAAGTTAACTGAACTTCACTGTGCCTTGAAGATTTTGGGGTAAAAATTATTACTCTAATTTCTGAMTATTATTTTTTCAGAYTSCARCTGGTTGACTGTTTTAAATCCTGCAAGGAACTCGGAAGCTTGTGTACAGAAAACAGCACACAAAGGAGCTGCCACAAATTCTAAATATCCTGGTTTCTGTTAAGGAACATTTACTTGTGCTCTTTTAAACATTTAGAGCTGGTTCACAAGAACAAACTGAATGCAGTGGATTCCAGACCACTAAAACATGTTTTTAATATAAAACCCCAGCAAACAAAACCCCACACATATCCCACTAAATTCCTAGCTCTCCTGATCATTTTAGAACTCACCTCTATGACTTGTTTAGAATTTAATGATACAATTTATTATTCCTGAAAACTTTGGATAGCGTCCATTAGGAACAACGGCAGCCTTGAAAAGGAGTCACCTCTACTTCAGAAAAAAGTTTTACTTAAACAAGGTAAAAATACTCCATATTTTGAGGTCACTTTTGAGGACTGAGTTGCAAGAAGTATMAAACATTTAACAGCTTGACTCCTAAATTCTTGTCAGACCAGATGACAAACCGTATTTTATACACTGCATTTTTAAACTCCTGTCTAGACAAAAAAGGTCTGATTTTCAGTGCAACATGTCAAGAGACTTCTTCAGCATCATTCCAGTTAGATTTAAYACAGTCCTTCCATCTTAACCCCCCAGCCCACACCTCTTCAGCCTACAAGCTCAATCAGAACAGGAAACCTGGACAGGAGCTTCCCAGGAACTGAAGCATTTAAAATATGGAAATAATTCTCACAATTCCTATTCAACACAGCAAAGATCTCTAGTCCCTGTCACCTCTACTCCAAGGGCTGAGTTTTGGCCACATTTGGAGAAAGATGCACTGGAATGATTTAAGGCAAAGAGCACCACTGAAGACTCAAACCAGGGGAAGATGTGAACTCTCAGTGCCTCAAATCCATCTGTGAAGTGGGAAMCATCACCAAAAACACTACATGAAACTTTATTCATAACTAGGACACATTAGCACCTCTCTCAAAACAGAAACCAATCCAGAAAGAATTTCCATACACTATTTTAAGCACACTAAAAGYAGTGAAAGGGTAAAAACCATCTTATACAAATCAGTTATTTGTATCCAGCCATAACTTCACTTTTCTAAGAATAGCTTTGTTTCTGGGACACTGAACAATGTGGTTCTGGTAAATCCTGGAACCAAATACAACTACTACTAAAAAAAAATTTAAAAAAATTTATATATATATACATATACACACACACACACATATTTATATATAAAATTAAACTTTTTTACCACATATGCCATTGGTTTTAGAGGCAGATGCTCCCAAATCAGTGTTAGTAATTAAAAAAAAAACATTGCACAGAAAAATGAGGCATTAAGAATTTCAAAGTCTTCATTTCAACTCTAAGTCTGGCATATTTAGATTCTAGAACTGAAGAAATGCCCACAGCTGTAAAATCTGAGCATAATCTCCAGCTAGATACTAATTTTTGAAAAACAACTGTGTGATCTTCAGAAAAGAGACTAATTTAAAAAAATTACAGAAAGAGAACGCCAATTTAAAACAAAGAAACAGAGGATACTGGAGTCAAAGTACTTGGAACCCAAGAAAGCCTTTTTTTGGGTGCTTTTTGTAACCCAGTCTCGTGGAATCCTATTATTTTAAAAGGACACTTCAAATTACTGAATATATGGGGTTTGGATGTGGCTTTGAAGAGGGAAGGTTGCACACAGATAAAAAAATGGAATTACAACTAARTACTTCTCTGACATGGATGTTTATCAACAATCTCTTCTTGATAGTTTAATATTTTCACCTCTGGAACCACCATTTTTAGCCCAATTTTTATTTACAAAAACATAACAACAAAACAATACACAAAAGCTCTGGCCATTTATCCCRCTGTTAAGAATTCTTAAGAATTGCAGCACTAACAGCTTAATATGACACAAAAACAAGCTTGGAGAACCTCTGGTAACACTTGGGTAGCAAAGAAGTCTCTGTCAAATCCAAGTATCTAATAAAGCGTCTCAAATCAGGATTTCCCTTTCCTTCAAGAGCCACTTGCAGCAAGGTTTATTGTCAAACAGATTGCTGCTAAGCAGGCTGAAAATTGCAGGAAAACTTTGGGGATTCCAAGCTTTTCCTTCATGTACCTCCATCAAGGCTCTATGACTTACAGGAGGAGAAACTCCTTAAATCTTTGAAGAGTTCTTGGGGAGATCTCAGTACAGTTTATTATTGAACAAGATCTACACAAGTTTTATTTCCTTAGAAAGTCTCACTAATACACTCTTCCATCTCTAGATTTTGGGCTTACTGGTTTCCAGCACAGCTTGAAAGAGGGTACAAAGCACTGATTGCATGGACTCTGTAAAATCCATGGAGATTGGCAGCCAAAAAGGACAAAAAAACCCTTTAATCACCATCTCCCTGTACCCATCACCTCCTTGGGAGAGCTGTAGGATGGGCACAACCTACAGAGGAGTTAACAGCCACCAAATGGAAAAAGAATCAAAATTAGTTTGGCTCTTCAGAACCAAGGTGCTCCATCCTGAGACAAAGCTGGAGCAAAGCAGGCTTTGCTAGTTCAATTATTCCTCCAATAGCTCCTCTTTAAAGCCTAAGAAAGTCTTTSCAGAACAGCACCAAAGCTGAGTGTGCCAGGTGGGAAACACACCATGACACAGGACAGCCATTTTAGGGCATTGTCCCCACAGATGCATCTATAAAAATGGARTTTGGGGATGCCAGAAATGGGCATCCACAAATACGTCAGCATCAATCCTAACAGACATGCAACAACAGTCTAAATAGAGCTAAGCAATGAAAAACAACCCAAATTAGCCACCCACMAAAAAACTCTACTCAGAAAGTACTTCAAAGCATATGTTACTTTGWACCAGCAATCTACAGGGCAAGCAAATCTGCTGCCTTAGAAAGGCTGCAAGGCAGCCTGTGGAACCCATTTTTTGGGAGAAATACTGATCACCTAAACCCTGGCTTTCCAACAGGAAAACCAGCAAGAAACCACAGCAGCTCAGGGAATTTTTGTTGGGAGCATTTTAAGGCTAACATGGCACTAAACAAACTTTTAGGATGATTATTGCAGAAAAAAAKAAAATTATGTCAGTTCTATTAATTTTTTTTTTCTTGAGCACAAAAGAAAAAATAATTAAAAACCCCACAGATCCAAGTACAGCAAACCTTAAATTTGTCTCTATCCACAGATTTAAATATCTATTTAACTGTATGTGCATGAATATTTCAATGCAACCATATTCCTGTGGAACAGCCCTGACAAAAGAAGCTTGATCAGCAGGCTCAATCAGAATCAGCATGACTTAAATGTGTCCACATAACAAGGGATTAAAAAGCCACAGACAGGTTAAACTCACACTGGCAATAAAGCTGTCAAAAATGCACTCAATACTTCCATGTGTCACACAGCTGCTTTCTTTCAGCTAAGATCATTTCTGGTGTTTCTAGTGCTTAGGAAATCTTCTCCTTTCTAGGTGACCTCAGGTAACTGAGAGATTCTGGTCCCATCCCCTCCCCTCACAGGCAGAAATGATGCCAGTGCAGCTATTTAAGAACTCTGGGGGGAAATAAAGCAGTTTTCATTTCATTTAGTGGAATTTTTTGCATGTTTATATTCAGAACAACAAATAAAGCTGTTCAGCATCCCCACAAATACRATCTAAATATTGCCTACAACAATGCAGTTATCCAGGAATTCAATGCTTTCAACGTTTGCCTCTTTCTTCCATGTTTTACACCAATGGCCCAAGTCTGGTCTTCAGCTTTCTACTGAATAAGGAAAGCTGTTCATCAAGACATCCCTTACATTGACTTCTGCCTTTTGCAAGGAGCTAAGGAGACAATTTAGAGATGCACTCAAGCATAAATACAGCTTTAAAATAAAATGCTGAAATTAGGAAGTTCCTCCCTCAAAATTTAATTCAGTTCTCAACTACTGCATGTGCAGAAGATATAATAACCCTGTCTGCTGTASCTTTATGATGAAATACTGTTATTTCTATTGTAATGATAACTTTAAAATTAAAATACAAATTGATTTTAAAAAAATATTGATTTTCAAAGTGGAGTATCAAACAAGGTCAAATTAAGAAACTCCCTTCAGTGAATTTTGTGTCTGGTAATTCTTTGCATTTCCAGAGGTTAGATAATGAAAACTGGTACAACAATCACCAGAGAGTTTTAACAAAAGCTCTTCTGCTGTTCTGGACTGAAAGCCCAACATCTGCCACCTCAAGCAGCAGCACTTTTAAGCAAGTAAGACTCCTACAGAAATCCCACTCTGGTGGTCAGGTACCTTGTAGGAGTGAAATACATGGTGTCCAAACTCAGCCTTTAGGCTCAAATCCTTAGCCAAAAAAAAAATTGACAACTGGTTTAAAAGATCTAGATAGAAGTGATTTTAATTTGGTTTCTGAGTTCAGCAAATTTACTTTGGTCATTTTTTTCAAACTTCTTTGCAACATGAGGGATAGTTCTTTAGGCTAACAGACAGATGGAATTTGCATAYGAACACTAAAGAGAGGGGACTAAAGGCTGAAGTTGTGAACCTGACTGC
This sequence comes from Cardinalis cardinalis, assembly GCA_014549065.1. Classification (NCBI taxonomy): domain Eukaryota; kingdom Metazoa; phylum Chordata; class Aves; order Passeriformes; family Cardinalidae; genus Cardinalis; species Cardinalis cardinalis. Next base: position 1,694,575 of record JACDOX010000107.1, read on the forward strand.
ACAAAGTCATGAGCATCAGAATGTGCCTGGATGTGCCAAATGCACCCTGGGCTCAACATTCCCCTCTACTGGAATGGTCCAGACTGGTCCTGGCAGAGGCACACCAACCTCAACACTGCAGCTCAGTCTGTCTGTGCAGTCACAGGTTTGGAAGGCTGCCCACTGCTGATGGAGGTGATGTGGAATCATGTTTAATACAGCTCTCCACATGTCTGCTTGCAGATTCCAAGAGTAACAACCACCACACTTGTCCAGTTMTTTTCAGAGCAATTCCCAGTTTGGGTTGAGGCACAGCAAGGCAGCAATGCAAAACAAACCTTATTGCTTACTGGCACATGAATAAAAAGCTGCCAGAGGCCCAAAAGCCTCCTAAACTGTAGGATGGGAACAGCACAGTGGAATATGGTGACCAGGTAAACACAGCACAGCCTTCACTGGTACTGCAGGCATCCAGTTCATCTCCCATTTGTTCTACACAAACCAGACCAGCAGAGAGAAACTCAACACCACAAGCACAGCTCAAGTGCAAATGAGGAGTTAACCACCAATACCTGTCCTAGAAGCACTCCTTCAATGTCAGCCCTCTGCAAACTATCCCAGTTTCTCTGCCAGAAAGGATTTTTCAAGCCATCCCAGTAAAGAGACCGCCAGTGAGTGTCCCACCTAGGTCAGAACCAAACTGGACAAAGGCAATGCACCAACCCAACCCAGCTACACTGGCCATGTGCTGGCAATCCTCAGACACAAATTACAATTCAGATGATTCAGTAGATTACCATGCTCCAGCCAAAAATCTATTCTTTTCTGAAAACCTAACATCCCAGATTTCTCTGCAGGCCACTTTTAGAGCAGGCTATTTCATTTCTTCTTAGCCTGACAAGGTCTTTACAAGTCCTTTCTGATTTCTTCGACACCAAGCATTAACCAATTTTTTTGCAAGACAGATTTCTGATTTTCCAGTTTCATGCAGCTGGTTAAGAAACTTTCATAAATTGTAAATTTTTAATTGAGACAGGAGTTTTGAAGTTCTGGAAGAAAGCCAGGGCCAGAAAAAAAMCCCCAAACAGTTTCTAYAGAATYAAAGAGAGCATCATAATGATAAGCGTTCTCATTATTTCTGGGAACAGAACAATGCAAGTGCTTTTGCCCAATTAGCTTTTCAACTTGCAGATGCCAAATGAGACTTATTTTTAAGATTTGCAAAACCATTTATTAAAGAAATTTCCATTATTTGGAAGAATGAGAAAACTTCAAAGCTCACCAAACTGAATCGTTGCCTATTTGAGCACAAGATAAGGGAATAAATTAAGGCAAATTCTTGCAGAAAGAAGCTGTGTACCTGCTATCAAAGTGAAGGATTCAAACAGCAGCCTGGGAGGCAGCATTTTCTCTGMATACAGAACACTACCATGACCTGTCTAACCTGTCAGAAAGATGTTTAACTGAAAAAATTACAACTATTCACCAAGCTTCTTCATAGCTAATTTAAATCAGTTTATCCAGACCCCAGCAGCTCTCTGTAAAGGCATCTGTTAATGGTTAGGATCACAAACAATCCCATAAAAAATTACAAACACACTCAGCAGACTGTCACAAGCACCACTTTGTTTCTTGCTCAACTGAACCACACCACCCAGCAGAAGCCTGGAAAAGCAAAAATATCAGCAAACCCTTCTCCCCACACACGAAGTGTCATGGGGAGCATCCTCCTTGGTGGCATCCTGAGTAGTGACTGCTYTGTCAGGCTGAGAAAAGGGGGACAAAAGGCAAATCCACAGCAGGGCTACAGCAGCAGCCTCACCCCTCTCCTCTGAGGTGAGCTGGCTCTGCTCCTCTGCAGGTGCTGCCTGGGGGAAGTTACCACACCAGCAGCTGAGCTGAGCAGGATTCCACTCCTGAAGCTGGTCCCAGTGATAAGCTGGTGCAAAACACTTCCTTCTAGGAAGCTGATGAAAGAAAATCAATAAATRCATGAAAAAAGACCAGATTCCCAACAGGGGAGCAGAAGCTGCAGCCATTTACAGCCAATGCCCCCATGCTTCCACTGGTTCATTTTTCCCTTTCACTTTAATATTTACTGCAAAAGCCTCTTTATTACCAACCCTCACTGAGCTGGTGGCACATTTCAACCCTTCCCACCCACCCCACRTAGACTTGGGCAGTGGAAGAGAGCAGGACAGATTAGGAGAAAAAAGTTAAATCACCCCTTTGCTGGGAGTAACTCAAGGAATCTTTTTCAAAACTTCAATTTCCTACTCATTTACCACAATTCCCAAGCCCCAGTGAAATAATTAAWGTTTTTTCACAGAGGAAGTGAGACCTGTTTTCAGCATTCTTCCCCAGGAACAACAACACTGAGCATATTTCTCATGATACCTTTCTGTATCTTTAAAGTATCCCTGACCTCAACTGCAAATAAGTAAAAATTTTTATATACTGAACTTGTTTTTTCCAAAGCCCCTATTCATAAGTTAATCCTTACATAAGAAATAATTACATCTAAAGGGTTTCATTTTGGAAATTTGTTATTAGTTGCATAGAAGTAATGTTCAGGCAAGCTCCTCTAGAATATTTTGACAGTGCACAAGAACCACTCTAGGGTTACATCCTTAAGGATTTCCCCTCTTCTTYAGAACACACGTGCCAAAATTATTCCCCTCTTTGCCAGCTTTTCCCYCCCAATTCTTTTCTGTTCATCTTCTCAAGGTATTTTTGTTGTGAAGGGTCCAACCTGAAGATGAAAGCACTCAATAATAAGAACCTAGARAAAAACCAGTTTTGAACTCTTGTACAACCTCACCATTATATAAAAAAGTTTAAAACAGTTACTCTAATCACTTATGTAATGACTTAAGCTACTTGTCAGCACATTTAAAACTTCCCACCTTGCCCAAATTCTTTGCTGCCTGTTACTCCTATCATATTCCTAACCTTACTCATGTACATCAAAAATAAACATAATTTCTTCTCTGTATTAAAGAGATGCTACAGCGTATTTTGAAGGTTTTTAAGATACTCCCACCATGATAGTGAGAGCCAAGGCTGCCRAATGCTCCAGCTTGTAACACACTGTCAGCAGCAGTAAAAAAATCTCACTGCAATGCAAATCAAGGCRGTAGAATTTTGTTCCTCAGTCTGGTCCAGCTTGGAGAGAGCTCACAGCCACTCACAGGCTCTTCTACCTGCTGCCCATTGTCCTCTGGAGCTCTGGTTACATGCTTTTCCCTGTGACTCACTCAGTTCTTGGAACAGACACATCCCCTTGTTCACTGAGGAATGCTCAGCATGGAAGAGATGCAGCTGCCAACACCACACTGACAACAGCTCTGGACAACACCAGTTAATTACAGYAAGGGTTGACTCCAGACCTCTGCTTTAGACTGGGTTTGACCACAAAAAAAGGGGAAAAAAGAAGATGAGAAGCTGAATTGAAAAAGCCTTATCAGCATAGGCAGCTTTATGCATCTGTCTCTCAGCACTACAGAATCCATTTTCCATGGAAGTTAACTTGCATCTGCCAAATGGCTGCAGAGGAGCTTTAACATCTTCACTTGCTCCTGCTTCTCTGTTTATTCTGCTCAGAAAAAATCCCAACCCACACATCCCTTGACACTTGGCTTTCAAGATGCAGTAAATAATTCAGGCTCAAGACATTATTAAAAAACTTAGCAAGGAAGTTTTTGTTATCCAAAGCTCTGTGTGTCCCACAAAGCTCTGTCCATGCTGGTGGCTTCATCTGTGGCCTGAAAAGCATCTCCTCACCAAAGTGACTCCAGCAAAGCAACCACTCAGAAATGCCACAAGCTTTTCTTGCTAAAATACATCTTTCTTATTTGCATTGTTAAGGAAAAATGTTCTTGTTCCTTTTCATTAGAGGACTTGTGCTGTGCACCTATACAAAGCACAGACTGTCCTAAACATGACTAAAAACAAGCCCTGTAAATCAGTATTTATTTTTTTTCAAAATGAAAGCATCAATTCATTGATAGTAAGATTGAGGTCCTTCAGTGGAATATCTGGTGAGTTTGAAACAGAAGTCCTAAAGCAGCATCAGGTCTTTAAGTGACAGGAAATTATTGGGYTCTCAAACAAAAAGCAAATGTTGCTGCACTGCCACCTTAGCTGAAGGTACAAATCATTTTAAGTGCATCTTAAATCATTACTGCTGCAAACATTCCTTAAAATTTTAACTGTAGAYTGAAAYTGTAAGTTAMAATTTACAAACAATAAAATCTAGCAACAGTCACTTGCTTACAAAATATGAATTTTAAACCAAGATGTAGTAGTTTATTCGATTTCAGGAGGACAGCCTGAGAAGGAATGCTTTTCTAAGCACAGAAAGTTTGGTTTGCTAACTTAAGCAAGCAGAGCAGCAAAGAAGGGCAGCCTAGTCATTGCCAAACTACAATTTACAGCCCAGCTAGGTAAAACCCCAGTGAGGCTGCCATTTCACTCAGGAGTCAGCTGCACATTGATTCAATTGGTATTTAAGAGACCCCTCTTCTCTCAGTTACCCAGGACTGGGTGATGCCCCAGTTCTTCAGGCAAYACTTGTGCATTTGCTGTAGCTGAACACAAAGTGCAGCCATTCCCGTCTCTGATGCTGGAAGACCCTGGAAATGCAGCCCGCATTATTTTCAAATAAACATCAGTTAAAATTKATCACCATCATCCTCCAGACTGAAGACATGTAAGGCTGATTCTGCACTCTAATTTCCCCGTTAATCAAGGCAGTGTCAGATAATTTAAACCATGAACAATGGGAATGTTAAACAGTTTCTCCCTCTAGTATGTGTTTGCAATCTGTAACAGACGAGCTCGTTAGCATTGACTTAGAATGTTATGTAATGGCTGAGGTATTTGTAATAAAAACAGTCTATTTCTGTTAGCCTGTTCTTCATAGACATAAAAGCTGTCTTCATCTGATTTTTATTAGGATTTCATCTTCCTCTGCTCTTGATGCATTTTTTAAGACTCCTGTGCACTCCATTTTCATTTCACCAATGCTCAGTGTTATTTTCTCCCACGTCCTCACACGAATTGCAGCTTTTATTTTCACACTACCTTCACCCGTRAGCTTCCAGTGGGTTTTGTAAAACCCAAAAAACAATGAGAGCATGAAGCTGAGCAAAGGAAAAATTTCCTCCAGAGGATGAACTGGTTCTACCAGTAAAACACCACCAGCAGTGCTGTCATTACAAGCCCAGCATCCATCCTCAGCCAGTGGGAAGGTGCTGCATTTTCATGTGGYGGAGTTTTCCCCCCTCAAACCCTCCACCACTGCAGGAGCCTCTGAASAGAAGTGCTTTTCCTTCTCTCACATCCCAATCCACTACACAAGGGTTTACTCCTCTGCAAGAGCACACTGTGCAAGGCTTGAACTCTTCTGTGAGATTGTGAACTCCTCATTTTATCCACAGCACCCCTTATATGGTATTTATCCKACCCTCTCTCCACTCTCACATCCCTGCCGTTCCTTAGCCTGGAAATCAGCCTGGAGCAAAGCAATTCCCAGTCCTGCAGGACACCTGGCTGAAATGGGCCCCACAGCCCAGAATCCTGCTCTGACTTCCATTCTTTCTCTTAATTGCCACCCAGCACCCATCCAGACAGCCCCAAGCCCACAGGGAGCTCCCTCTGGAACTGCATCACCTCTCCCTTGCTCACTGGGGCCTGTTTCACCTTCCCAGGGACACAGGACCTATGGAAGGTGCATCCCATAAATCTCTAGCACTGGACCAGGAGCCCAAGTTAAAACTGGAGACTGATGTAACATTCTGCTCTACAAAAAACCAGGGCTCCCATTATGGAAAGTCTAAATGAGAGCAAAGATATTATAAATTGCTACTAAACTGCCAAGACACGGAATATTTATATTACCAAGACTCGCAGAAGCAACTGTATATTGAGTTATACATATTTCATGGCCTATTATCTACAAAAGCCAAGAACTTCATCCAAGCACATCCACCCAGCAAGGCARAGCTTGAGGTGGCAGACAGAGCCTCAGTCCTGGTCTCCAAGTGGCCYAAGAGAGAACCAAGCTCTCACCTCAGCTTAAAGAGCGACCTCTCAAGCCCACATCACCAAACCACCTTTCCACTGAACAYCTGTCCAACTCCCTAAACTTTCAGATTCTTTATTCTCAACAAAATGGTTGCACAGTTGCATCAAAACACCACAAAATTCATGCAGAGGCAAAATTCTCTAGACTATAGAATTAAAAAAAAAACAAAACCAAAACTGACAGGCACACAGAGCTCCTGGCAGTCAGTATTTAAAGTCAATCCTTTTGTTTCTCACACATGGACAAATGAGATCATGTCCTGTTTCCTGCCYCTTCAAAAGCAGTTCCTTGTCCGAGCAGAGCTCTTTAAGATGAGATACCAAGTAGGCCAGGTGCCTCACTGCACAAGGAATAAAACTGTTAAAAAATCACATCCCCGTTCCTTCTGTTGGAAATACTGCTGTAATATACCTATTTAACCCCAATAATCAGGGCAACAAGGTCCTTCCTTGAAAACACCGACCTCAAGACCTTCCACCAAATTTACAGAACACCCACGTGAAGCACAAAAAGGAAGAAAACCCACGATGCTCCATTCAGGGCCCAGCACCACGCTCTGGTGCACGTCCCCTTCCTCGGCAAGAGGGCCCGAACTATTACCTTTTAGCCTGAAAATTATCTTTGAGCCTGAAAATCTTCAATCCCTGCATCCCTGGATGATGCCCACCGCAGAGCAGCTGCCYGAATTTCAGCCGTGTCATCTCAGCACGCTCACCCACCCTTTGAGCGCTACCCACGAGCGCAGCCCCGGCTCTGCCCACCCCGACCCCGGGAGCACAAACAATGCCTTCCTTCACTCAGCCCCGCACCAAACCACCCAAGAACCGCCTTTTACCGTAGGCGAGGAGTCAAAGAGCCCCGGATGCGGGTTTCAAGTTGGAAAAGCGAGGCGCTCTGCCTCCAGCGCCCGCAGGACAAGGCCGCGCTCCCCCCGCGCTCCTGCAGAGGAATCACAGCCGCGGAGTGAGCGCGAAGGCGCGCAGGGCTCGGCGCCTTCCTGCGGGAGCCCCAGAGAGAGAAAGGGAGGGAGAGAAGGAGAGGGGAAGGGAGGAAGGAGCAGACCAAGCGCCGTTAATAAAAAGGAGAAAAGCGGGGAGCAAAAAGGAGAGCGGGAGAAGGAAGCAGCAGCCCCGCAGGAGCGGTGCCGGCACGGCCGCCTCTCCCGCCGGCCCCGG
>JACDOX010000107.1:1702052-1727869 GCA_014549065.1 Cardinalis cardinalis
TCCTGCCGGCGCCGTGCCGCCACGCGAGCCCGCGCTCCCCCGCGGTGAAGCGGAGGAGTCCCGCCGCTTACCGGGCGCGCAGGGCGGCGCTCGGCTGCCCGCGGGTCCCGGTGCCGGCGGGGCCGCTGCCTCTCCCGGCGCCGCCGCCTCGGCCGCTCGCACACAGGGGCCAAGATGGCGGGCGGCCAAGCCGGGCGCCAACGACGTCTGACGTCACCGCGCACAGCGCGAGCCGCCGGCCCCGCCCCCGCGCCGGCGGTCACGTGACAGCGCCGTGCCGCAGTCGCGCCGGCTCCCGGGGACAGGAGCGCCCCCTGGCGGCGCGGGGCGGAGGGCGGGGCCGCGCGGAACCGGTGCTGTCCCGGTGCTGTCCCGTTCTATCCTGGTTCCTGTCTCTGTTCCCATCCCGGCCCCATCCCGGTTCTGTCCCGGTCCTGTCCCGTTCTATCCTGGTTCCTGTCTCTGTTCCCATCCCGGTTCTGTCCCGGTGCTATCCCGTTCTATCCTGGTTCCTGTCTCTGTTCCCATCCCGGCCCCATCCCGGTTCTGTCCCGGTGCTGTCCCGTTCTATCCCGGCCCCAGCCCGGTCCTGTCCCGGTTCTATCCCGGTTCTGTCCCGGTTCTATCCCGGTTCTGTCCAGTCATATCCCGGTCCTGTCTTGGCCCCATCCTGGTTCCTATCTCTCTTCTCATCCCGGCCCCATCCCAGTCCTGTCCCGGTCCTATCTTGGCCCCATCCCGGTTCTATCCCATTCTATCTTGGCCCCATCCCGGTTCTATCCCGTTCTATCTTGGCCCCATCCCGGTCCTGTCCCGGTTGTGTTCCGGTTCTATCTCGGCCCCATCCCGGTTCTGTCCCGGTCCTATCCCGGTCCCATCCTGGTTCTATTTCGGTTCTATCCCGGCCCCATCCCGGTCCTGTCCCGGTTCTGTCCTGGTTCTCTCCTAGCCCCATCCTGGTTCTATCCCGGTCCCATCCCAGCCCCATCCTGGTCCTGTCCCTGTCCCATCCTGGTTTCCATCTCGGTCCCATCCTGGTCCCATCCCAGTTCCCATCCCAGTACTATCCCTGTTCCCATCCTGGCCCCATCTCAGTCCCATCCTGGCCCCATCCCAGTTCCATCTTGGCCCTATCCCAGGCCCGTCCCTGTCCCATCCCAGTTCCCATCCCTGTCCCCATGCCAGTTCCCATCTTGGCCCTATCCCGGCCCTTTCCTGGTCCCATCCCAGTCCTATCGCTGCTCCCATCCCTGTTCCATCTTGGTTCCCATCCCTGTTCCATCCTGGTCCCCATCTCAGGAATTCAGGAATCCCTCCAATCCTCAGGCTGGGGCAATGCCAGCGATGTCCGCTTGTTTGGATTTGTCACTGTCTGTATAATTTATTATTGTACATCAATATATTAACATATACGACACTTCTCATAAACCTTATTTGTTGATATTTCTATCTGTACAATGGATAGATTGTACATTCCCAAGGGCAAGAGCCTCCCCTCTGCCACAGCTTGGGATCCACCTCACACACCCTGATAATGAACCAGTAATAAAACCATCAGCACAGAGCAGATCTGTGAGGTTCATTTGTGGCTCCCTCCTTCACGTCCCAAAAGTCACCAGACACAGAAGTAGCTCTCTTCAGGCAGTTCATGTTTCATGAAATCTCAAGGTGGTGTGGGTCCTGCCCACATTTCAGGGAGCAGGGGGAGGAAGGCTGGCCTCATGCTCAGAATGGTTCAGGTGAGCTCTCCGTGTCACCTTTGGTGGAATGTCAGAAGGAACATTGTCACTATAGAGCRTGACACAGCACAAAGCACCAAGGCATCAGAAAGGTGCATAACAGAGATTTATTACAGCAACAGGTTGCCTTTATAGTTTTTCAAGAAATTTACATTTACTCAACAGACACATTCACTGCCCATTGGTCATAAGAAAGAAACAAAGCTCTCAGCAGGTGAGCGAGGAGCCAGGTCACTCTGTGAGCCAGCTCGAGTCCGGATCTCTGAACTTTCTCTTCCATCACGTTGTCATGGGGACAGCCTTGGTGTCTTCCTCGAGAGAGATAGGGGGCTTTCCTTATCTTGAGGAAGCCTTCGCTGGCTCACAGGACCAGCACAAAATGCCTTTCCAACAGAAAATCAGAAGGAGGTGGCCGGACACATGTTGCCCTGATTTTTTAAGATTTTCTAGGCCTTCTGATGTTGACATTCTTGTAACAAACTTTCTCACACACTTTCTGTAAATAACTCATTGTTTTGCATTYTTTTATGGAGGAAGAGAAAGTTGATGGACTGTTGGTTTGTCCAGTGTCATTGGAGAGGTGGCACTGTCATCTTCCAATCCACTGTCACTTTTGGAAAACTATCAATGTTAGAGTCAGAAAATAAACTTCCCTTTTCTTCACCGTGAGAGGAGCAGTGTGTGTGCTCGTGTTGTTTCGTGTCCTATAGTGACAGACACACTCACCCCCGGGCTCCTGCTGGTGTCAGCTCCATCCCTCTGGCAGCACCTGGCTGTTGCAATGCAAGATGTTTTCCATTACCATCTGTATGGCAGATTATCTTTTGTCAAGTGGGCAGTTTGCCTTATCGCTCTCTCTTTGAGTGACCACAATCACATCTCCCTCGGGAAGGGACAGCTGCTGATAACAGCTATTGAATGTCACTGCATGGCTGGTAAGAACTGCAGCATCCCATTGGGAGATGTGAGCCCAGAGGGAGGAGCCAAGCATTCCTACCTGGATACAATCTGAGGTTTCAAACATTCCTACCTGGATACAATCTGAGGTTTCAAACATTCCTATCTGGATACAACCTGAGGTTTCAAACATTCCTACCCAGATATAATCCAGAGGTTTCTGAGACACCAGCACGGCTTTCTCCACTGGATTCCCCAGAGGAACAGCAGCTGTCTCTCCTTCCTCTGGATCTTCAGAGGAACAATCCATCCTTCTCTACAGGATCCCTGCTCCAGCAGAACCAACCCTGACACTGCAGGAGGGCTGAGCCACAATTCCAATGGGACTGCCACCAACACCCTGACCCACAGGGTGTCAGGTTGGGTTCTGACTCTGTCAGTGTTGTTCCAGTGCACTGCATTGTTTATTTTATCCTTTTATTTTCTTCCCTATTAAAGAACTGTTATTTCCTGCTCCCATATTTTTGCCTGAGAGCCGCTTAATTTAAAATTTATAGCAATTCAGAGGGCTGGGGAGGGTTTACATTCTCCATTTCAGGGGAGGCTCCTGCCTTCCTCAGCAGACTCCTGGCTTTCCAAACCAAGACCCTGGCACAGCTCTGCAGCGTGCCCACATCACCTGGCATCGCATCTCCCCRTGTTCCTCCTACAGCCGGGGGCTCCAGCCTGGCTGGGGGTGTTTGGAGCACAGCCAGGCTGCAGTGAGAGCTGCTGGCAGAGCCAGGAGACACATCCAGCTCCATCCCCAGGAGCTGCTGGAGCTGTCACCTGGCAGCATTCGTGTCCTCAGGGGCCGCAGGGAGCGCTGCCACTGGGTGAGGATGGCAGCTCTGGCCCCGCTCCAGCTGCCCCTGCCCTCCAGCCGGTACTGGTAGGGGGAGCAGGGCCCAAARAAGATGGCCAGGCCCAGCTGGGGGTCTGTCAGCAGCAGCCTCCACACGCTGGGCCTGACGCCGGCGCAYGCAGCGATTTTGTCCACGTAGCTGATGAAACTCATCTTGAGGTTCTCCCTCTCGGAYGGGTTCCTTCGATGGGATGTGAGAAATACAAGTCAGGTGGCATCATCCTGCCTCAGCTCCCAGCTCCATGGGCAGCAAAGGCCTCAGAGCTCAGAGCCCTCTGAGCCCCAAACAAAGCCAAAACCACTGAAGGAGCCTCTCTGGGGCTGGTGCCAGCAGTTCCCCGGGGCAGGGGATAAGCAGAAGCTTGTTTTGTCTCTGCAGCATGGTTGTGGCTTCAAAATCAGCTCTAACTTAACAGTACCACCATTGTAATGCCACAAGCAGCCTGCTATGTCCTTCCCTGAGGTTCAGGGGTGTGGATTTGGCTGATTTTGAGAAGTAGAGATATAGACTTTCAGAGATAAGAATGCCAAGGGGAAAATCTGAGAAACACAGAAAGCTTCCCATGCTGGGAGGGGCCTCCAGGATTTCTCTGCTTGAAACCTTATCTCCCTCACAGAAGGAAGGACGTGCTGATCTGCTTCAGGAAAATTTGAGACAGCCTCAAGTTTTTTCCCCTTGCACCTCAGGCTTCAATATTTCTGTRTAACAGATATTTCCATATTTCTGTTGTAACAGCACCGTGGTGCAGTCATTGGGACTTCTGCTCATAACCCCTGTGGCTCTGTTTTGTCCCAGCTTTTCCCCAGTGTCCCAAGAGCCAGCCCTGCCCTGCTGGCAGACCCAACCCCGAGGTTCCCTCCTTGCTCCATCATCATCCATCCCACATCCCTGTGGACACATCTCCACCTCCTGTCAAATCCCAGTGCTGAAGAGGCAGGCTGCCAGCTCCCACACAGACAGCAGCCTGGTGGCACACTCACCTTGACCTGCCAAAAAGCAACACAAACTGTCCCCCACCCRCACTGCCCAGCTCCAGGGGGGTTCTGGATGGAATCTGGATGGAACCCAGCTCTCCCCAGTGCCTGGRTTTGGGAGGGAGAAGCCACGAGATGGCACCCTCAGTCTGGAGGAAACCAAACCTTCATCTGGATGTGCTGGGAACAAGGACATGGCTGCGAGGCCTGGCAGGGGGGGATCTCCAGAGGAGGAGAAAGAAAGGGAGGGAGCAAAGGAGATGGCAAGAGAGGGAAGGGGAGCTGCAGGCCCTGGTCTTGTCATAAACTGCTCCAGAGAAACTTATGGTGTCTTGTTGCATAAAGGAGCCACAGGAGCATTTTCCCAGCTCACTGTGGGTGGTGAGGTAATAATAAATGCAGAGTTGGGTGTGCTGAGCAGGTCCCTGCCATGTCTGCCTTCCCCGAGCTTGTCCTGGCACACAGAACCCGTCTCATCCCAACTGCAGGAGCATCACACACCTTTTGACTGCTGGCTTCCTCTTCAAAACCTCAGCCATCATCCTGCTGGGGGGAGGCAGCTTATTCCAACCTGAGAACACAGAAACCAGCAACTGCCCAYGCCATCAAAATAAATAAGAGWCTTGGGATTTTAACTCTTGTTACTCTATGTGGTCTTTTCTATTTTGTATRAGGAGGAGACACCAYGGATGCAAAGAAAAATGTTTTCCAAGTGCCTCAATTTAATTTTGATCTGTACTTTATATGAGCCAATTTGTTAAGTCTAGAAGGGGTCTCTAACTGATTTGAAGCTGGGTTAGAGCTTTATAGTATCTTTTCACTTTCTGAAAGCTTGAAATCTCATTTAAGTATGTCAGAGTTTTTAATTCTAGCAGGGGTAAACCTAGACAATATTCATRAGTATATAATAGCTCCAGCAGCACCTTAAGAGAACATTCAGCCCCTTCCCAAGATCCCAGCACCTTTCCTGAGGTGTGGGATGCAGCTGGTGGACAGAGGCTACCCACAGAGCTGAAATATGCCCTAAGCTGTGCRAGCAGCAGCTCAGGCTGCCCCAAACCTCCCAGCCAGCAGATCTCCCCCATCTCCTACCTGCAAAGACCCCTGTGACCCAGCGAGCCTGCATCTCTGAGCCCACCATGATGGAGCCTGTCAGCTGGATCAGGCCAATGATGGCCAGCGTGGGCTGCTCCAGCTGGGGAGGGAAGATGCAGTTGTAGAGGGAACGGTTGTCGTGGATGGTGCCCCCAACAGACTCCTCCAGGAAGGGGAAGGAGAAGTTGTAGCCCGTGGCAAAGAGCACCACGTCAATGTTTCCTTCTGTTGTCCCGTCTTCGAAAACAGCAGAGCTTTCAGTGAACTCCTTCACGTTGGGCTTCAACACCACAGTCCCAGAGAGGAGGCAGAAGGGCAGCTCTTCATTGATAATTATCTTAAATTTGGAGCTTGCAGCAGAGAAAAGAGCGGTATTAGTATCTRGGAGAGACCTAAAATGACTTTTTTTATGGTCAGAATTCCCCTCCAATGGTTTGCTATTCCACAAATATCCCYCAAAACTGAGAATTAAGCATTTCATATTATAAAGACCCCCCCGAGCACCCAACAAAACAACCAGAAAAAACACCTTTTGCTGGAGGCCAAGCCATAGTTTGTGTGGTTGAACCAGGAATTGAACTTCCGAAACTTGATCCTCCTTGTGAGGGCTGATGGGAGAAGCCAGTCCAGGAGGGAGTTGAAGCGGGTGGTGCTGACCATGTCCAAGGGGAAGCCGTGGTCTGAGACCCGGCTGGCGACCCACGTGTGGCTCCTGGTGCTGAGGAACACCTTGGGGGGGAAGGCAGGTCTCAGCCTCCTGCCCAGGCATCTCCTTGGTTTTGCCCCGAGTGGCAAATCCCATCTCCTGCACTTGAGCTGACACAGAGTCACCCCAAGGGAAGGACATGACATCCAGATGAACCAAACAGCTTGGGTGGTTTTGATAAAGTTCCCACAGCTGCTCAATTGACAGTCCTCAGGTGGGCCAAACTCTCCAGGAGTTGTAAAGCTTCTTCAACTTCCCTTGGTGAGAGGTGGAATTTATTGAGGGACCTGGGGGCAAAGCTCCCTGAGGTACCTTGAGCTGATGCCTCAAGTTTTAACTTTTATGTTTTTCAGATTCTGTGCTGCTGTAGTGTGTGGGTCTGGGCTYCATGTTAGGGGATGGTGAGCTCTSTGCACAGAGCAGGGAGACAAAACAATTCCTGCTCYAGCTGGGSACCAAGGACAAATGATCCAAATCTCAGGCCCAAGAGCACAAACAATGTGGACTGGAGAGAGAAAACAAGAAGGATGGGACTTCATGGGCTGGAGCTGGAATGGGACAATTAACTCCAATATGCAAATGAAACAGAACTGATCAAAGTGAGAGACCCTGTCGTGCATTTTGTGACCATTTTGGGTTGTGCTGCCCAAGGTGGATCTATTGACRCCTCTTAATAAATGCCTGCTTTATTCTTTAACTCTGTCAAGCCTCTGTTCTAGGTCAGCTTTCACAAGGCATCAGAGCCACTGGCTCTCAGAGGCCCTCTCAGGAGCAGCATGGAGCTGTACCTTGGCAGAGGCCCTGTCTGGGGCACCWTGGAGCTGTACCTTGGGGGAGACCCTGTCTGGGACACCATGGAGCTGTACCTTGGCAGAGGCCCTGTCTGGAGCACCATGGAGCTGTACCTTGGCAGAGGCCCTGTCTGGGACACCATGGAGCTGTACCTTGGCAGAGGCTCTGTCTGGAGCACTATGGAGCTGCACCATGGCAGAGGCCCTGTCTGGAGCAGCATGGAGCAGCAGAGGGCCTGTCTGGGGCACCATGGAGCTGTACTTTGGAAGAGGCTCTGTCTGGAGCACCATGGCGCTGTACCTTGGCAGAGGCCCTGTCTGGAGCACCATGGAGCTGTACCTTGGGGGAGGCCCTGTCTGGGGCACCATGGAGCTGTACCTTGGGGGAGGCCCTGTCTGGGGCACCATGGAGCTGTACCTTGGGGGAGGCCCTGTGTGGGGCACCATGGAGCTGTACCTTGGGGGAGGCNTGGAGCAACATGGAGCTGTACCTTGGCAGAGGCCCTGTCTGGGACACCATGGAGCTGTACCTTGGCAGAGGCCCTGTCTGGGACACCATGGAGCTGTACCTTGGCAGAGGCCCTGTTTGGAGCAGCTTGGAGCAGCAGAGGGCCTGTCTGGGACACCATGGCGCTGTACCTTGGCAGAGGCCCTGTCTGGGACACCATGGAGCTGTACCTTGGGGGAGGCCCTGTCTGGGGCAGCATGGAGCTGTACCTTGGGGGAGGCTCTGTCTGGAGCACTATGGAGCTGCACCATGGCAGAGGCTCTGTCTGGAGCAGCATGGAGCAGCAGAGGGCCTGTCTGGGACACCATGGCGCTGTACCTTGGCAGAGGCCCTGTCTGGGGCACCATGGAGCTGTACCTTGGGGGAGACCCTGTCTGGAGCACCATGGAGCTGTACCTTGGGGGAGGCCCTGTCTGGAGCACCATGGAGCTGTACCTTGGCAGAGGCCCTGTCTGGGGCACCATGGAGCTGTACCTTGGCAGCCACTCGGCTCAGTTCCACGGACAGGTCCCCGCCGGTGTTGCCGATGCCAAGCACCAGGACTCGCTTCCCTCGGAAAGCCTGCACGTCCCTGTACTCCCAGCTGTGCAGGTACTGCCCTTTGAAGCGACTTTCAATGCCTAGGCAGAGAGCAGGGAGCATTTCCTACTGCCAGATACATTTACTCACCCCAGCCTCRTGCCCAGATCCTCTGCAGCCCCCAACTCTCCCCGCTCCCACCTCCCCTGGCAGCTCAGAAGCCCATGGAAGTCCCCTGTACCTCCTCAGCTCAGTCTTGCTTTGCAAAGCCTAAGGAAAAAGCCTGACTGCACCTTTACAAGGTGTTTTTCCCATTCCCTGCAATGCCCACCATTTCCATGGGGCCAGGGTCCTGCCTGCTCCATTGTGGGGGCTTCATGGTGCAGGCAGRCTCACAGAGGAAAATCCAACCAGGGATTGGGGGAACCAAATCCAGCCATGAGTGCTGGGGGAACCCCACTGCTGGGACAGGCCTTACCTGGGAAAGAAGCCAATGGCAAGTTGGGCTTCTGGTAATGGCCGGTGCACACCATGACAGCGTCGAAGACGTGGGACTCACGGACACCGTGGCTCTCGGTGACCACCTCCCACTGGCCTGAGGYGCTGAAATCCGGGCACTTCCTCACGCTGAGAACTGTTGTCTTGCACAGAAGCCCAACAGAACAGCAGTCAGGGATCATGGAGACGTACCTGTGAAAGGCTGGGTCCCTGGGGAGCTGTGTGACACTTCTGAAGCTGTTAAAGCCCACCCTGCATTTCCCCTGGTGATGGCACTTGGGGGCAAGCCTGTGTTAAAGCAGCCTTAGTTAAAACATGGGCCTRAAGTCTGCATTCAGGACTCAAAAGGGCCTTGAGGGCTGGCACCCATACTTGTCCCATCCCACCTCCACTTTGCAGCTGCCCATGGCTCTTCTCCCCGTGGGTTTGGGGTCCCTGCTTGTCAGARCCCAGGACATTCCTCTGGCTACCCTGGGGGATTCCAGACCCTGGCAAGGGGCTCAGAGACCTTGGCACAGAGTCAAAGACACCTGTGCCTTTGATTTTAGCTCATGGAAACAATTACCAACTTCGTGTGAAGAGTTACAGGACACAAGTGTTTGAGTAGAATGATAGTTAATTTATCACAAAGTGTAAAGGTAGAATTTTGGGGTTTTAGAATGGGGGTTCAAGAGACAAGATGGAGGAATCTGGGCGTGTCCTGTCCTTCTTCTTGTCCTCCATCTTCTGCTGTGATGGGGACACTTCTGGATTGGTTTAGAGTAGAGACAGACTGTCTAACATAGGTGATAGGTACTGGAAAATTATTGTAAATAAAGTACAGGTAGTTCTTGGTATAAAAAGTTAACACCACCCCAAGGGCAGAGACTGTGCCACAACCCAACCTGCTGGACAGATCTCAGCAGGTCAGAGAAAGAATGGAACAGATCAGAGAAAATAAACAACCTTGAGAAGCAGAGCTGAGGAACGTCGACTTCTTCCTAGATTGATCGTGGGGCTGGGAAAAAATGACTTTTTAATACCTCYGCAACCATTTCAGCAACATGAAATCCAAGAGCTGCTCACCTGGAGGCGAATGTGCCGCAGGAGGTCGAAGTGCCGGGCGTACATCCTGAGGTATTCCAGGACCAGGCTGTGGGGCAGGTAGTTGGGAAAATCCTCRGGGAAGGGGAAGTCACTGAAGCAGGACATCTCCTTGGAGGTGTTGGTGATGACTGAGCGGTACACAGTGATCCTCCTGCTGTCTGTGGAGTCCTGTGTGAAGCCAGTGCTGCTGTTTCCAGGTGTGCAGGGTAAGACTTTCTCCCCATCAAGTATAAGAGTATTTTTCTTCCTCACGTTTTGGTACAAGGAATAAGCCAGGACTAGCACCTGGAGACAATCATTACTGCTCCCTCTGTCAGATTAAGCTCTTTTCTGACCCAGAGATGGGGCAACTGAGAGGTGTTTTAAAAACTKTTAYTCCATTTTCAGTCTCATTTGAAGAGTGAGACAATGCAGATGTTATTATTCACTCTATCMCAATCAGAAGCCAACTAATTCYTAATTACAATACACTATAAGCGTTTCTTGGCCTATCAGTTTTTGCTACACCATGCTGTAAATGCCTTAAAGCCAGTCATCTAAAATTACCCCTCATGAGTCCTACTACAATGCATCTTTCATAGTTCTAGTTCTCCAAAGTATTTAGTTGTATTRGTAAGGCCAWTCTTTGAWACTTGTTTCTAGTTCCATTTCTCTCTCAGCAATGTCTGTCCTATTCCATGGCATTTCTAAGTCAGCATTTCTTATCTCAAGGTTTACATAGAGATGCACACTGTGTGAACGTTCTGCCAGGGTTTGAGAATTCTCTACAAATCCATTTCCCACATTTCCCCCTCTCTCTTGAGTGGAAAAACCTTCTCTGACGGTTTTTTTATCATTTGCAAGTGAAGCACACAAGGCACAATCACCAATATTGTCACTACAACAATCAATGCATATAAACCTATTTTGCAAAGCTCCATTAGCCAAGGTGCAAAACTCCATCCATTTCCTACACCCTCCATTTCCCTCTCCATCTTGGAGTCAGGAGGAGCCCCATGAGTGGGACAGGGACAGTCCCTGAGGGCGAGACCACCCTTTCCTCTTTGCTGCAGACCCAGAGCATCCAAGGAAGGGGAGGAGAGGAAGAGTGGATTTGTCTTTCCAAACAAGCTGTGGGTCTGCTGGTAGATAAAAYTRGSACTGGGAGAGAAAAGAAACAAWGGGAAGGATTCCACTGMTTGATGAATGGAAAAAKATATTTGCTTTTACRAATWAASTTTAGGTTTKCTGATAAATKAAATTAGACATTGAAAGATGAAAGAAACAATGGAGAAGAAAAACACCTAAATTCCATAAGAATTAAAAATGAAAAGGGAGGGTTGTATATTAGAGGGAAATCTTTGGKATCAGRTGTTTTGGGAAGTCTGTACCTCTCAAGTACCTCAGAAATGGAGAAAGAGAGAAGGAAAATGCAGYCGGGAAATTGGGATAAAAAGGAGGCTGCATCCTCCAAAAATTGGAGAGATCCCAGRGGAATGCCCCATGGCCTCTCCCTGTATTCAAATAAAGTAAAAGGACTCCTTTTTGGACRTAAACCTCTGGTGTTTGTGGRTTAATTTTCCTGAGAGGGACAAGCTTGGGGACAGACGCGGGGGCACCGACCGTGTAGCGCCAGACGCCRCCGATGTCCTCGCTGCTCTCGAAGCACGTGGGCTCCAGCCCCTCGTCCAGGCAGCACTTGACAGAGGCCAAGCCCCCAGCCCCAGCCCCGACCACGGCCACGCGCTGGACCATGGTGGCCTGCAGCAGGTGACAGGCTGGTGTGGCAGCAGCTGCGAACACAACAGCCCAGAGATCAGCAGAGACGCCGCTTCCTTCTTCCCATCCCCACCAAAACACCCCTGGTCTTCTCTGCTGCAGRTGTCCATGAAGGAAAACTGTCCTGGGAGAAAGCCACAGCCAGCTGCTGGTGCAAGTGCTGTGCACAGATCCTGCTCAAAGCCACTCTGGGGGTCCAGGAATCTCCCTCCTCCATTTATGAAAAAGGAGGAGCTTTTAAACCTCACTGTTCTGCTGCTTCCATTTATTCTCTTTTCCAGCCCAAACCAGGGCATGCAAAGAAGTTTCCCAAGCTATCTTCTTCTGCCTGATCATCCTGAAACCTTTGGGAGAAGCAACTCCAGCTAAGCTGGCTCGTTTTCACGCTTTCCTTTTTAACTTCCCATTAAAGAGCAATCTCTTGAAAACAAAAAGGGTTTGAAAAGAGGGAAAAAAGCAAAGCAATGCCTGACTGAGCAGGAGCAGGGCGCAGCCATTCAGMAGTTAGACAGCTCTGTGAAAGCAAGGCTGGGATTACAGGATATACAAAAGGTAAGGAACCCGGGAAACGCTGGGGATAAATGGGAGGAACTCAAAGCTGGGGTGTGGAAACTGAGCTGCACTGAGCTGGACTGGAAAGCAAAGAATCTAGGAAAAAAATGAACCCACATGAACTTTGATTAGATAAGAAACACTGCTACCGGAGGGTCTGCAGAAAGAGTAATTTATAACTTTTTCTATCGGTTTTGTGTCAAAAAGTAARTTAACATAGATAGAAACTGGAGGAAACTGAAGGAAAACAGAGAAAAATGAGGGAGGTGCAAAACAACCCCTTTGGCATCCACAAGCCTGGCCTGAGCCACTCCTTGATCTGCAGGAACAGGGCAGGACATGCCCACAGCTGCCTGCCTCGTTTCTGGAGCCTCCTTTGGCTTCAGGAAAGGGCAGGCAAGCTCGGGGTGCTCAGGCCACCCCCCTTTTCCAGCGCTGCCTGCAGATGGATTTACTCCAAAGGGTCCCTGCAACACCCCTCTCCCCCCACCAGCAGCAAGGCAAAGCCAGCAGTGAATGCCAAAACCCTGGAGAGCTGTCTGCCCACTTTTAAACCCTGCCAAGCCCACCCAAGAGAATTGAGGAGCAAACCTTGCAGGACAGTGCTGTGCCTTCGCTGCTCTGCCCTCCGAATTCCCCTTGAGTTCCTCTGGCCGTGGATTGAAGGGAAGGCTGAAGTCCAGGCACAGCCACAGCTCTTGCACCACTGACCTTTACACCTGCATTCCCCCGCCCTGTGGGCTCAAATGCACTGGAAGAAAGTTCTCAACCTCCCTGTGGCAGTGCCAGGTGAAAATGCAGAGATAATCCCAAAGGGAACRTGCTTGCAAGGACTCCCACGCTGTAACATGTCCCTGCTCCAGCCCAGGCAGTGGTGTGGGGCTGTCCTGATCCTTCTGTGGTGCCTGTGCTGGGCTCTTGTTCCCTTGGCATCCCCAGGAGATCAGCAGAACGCTCCCTTGGCCAGCAGACAGCGTGGATATGGGACATGGAGCAYTGTGCAGCCTCATTTTGGGCAGTCAGGGAGAGCCCTGAGCGCCCCAGCCTTGGGAGCTGCCCACTGCAATTGGTGGCACAGCCCCCACTCAGACACAGCTCTCCCCCCCAGCTCYTGCCACGCACACAAGGAAAGCACAGGGAGCCATCTGCAGCACACTGCTGCCACAGCCACTGAGATTTTATTCATTTAAAGTCTCTCCASGCACAACACAAAGCCTCAGGATTGTCCAGTGGTGGGGCACACAGGGAAGCAAAGGGAGGAGTCCTCAGCCCCCCAGGCTCCTGTGGGACAAACCTGGAATCTTCCCAAACGACTGGAAAGATGCAYCAATTCAACCCCAACTGGGATTTTGGGGTTGCAGGGTTTAGGTTTGGAGAAGGGGACAGCCTGACCTGTGTACACAGCCCAGATAATTCCTGTGATAGATAATCACAGGAATCTTTTCCCAGATAATTCTTGCTCCTGGGACACACCACCACTTTTGCTGGTCTTGTCCTCTCTGCATTCTGTCTCATGTGATCCCGGCACAATTGTGGCACCAATCCCTGCTCTGCTCCTGGCAGCAGGCAGGGGAGCAGAGGGGCAAAATACACWTGGGCAGGGCTGCCATCCCTGGTTAATGAGGCCTGCAAAGCTGGCCTTGGGGTTGGGCTGGAGCAGAGGGAGGCTTATGCAGCAGGTTGCAGATTAAAGTTTGTTGCCATCTACTGAAATCCTTTTCCCCAGTCCCGTGGGGCTGTCTGACCCGAGATAAAATCCCTCAGGACAAAAAAAAAACCCCAACAAACAACCCAAACAAACGCATTCTAGAAGCTATAGGAAACCGAAAATCACAGCAGCCAGGAGCAGAAGGAATCCCACCACAGTCAGGAGAGACAGGARAGAGCTGGAGGAGCCAGCAGGGACTCGTGTTCTGGTGGGCTTCAGCACGCGGTCCCACTGGGTGAGGATGGCCTGCCGTGCCCCCTGCCAGCGCCCAGGACCCCCCAGCCTGTACTGGTAGGGGGAGCAGGGCCCAAAGAAGATGGTGAGAGCCAGCCTTGGGTCTGTGCAGAGCAGCCCCAGCACGCTGGGCTTGGCACCAATGAAGGAGGCCAGGGTGTCCAGGTAGACCAGCCACTCGGTTTTGAGCACTTCGTCAAAGGTCAGACCAAACCTGAATGATCAGAGAGGAGAAAGAGGCAGGASGAATGGTGGTGTCAGCAGGGCTTAGAGGAACTGGGGTGGGCATCCTCTGCATCCTTGGTGTTGTTGCATCTGGAATGCAGCTGGGTTCTCTAGGAATGGACTGGACGTAGGTGCAGGAGGAACCTGGGACACAAATCCTGGCCCCCCCACAGCTCCTGTAGAGTGATGCTGGCTCCAGTCAATCTTTCTCTCCCTCACTCACAAGTTGCACCTGCTCCTCCCCTTCCCCTTGGTGAATCTTTGTTAGCAGACTTKGRTTAACAGTTTGGGGTCTTTKTCAAAGCAAGCAAACAAAAAGCCCYTCCAACCCAAATCCCTTTGCCTTTTGCAGAAAAGGCATGTGCAGCATGAGAAAGGTGGCACCCTTTAGTATCCCTCACGTTCWTTTCCACCAAATATTGCAAGAATACATGATGGCTTGGAGAATTGCTCCCAGTTCACCTTCTCTGCAGAATTCACAGAATTCTTCTCTGCAGAATTCATGTCCCATCTTCAGAGGTCTGCAAAAGCCCATACCCACTTAGCCTTGTATTGTATTCTGTGCAATTCTGTACTTCAGTCTCCTATACCTTTTCTCCTGTAGCTATTTAAGTGAGCCATGGATTTRTCTATCACCCAGTTTCCTGAGATTGGCTCATTCATTCCCCAATCCTTTTCAGCCTTTTGCCTGCCTGTGAACCCCACACCAGTGTGCTCAGACACCTGTGTACAGCGAGTCAGGTCTCTTGACTGTGAGATGAGACAATCTGTGTGTACACCTCACTGGTTGTGGGCTGGCTTTCCCCCCCAAGCTGAATTACTTTGCATTTATTACCATTAATTTCTCTGCCATTTTATCTCTCAGTCCCTGGGGATCCTGGTGTTCTTCCCTAATTCCCATAGCCTTGAGTACCCTGAATTAATTTCTTGCTGTCACCAACAGGCAAAATATCAGTGTTAATTCAAAGGTTACATTGGCTCTTTGCAAGTGAGTAAAGGGGAAGCTGGATCCAGGAATCCTCCCCTCTCCTCTGCCATGCCTGCAGGGAACAGGCACAGAGTGAGAGCCCCAAAAACTCCAGAGGTTTTTCAATCCACCAAAAAACCTTTGGGGCTCTGGGAAATGACTTACCATTGGATTTGGTTTTTCTTCTTCTCATTTACCTCCTTCTCCATGACAGCCTGGGGAGGCAACTGACACAAGCCTGGAAGAGAGAGGAGAGTGTTCTGYAGAGTTTAACTCCTGGGGGGGGAACTGTGAACTCACTCAGTGATGCAAAACGTGGGAATCCCTTCCCTGGGAGAGCAGGAAACTCTCATTGCAGGCAGTTTATTTGGCAGTGCTGCAGTCCTGCCCAAAACCAGTGCTCCAGTATTCCAAATTCMCCCACACCTCCTCCTGCTCTTACAGATGTGTGCTGTCAGGGCACAGGCAGGTGATGTGGGGGCAGATGGGCAGTGCAAGCCCCAGAGAGGATCATCCCAAAGAGATACCCCAGAGCTTCTCATGCCTCTGGAGYAGTCCTGACCCAGCCCTCCACGAGGTTATTCTTACCATTTTTATTAACACCCCCTCAAAAAAAAAAACACCAGTAGGTTTCTTTCCTCACTCATGTTGCTGTAGCTTAGCTGAAGTGAAATAACTTGGGGAGTCTGAGCCTTGGAAACGMTCCCTTGTCCACTCTGAACTTCTTAGCTCTGGGATCTCCCTGGCTGGAGGGACAAAACATGTCCAGTTTTGTCTGAGCTGCATTTTGGGGCTCAGGAGGGCTCACAYGTGCTCCCCTACCTTTGAAGACACGGCTCACCCAGCGTGCCTGCATCTCTACCACGGGCATGATGGCTCCAAAGGGCTTGATCAGCCCAAGGACAGCCAGGGTGGGCTTCTGCAGCTGGGGTGGGAACACGTATTTGTAGAGGGACGCGTGCTTGTTCTCCACCCTGATGATGGATTCTTCCAGGAAGGGGAAGGAGATGCTGTAGCCCGTGCAGAAGACAACGATATCGATGGGCTCCTCCTCAGGGCAGTTGTGGAAAAGGACTGAGTTGTCCTTGAACTCCTTCACACCCGGCTTGATGGTGATCCTGCCTGTCAGGATGTAGCTGGGCAGCTCGTCATTCAGCAGGGGCTCCCGCACCAGCCAGCTGTGGAGAGCCAGGGCCTCTGAGTGGGGCATCACAAACAARCCTTGCTGCTCCCCTGCTCCTCCTCCCACCAGCTCACACCTCCTGGTCTTATTTTCTCTGAGCCTTGCCCCCCACCTCCAAGCAATGACGCGTCAGCAATGTCACCCTGTCCCACAGCGCGAGTGATTTACAGACATCTCCTGCTGCCTTATTCCTTCCACTCAGTTACTCTTCAAACCATCTCTTTCCAGAACTGATCCATGCTTTAAGCCYTCCTTCTCCTCTTTAYCCAGAGACCCTCACAAGGAAAACTSCTCTGGGCCTTCCTGGGCTTTTCCAGCATGACCCATCTTTCACCACTTAAGGGAGCTACAGCTTATTTTCTCCTCCTCATTGAAGATCACCCCAGTCTGGGCATTGGTTGATGCTGTTTGCTGAACATCTCCCCCTGCCCACACCACAAACCCATCAGCATGGGATGGGGACCACCAAGAAGTACCTGTTCTCTGGCTGAAGGCCATAGTTTTCATGGTTGAACCACTGGTTCACCTTATAATTAATCAACCACCATGAAAGGGGTCCGGGGAGGTTGGTTTTGATCAGGCTCATCAGGCGAGTGTTTAAAATCATATCCCACGGGTAGCCGTGCTCAAACACACGGCTGAGCAGCCAGGCTCCTCGAGTGGTGCTAATGGTCACCTGCAAGAGAAGAACCAATGCTTCAGGAGATGAATTTGCTGCTTTTCCTTTATAAAGAAACTCAGAGGGGCACGGCGCAGACAGCAGTGCAATGGAAAAGCACCAGCAGCATCTTTAATGGCTCCTGGCTGCTGGTGGTGGAGGTGAAACAGGAGACAAGAAGAAAACCAGCTTGCTTCCAAGGTAGCTTTTTGACCAAAAAATTCAGGTTCAGAAAGACTGTTTGTGATGACAGCACACYGAGCTRCTGTCCCCTGCTACTGTGATRTTTTATGAAAAATCCCTTCGCCAGGATTTCTTCTCCTGGGAAGCCGGAAAGCTTGAGCTTCTCCATGTTTTGCTCCTGTGGAATGTGATTTAGAGAACTGTTTACCCAACATGTGAATTGTTTTTAATTAATGGCCAATCACAGCCAGCTGTKTTGGACACTCTGAGTCTGTCRCGGGTTTTTATTATCCTTCTTGTCTGGCCTTCTGATGTCTCCTTTCTCTTTCTTTAGTATAGTTTGTCGCAGACATCTTTTATGAAAAATCCTTTCCTCAGGATTTTTCCTCCYGAGAAGCTGAGAGGCCTCAGGAACAAAATGTAAACAATGGTTATCTGCTGCTGTGGAATGCAACAGGTGCATCTGGGATTGGCCCATGCTGGATGTTTGTAATTAATGGCCAATCACAGCCCGGCTGGCTTGGACAGAGAGCCGAGCCACAAACCTTTGTTATCATTCTTTGCTATTTTATTCTTAGCTAGCCTTCTGAGGAAATCCTTTCTTCTATTCTATTAGTATAGTTTTAATGTAATATATATCATAAAATAATAAATCAAGSCTTCTGAAACATGGAGTCAGATCCTCGTCTCTTCCCCAACCCGAAAACCCCTGTGACCACTGTCACAGATGGCACCGTCACAATAGTTTTAGTATATAATTTTCAAATAATATAATCAATATAATATAATCAATATAATATAATATAATATAATATATCAGCCTTCTGAGAACTTGGAGTCAATTCTCTTCTCTCACCCCGTCCTGAAACCCACAACCACACTGCAACAATTAATAACTACAGTCCCCAGTGTCCCTGTCCCCAGAGGCCCGGGGTGGCAGGGTGGTGGCACCTTTGCAGCGACCCGGCTGGCCTCCACGGCGATGTCCMCTCCCGAGTTGCCCATGCCCACCACGAGGACACGCTTGCCCTGGAACACGTCAGGATGCTTGTACTGCCTGCTGTGGAAGGACTGCCCTCGGAACCTCCCGATGCCTGCCTCGGGGGAAAAACAAACAGAGCTTTGGAGCGCTCCAGCATTTGTGGATTTTGCTGGCAGAACAGGTGTAAAAAAGCAATCCAGATGGCAAGAGCAAATCTCTGGCCACCAGGGTCTCGGGGAGGTCCAGCCCTCCATCCTATACACACAGAATTAATTGATGCTTCCTCTCCAAAATGGAGTCTCAAAGACAAAGCTGCTGAAGCACAGGAAGGTATTGCTGTTGATGCCAGCAGTTTTGGATAGCAGAAGCAAGAAAAGAAAGGGAGGATTTTCCCCAAATAACCCCTAAATCTTCCCTCCCCAGCCCCTGAAGCAGGTAACCACAGACAGCCCTATACCATACCAGGAAAGCACTGCAGGGGGAGGGATGGCTCCGAGAAACTGCCGCTGCAAACCATAACAGCATCAAAGACGTGTGATGTCTGCTTCCCCCCTGCCTCTGTGACCACATCCCACTGGCCCGTGGTGGCAAAGTCAGGGTGCTTACGGATGCTGACAACGGTGCTCTGAAACGTGGGAGTGAAGCAAAGTCACTGTCACCATCATGTTTTCTGGAAAAATCCCTTCGCCAGGAGTTTTTCTCCTGGGAAGCTGAGAAGCCTCAGAGAAAAAGGAAAACAATATTATCTGATTGCTTCTCTTGTGTTTTGCTGCTTTGGAATGTGGTTTGGAGATTGTTTATCCAACAGGTGGCTGTTTGATTGGTTTCATGTGAATTGTTTTAACWTAATGACCAATCACAGCCAGCTGTGTCGAGACTCTGGACGGCGTCACAGGTTTTCATTATCATTCTTTGTAGCCTTCTGGCTGTATCCTTTCTCTATTCTTTAGTATAGTTTAGTATAGATAATATGATATAATATGATATGATATAATATAAAAATAAAAAGTATAAAAATATAATTAATATAATATAATATAATATAATATAATATAATATAATATAATATAATATATATACTATAATATAATATAATATAATATAATATAATATAATATAATATAATATAATATAATATAATATAATATAATATAATATAATATAATATAATAATCAGCCTTCTAAGGACATGGAGTCAGATTCATCAATTCGTCCTCTGGTGGGGGACCCCAAAAATACCACAAGTGCCCACGGGCACCCAGGGTGGGTGGGGAGCAGGGCAGGGTGGAGAGCAGGGCGCCCATCACTCACCCCGAATCTGATGTGCTCCCGCAGGCTGAAGTGCTCGGTGTAGCGCCGGAGGTAGTCCAGGAGCAGGGCATTGGGCAGGAACACGGGGAAGTGCTCGGGGAAGGGGAAGTCAGAGAAGGCAGACATCTCCTTGGAGGTGTTGCTGATGACTGATGGGTAAAGGCTGGGCCGGCCGGCCTCGATGTGCTCCTGCCACGGCAGCCCAGGTGCATCAGCCCTGTGCCCAGGCTGAGCACTGTCCCCTGCTGCCCTGGGCACTGTCCCCTGCTGCCCTGGCCTCAGGGGTGCAGCTCAGCGCCCAGCAAACCCTCACAGCCCTCCACAGCCACCCCACAACCCTGCAAATCTGCAGCTGCCAGGGGAGGGAGGATGGGCTTAGCAGCTGATCTGCAGGCCAAACAACTGAGCTAACAGAAGAGATGTCACCGTCATATTTTCTGAAAAGTCCCCTTTCCCAGGATTTCTTCTCCTGGGAAGCTGAGAAGCCTCAGAGGAAAATGTAAAGAATAATTATCTGATTAGCTTCTCCTGTGTCTTGCTGCTTTGGAATGTGGGCTGGACATTGTTTATCAACAGGAACATCTTTGATTGGTTCATGTGAATTGTTTTTACTTAAATACCAATCACAGCCAGCTGTGTCGGACTCTGAGGAGTCAGTCACGAGTTTTTATTATTCATTCTTGTTAAGCCTTCTGTCTGTATCCTTCTCTTTCTTTAGTAAAGTTCTAGTATAGAATGACATGATTAATATAATATAATAATAAATCAGCCTTTTGAGAATATGGAGCCAGATTCCTCATCTCTCACCTCATCCTGGGGACCCTCACAAACACAACAAAGAAATTGATGAAATATGAGTTTATCCATAGCAAGGAAGAAAGCAAGGCTGTTAGCATGGAAACCAACAAAATAGACACAAAAGGGATATTTACAGTTAGAGGATCCGTGCCTTAGCGAGCAGCCTGTGTGCCTTAGTAATTTGTTGTAAATAATAATAATTTATGGTTTTTTGTAAACTTAAACTTACTAATTTGTTGAAAACTCTTACCAGTTAATTATTGACGTAATATAATATAATATAATTAACATAATGTGTACATGCTTTGTACCAATTAAATACAATAAGCTATTGCTTTGCCCAATGAATATAACGAGCTGGTTTGATGTAACTAATGACTTTAGGGGTGTAAAACTTGAGAACAGCTCGCAATAAAGAAGAAGCCGTTGCTGTCACTGCACAAGTGTGTGTGTGTGGTGTCCCCRTGTCTCAGTGGCAGGGAGGAGCACAGCCCTGGCTCACCGTGTAGCGCCAGAGCCCCCCGATGTCCTGGCTCTGCTCGAAGCAGGTGGGCTCCAGCCCCTCGTCCAGGCAGCACTTGGTGGCTGCCAGCCCGCTGACCCCCGCGCCCACCACGGCCACTCTCATCCCTGTGGGCTCTGCTGGGCTCCCAGGAGCTGGAAAAAAMCCCCACGGATGATCATCACTCTCTCAGGGAGCAGCTGCTGGCATGCCCTCCACAGGGAACTTCTCTATCTGCTTTTTTCCAATTTTTCTTTCCCCAACGCCATTCCATTCCCCGGCATTCTGGGCTCTTSGTTCACAAGTTAGATTAAATATCTTAATTAATCATTTTCTCTTTTTCCCCCTTTATTTTAAAAATCTCCCCACTTTTAAAGTGTGCTCCCTAGGCTGCTTCCAAATCCCTGCAACTGCCCTGGAAAACTGGCTTTGAAAGAATGTAGTTGAGCCACAACTCACTGCCAGTTTGTATTTACAAGCTGGATTTAAACTCTCCTGCCTTATCAGACTAGCAAATATTTGTATTTTATCTTTGGATATCTGCCCCTGTCTCTCTCAGAAGACAAAAATAAAATAAAAAATGCACTGGAACTGTTCAGTTTGTGCCTCTCTGGCAGGGTCCTKTCCCTGGTGGCTTTGCCATGGCCACTGGGGCTGACAGAGGGGCTGCAGGTGTGGCTCACCTTGGGTTGAGGATGATTCTGTGTCTCCTGCAGGGCTTGAAAGGCAACAGCCCCTGGGTTCACATCCAGCCCTACARAACTCCCAGTGGGGACGATGGATCCTAACCCCTGGCAGTGCCAGGCAACAAAACAAGGGATGGAGGCCAGGCCCTGTGGCTTGGGCTGGACAATTCCAGAGGCAGGACCCCCACCCAGGTGCCCTGGGGGTGCTGCTGCCATCTGTGGTTCAACCCCAGGGCTGGAGGGAGCCCCCTGCTCAGCTGAGTGATTCATTCAGCATGGCAGGATGTCACTAGGGGTGGCACCAGTCCCTCTGCTCTGGCCTGGAAGGGCTTTCAGCTCCCACCAGGCACAGAGGGTGGTGTAATCATCAGGAAAAAGAAAAAAAAAACAGTCTTCAGTAAAAAAATGGGGTTGGACACAGTATTTTCTGAAACCCACCAAATTCTCCAGGACTATTTCAACTTTCAGACATAAAGCAACACCTAATGAATACTCTGTTTTGCCATGTTGGAATAAAACCTGGACTTTCTCCTTTGTAAATCAACAAAGCACTAGCAAGAGCTGCTCACTGTTAGCTGTTTTGGGGGAGGGTTTTTTTTTTGTTTGTTTTTGCATGGTGGGAACTAACTTATATCACAAGGAGGAGGACCTACAAATAACAACCAAGAAATACCAATTCTCAAGGAGGACCTACAAATAACAACCAAGAAATACCAATTCTCGAGGAGGACCTACAGATAACAACCAAGAATTACCAATTCTCAAGGAGGACCTACAAATAACAACCAAGAAATACCCATTCTGCCACACTTGCCACACTAACCCTGCAAGCAGCCAAACTCAGAAGAGCCCAGGTGTGGCACAGGGAGGGAAGGAAAGGCTTCCCAGCCCTCTGGGCACACTTACCTCCWGTCCCAGGCAGCTCTGTGTCACCTCTGCTGTGGAAGGGCGGGTCCCTCTCGCTGGGATTTATAGCCAGACGTGGAGCTGGGCAGGGGCAGGGAGGGCAGGCAGCCACCCCCCTGCCAGAGCATTGCACAACTGCTGGGGGAGGAGTGGCTGCAGTGTCCTGCTGTCCCTGCACAGCCCAGCTGTGCCTCCCTGCAGGGCTGGCAGGGGCTGGGGTGATCCAGCTGTGCTCCAGGGGCACCCATGGGTGAAGGGGCAGCTCCAGCTGGGCGATGGTTTCACTTGCCCCCTGTTTTCACTTGCCAAATGTTTTCATTTGCCAAGAAGGGGCTGAAGCTGCAGACACCCAGCAGGGGTTTGCCAGGGCTTGGCACCTCTGAGGACAGAGCTGGGTTGGTGGTCACTGCTCACGGGGCACAGAGGCCACACCAACGGTGCCAGGGCTGGGCAGGAGGCTGYCCCTGCCACCTGAGAGAGCAGGGAATGGCCACAAAACCAGGGTACCAAGGTGCCAGGCACACAGGAAGGGCTGAAACATCAGTGCAGGACATAGAGCCCACCCAGGTATCTCCCAGGAGTAAATGACCATGGAAATTATAAGGGTGGCTTGGGATATTCAGGTGTTCAATATATTTAGGGGTGGCTGGGGAGAAAGTATGGAATCCCTGCAAGTGAATCCAGCTGGGCATGGAGAATACAGAAGCCATGGAGAGGGAGTTAATGGAGGATGGGTCTTTAGGAAAACCAGTGTTTAGAAGAAGACAAAGGTATTTGTGCCATGGGGGTGACAGCAAAACCCACAGAGTGAGTGCAGGGGACACAGTCAGGGCTGCCAGCCCCACTAAGGCCTCACCTTGTCACTGACCAAGACACTGCCAGGGCAATGGCCCCAGATTTGGTACCAGCTCTTTTAGCAGTTTGAATAACCAAGGAGTCCACAAGGGAGGAGGAGAAAAACCCASCCAAGGTCTGCAGAACAGAGGGTGGCAAATGAAGTGTCCCACAGAGGCGTCTGCTCTGGCCCTGTAGTTTGATTTGCAGAGGCTGAAGGGATGTGTTTACCAAAATCTGGACCCTTCCCCCTGTGCACAGGACCTTCTCCTGCAAAGATGCTCACCAGCACTCAGCAGAAGAGAGTCAGGAATCCACAAAGGCAAATATTCTGTTCTTTACGTGCTTCTGCTTTTCTTGAGTTCCTCAGCAGGCATTCAAGTGGCTTGCACTTAGAGGGATGCCATGGCAGCACTCCAGGAATGGTGTTCRTGCTTTCAGGAGGGCAGCTCAGGGAAGCTTGCTGAAAGAACAAGTTGGCTTTGGCAAAGAGGAGCTGCTGGTACAGAAATGGGACCAGGTGCCTTTGCTGCAGCTGCTGCCAGCAAGGCTGGCCCCGGTTCTGGGGAGGCGCAGGGCTGGATGCAGTGAGTGATGCCATGTGAGTGTAGGGTAGAAATACCTCCAAAACCTCAATAATCTGCCTTAGGGCTGTGCTGCTCCCCTCCACACATATCCCAGGCCAGGGTCTGGGCCAGGTGTGCAGAACAAAGTCTTAGAGGAGATGGAGATGAGATAGCAGAGTGCAATTAYTGTAATTATGCACACACATGCCCAGGGCACTGCAAAGGCCTTGTCAGAAAGCACAGAGACATTCCTGCTCCTTTACTCACCTCTGCTGGGCATGGCAGCCCTGGCACTGCTCAGGAGGAGCCAGGAGCAGTGAATATCCACAGGTGGCTGAGGATGAGAACCAGGAATGGGAAATTCATGTGCCTGCCCACTGGTGAGCCCCTGGCACCTTGGGAAGCAAAGCTCCCCAGCACTGTGGCACAAACCTGGGCTCTGTAACAGCCTCTTTAATCCTTAAAGCAGGAGGAAGGAGAAACTGAATATATCCATGTAATCTGAATTAGACGGGAAACTCACCTTCTCTGGGAAACACCTTCTCTGGGAAACTCTGGCACCAGTTTTACAATTTCTGTTTAAAATGACACTTCAGGCCAAGGAGGGGCAAATCTCTGCACAAACAAGTCTCAGCACAGCCCACTTTGCTGTTTTCTARGTTTGTTTCAGCAGCTTCTGGCGTGTGCCATGCTGAAGGGGGAGTAGAAAAAGGAAAACAAAAGTGGAGTTTCTTGTTAAGCCGGTCTCAGAGCAAGGCAGATGCTCAGGACCTGGGCTCACCACTGAAGCTCTTCACTGTCCCCTCTCCAATGCTGGAAAAATGAAAAATCTATTTCCCCCCCCCGCTTCCCCATTTCTTGGAGCCTGGATTTTGATCTTATAAAAAAAAAAATTAAAAAAAAAAAAGCTTTTCCTTCACTTCCAAGGCCAAAATKCTTTTTCCTGCTCAAAACCAAAGCAAACCCCTCCCCAAGCAGGCTGTTGTCCTGTTTACTATTCCCAGCACACAGAGGATRATTCCAGTGACAAACTCTTCTGTTTCTGCCTAAACTGAGCTGGATATGTTCAATATCTTGAACTCTTCCTGGAACTTCTCAAAAGATACCATTTTTAAGGAGATACAAAGGATGCACGGGAGCAGACATGGGCTGGAGWGTGACTTTGGGATAGAGGTTTACTCATTAAGCATGGAGGTTTCTGAAGTGTTTTACTCCAACATTCTTGGCAAAATTCAACCTGATTTAATAAGTCACCATGTTTTCCAGGCATGTAACCTGTGGAATTTCTAAAGAGAAGGCTGCTTGTGTTAATAAATCCTGCAGAGCTGCAGGTTTTAACTCCTTTGGAGTTTTCCAAATGTACATTTTCCATCTTCCCAAACCCATGGACATTTACACCCTCCSTTCAGCACCACATCCTTGAGCCAGGACTCAGAGTGGATAAACGCACAGAGATGCCCCTAGGAAGGACCTCAGACCCTCCTCWGCTCTTCTGAGCCATTCCTCAGTGTCAGGAGGGGTGTGCCTGCCATTCCCCAGGCAATAAAGCACAGCTGCTGGGGAGACTGGCACAGCAAACAGGACTTTTGGCAGCTCCCAAGCAGAACAATCCTAAGGAGGAGCTGTCTGGGCAGCACAGCATGAGCAGGAGGTGCCTTCCTATCACCAGCAGAAGGCATCCATCAGCCTTTGAGTGCTTTCAAAAATTCTGCTCAGGGCTGAGCCTCAAAAATTCCACTCAGCTGGCTCTCAAAAATTCCACTCAGTGCTGACCCTTCCCTTAAATATTGACTGGGCTGCCAGGCCAGGCACTTTGGATGCTTCCAATTCCTGCTGCCTCTCCCAGAGTGTCTCCTGAGGCTGGCCACAGGGACACAGCACAGATATTCCTAATTCAGAGATGTGCCCCTGCACGCCCCCAGCCTCCCAGCCAGGGGCAATTCTGTGCACTTCTTCCCCAAAATGAGGGGGTTTAGGAGGGCAAAACCCCAGCACAGCAAGGCAGCGCTCTCAGAGCCCTCAGTGGAGCCAGCCCAGGCTCTGTGG
>JACDOX010000107.1:1770144-1800599 GCA_014549065.1 Cardinalis cardinalis
GTAGGAGTTTCAAGATCGGTATTTTTTCATCAATACTTACAACCACAACATATTTCAGATTTCCAGTTTGCAGGAATGCTTGTGCATACTTGCATTCATTTCAGGTCAGAACAAAAGCTAATTTCCAGACGGGATTTACATTGTGGGGGCAGTTTGGAAAAGTTTTGACCAGTTCTATTAAGTCCAGAACCAGCTATTATAGTTCATTAATTGGATCCGAATCGAAAGTAAACCATTGGATTTAATTAAGGGAGGGACAGAGACAYTTAACCACAGAATAATGTATGGTAAGGCAGCAAAGATTTGTCACATCAGTTATAGAAACYGTAAACTGAGAAAGAATTCCAGGAAGAAAATAAGGAATCACACTCTAATGACAGCCTTCAAAATAAGAAGCTAACGTTTGAACACAGATTTAAGAACAAGCAAGACAAATGGTTTCACAGTGAAAAAAAAACCAACTATAAATCAAAAAGGCAACAACTCAAAACCCTTAAAATACAAAAAAATACTGCAAGCAAATGAAAGTTTTATTCAGATTGGTGGAGAAAAAGGAAGAAAGGAAGAAAGGAAGAAAGGAAGAAAGGAAGAAAGGAAGAAAGGAAGAAAGGAAGAAAGAAAGAAAGAAAGAAAGAAAGAAAGAAAGGAAAAGGGAGAATAGAAGGAAAAGGAACAGGGCTTTTTATTTGGTTTAAACTTCAATTTCATGAAGTCTGAATAGAAATATTTCTGGGTGTTCCCCCAGCTCTGGGCAGGCTCCTCTCCCCASCATCAGCCATGGAGTTTTTAGCCCTTCACACACTCCCAGTCCATTTTAACTCACGCTCTGCTTTGCTTTCGATTCGTGACATCCCTCCAAAAACACTGCAACACTTTGCGTGCAGAGCAGCTTTGTCAACTGGCATCATAAAAACCCCAAAACCAAAACCCCAAAATGTTTAATCAAAGCAAAAACAAGGCTCCAAGCAGAGCAATGGGGACGCACAAACCCCACATGGTGACAGAGCCCTGCCCCGCTGATTTGAGACGATATTCCACTCTGCTCCTCCCGCTCACTCGATATTCCACTCCGCTCACTCGATATTCCACCCCGCTCCTCTCGAGGGCTCCTTGTCCAGCAGCAGCATCCATTGTCTTTGCCAGATGTGAGCAGGGGCAGAAGAGGGGCAGGGGGCCATGAATGGATAAGATTTCATGCCCAGAGCTGCCTGAAGTATCTTCCTTTCTAAAATCTCCCAGAAGAGAACGAGCTCCAGCTCGTGTGGATTTCTGCGCACAGGAGAATTATTTCCGARTGGAAACGGGGTTTAACTTCAGGGCACACAAATGCTACACAGAGAAGGTGCAGGAATCCCACAGCAGCCATCACAAATGTGGGCAATATGGAATGAAGATAACAAATAAAAGTATGTTAAGGTAGGAGATGCCTATTAAGTCATGTACTTGAGTACAGCAGTGATAGCGAGCCCAGCTGTACAACAGYGATAACAGCAGGTTTTTATTCTGAGTACAGGTCAGACTATAGAGATTTTTGAACTATCATTTTCTTCTCATTACACAACTCCAGCTGAGCTTTTCTCCTCACCTCTACTGTTGGTTTTTTCCTGCACTATCATAATGTTTAAATTATTTCAATTACACAGAAAAGCCAAGTATCCAAAGTTCCAGTCTTGTTAAGAGCATCAGGAACACAGAAAAAAAATAAAAGTAACAAAGAAACAGATGCTCTATTTCCTTTAAGAGCCATCTCTTGTGATTATCTCGCAGTCTGGTTCAAGTTTTGCACATAAATAAGAAGTTGTTCTGTGCATGAGCATGAAGCTTCAGAAAGGTGACACCGAATTTTTCAYACCAAACCTGAGTTTTAATGTTAAACAGAAAAACATGCATATTTTCAGTTACCYATGGGGCTACAGCAGTTCCTCTCCAAAGTGTCTCCAATGTGGGACCTATCAGGGTGATTTTTAGCGGCCTGCACACAAACAATTACAGATTATTACAGAGCTGTGAATGGCTGGGATAGCAGGGAGAGCCCTGTATCCTTTGGAATAGGATAATAAACACCTACTTTAATAAATACCTACTTTATTCCTTTAATAAAGGAATAATAATTTAATAAATCTCTACTTGATTCCTTTAACACCGTCTAGCCTCTGTTCTAGGTAGCCTCTCAAGGCAGCACCTTATTGAATTTGTCTCAGCCTGCCAGGACCTGCTGAGGTCCTGCACAGCCACAGCCTCACCAATGGGAAGGATGAAACCCTGGCTGTCCTCCCTCAGGAGCAGAGGGAGCTCCCACCTGCACTGTGGCCAAAGGAGACATTCCCAGGTGGGATTTCAGGCACAGCACAGTCGGTGACTCTTGGCCCGTGGAATGAGGTCTTGGGGTTCTCACTTTCCAGGTGGAGAGTCTAGAGATGCCTCCAAGCTTCTGAAAAGAGGTTTCAGCATGAAAACAATCTTCACCCAAACTTACCAGGCACTGGGGACTTGAGTGCAGAGGCTTTCCCCACGTTCTGGTCTGCAGGGATAGGGTCCCACCAAAACCCCACGCTGCCCTGCTCCTGACTCACAGACAGGGCAGCACAAGAAGCCAAGAGCCCTGTCCTATCCTATCCTATCCTATCCTATCCTATCCTATCCTATCCTATCCTATCCTATCCTATCCTATCCTATCCTATCCTATCCTATAGTTTGTAAACCAGAACTCCTTTTCAGGGTGGTTTCAGCTCTGGTGCTCTGTCTCTCATCTGGTGGCAACCTGTAGAGCACATGGGCAGCTACAGCAGCTAAGATGTAAGCCCTCTCTAACCATTTCAATGTTCCCACTTGCTGGAGCTGACAGAAGAAATTATATTTGGGGATAAAAAAAAAAAAAGAGTAATCATGATCCCATGGAAATCCGGAGAGTCTCCCTGGAAAGACTTAACATTCAGTGTTAATTATTGGGAGAACAACATTTGTGGGGGCAGAAGTTTACATCCTCCTCCAGAAATTGGTACAAAGCCATGGAAAGTCCCCCTGCATCCCACAGACCAGTCTGAGCTCTGCTGCAACAGTTCTGCTTTTATAYTCACTGGAGTTTTCCTTCTGGGCATCCTACAGCTCATAAGGCACACGGCTTAGTCCTGCTCTTCTAACAAGCCTTTCTGATGGGTCTTGGGGTCAGAGTGTTCCCATAATACAATAAGCACTGTATGGATCTCATAAGCTCCAAGGCACAGTATGTTATGTGTTTGGAATTCCTTGTATGCTTTTATACTTTGTTTTACATATTGTAATTTTTATATGCATTACCGCATTGATCCTTGGAAAATTAATTTTAAAAAGAAAAAAAAAAACAAACCAAAAAACCAACAGACATAATCAAAAGCAAACACATACATTTTAAAGCCTGCCAGAGGCAAATCATGTTCTGTGAGGCTGCACTTTATAACTGACAAAGAGACCAAACCACCAGGCCGTGGCAGAGCTCCAGCAGTGTGGATTCACCAGGGGATCCAAGGGGGCTGAGCTCCCCCATGACCCCCCCAGATCAGCCCCACGCTGCAGAGCCGTGACACAGGAGCAGAAATGCAGAGACACAGGAGCAGAAATGCAGAGACACTGGAGCAGAAATACAGGAGCAGAAATGCAGAGACACTGGAGCCATGACACAGGAGCAGAAATGCAGACACTGGAGCAGAAATGCAGACACTGGAGCCATGACACAGGAGCAGAAATGCCCTTGCAGGGCTGTGCCAGCCAAACCCCACCACCAGCCCCCAAAGTGTCACACCCCAATGTCCCTGAGCTGCCACAGTGCCAGTGGGACCCCCAGAGCTTCCTGAGAGCCTCTCAGCCTCCACAGCCCCTCTCTCACTCCTGGTTTTGATGCCTTGTGCAGGCTGACCTAGAACAGGAGCTAGACAGAGCTAAAGAATAAAGTGGGGATTTATTAGGAGGCTTTAATGGATCCACCTTGGGCAGCACAAGAGCTCAGCCAGGGCTGCACCCAAGATGAACCCAAATGGTCACAAAATGGATGACCAGTCATGAGGTCTGACACTTTTCTAAGTTCTGCWCCATTTGCATCTTGCAGTTCATTGTCCAATTACAGCTCCAGCCCATGAAGTCCCAACTTTTTTGTTTTTCTCTCTCCAGCCCACGGTGTTTGTGCCCTTGGGCCTGAGATTTGGATCATTTGTCCTTGGTTCCCAGCTAGAGAAGGAATTGTTTTGTCTCCCTGCTCTGTGCACAGAGCTCACCATCCCCTCATATGAAGCCCAGACCCACACACTAAAGCAGCACAGAGTCTGAAAAACAGAAAAGCTCAAACCTGAGGCACCAGTTTCAGATCTGGATCAGTGCCTGAATGTGTGTGAACTCACAGCTTTGCAAGGTCAGGGGTTTGGCTTCCAACACCTCTTCCCATCAGCTCCCCTTCCCGTGCTGTCCTGATGTTCCATCTTAGGAATGGCACGGATTCAGCACAGATCCAACTCCCCAACCTCCGCCCTGCTCCATCCGTATCTTCTCACTCCCAAAGACGCCTCTCCACGTTCTTGATCCCCTCCCTGCCCCAGTTCATTCCAGAAAAAAAAAAAAAACATAATGAAAATTTCTCCTTTCCTGTCCAACACCCTTTCCCTTCCCTTCTCCACAGACTCAAAAAGCCAAGCTGTGGGACATTGCTCCCTTTCATGCACGTGTGGTTGCTCCAAACCAGCACATCAGTGTCCTCCAGAGCCACCACTGCTCTCAGCTGGACCCTGCAATTAACCCTTTCCATGCAGGAGCAGACTGTGGTGTCAGGAAGGCCAATATCCACATCCACGTGGATATACCCCACAAGCTGCCTCAAAGTCTGTGGCAACAAGCACCACTGCAAATAGGACAAACAGGTTAACAATCCATTTTCCAYACTCATATCCTCCTGGAATGAGCTCCATGGGGTTGCACATTATGCAAAAGGCACATGATGTTATTTTTACCCGCTCCCCTGTTGAATTTTCCTAGTGTCCCCTTCTCTTTATGTACAGAAGTGACCCCCAGACCTATATCTTGCCATGAATCATGAACAGGTGGAAGCCATGAAGTGAAAACCTGGCACTGCATGCTCACCTGAACTCTGGGCAACATTGCTTTTAATAAATTTATTCTTGCATTTAGAAAAAAGTGGCAAAAAATCCTCATGAACTTCAGCTAGAAAAGCTTCCAACTAACGAAAATCAGGTATTTTTGCAACAAGCTGACTAGTGCAAAAATAAAAAGGAGGGTGGGGGAAGAAAAAAGAAAGGTTTTTTTGTGAAGACAGAGAAGAGCTGCTTTGGGGGGGATTTTTTCCAGTGCACATATCCCTTGCAGATGAGCCACTTGGCATTTCAGCTGGCTCAATTCCAAAAGCCACAAGAGTCTGCAAACGCTCCCCAGCAAGCTCCTCTCAGGGGGAAAGACTGACTCAAGCTGAGTGGCTCCATGAGTGTCTCTGCTTGTCCAGGTCCCCACTGTGCTGCTGAGAAGTGCCATTACCCAACAGCCCTCCCGACTGGATCTGGAAATTCACTCGGATGGGTTTTTTTGGGACCTACACAAACAGACTGATGATGACCAGTGGGATGCACACGCCAGCTGGCTGCTCTGGTAGGCAGGAACACTGCTCCCAATGGATATTTCATCTGTGTATTCCTGGAACACGCAGGAGTGCAAACTGCATGGCACAGAAAGGCTGTGCCACGAGCACAGGAGGCGCGAACGGTGGCGAGAACATGGCCACGAGCTCTCCAAAGGCTGTGCTCCCCTTTCAYTAGCATCCAAGAACAAATGGGTTTCAAGGAAATTGGACCACCACCACCCCTTCCCGAGCAAACTGGACTGGAGCCGCTGCAAGGCTTCACTTGGAAATCCATTTTTTTACTGCTAATGGATTTTATGGGTCCCTCTTGATCACAACTGGAAAAACGATGGCATCCGAGGTCCAGAAATAACAGAACTTGAGCCTGGCTCTCAGCATCCAGCCCACCTGCCTTTTGCAAGGGCTGAGCATCCTGACCAGGAGCACACTCCTTGGGTGGGGGATMAAGGACCTGACAGCAGCTGCAGGAGGCAAAGGGATCAGAGCACATAGGGCCATTCCAGAACAACTCTCTCCTTCCCAGGTCCACAGTGAAACCTGCTCTTCCWAGGAGAATGGACAAAGAGGCTGCTGCTGGTGTCTGGGAGATTTTTGTTGGACATCCAGCAAAACAGGAAGGCAGATGGGACAGAGCATGGGCTCCAGGATGCTCCACACCCCAGCTCTGCAGGGCACAAAGGGAAACCAGGCTCAGACCCYCCTCCATCCTCTGCCTCTTCTGGACGGCGAATGCATTTCACATTAGCTAATAAATTGCTACATCTTATGTTTCTTAGCCTGCTGGAATGATGAATATTTTGGAATGTATTTTGAATGGTTCCTTGCCAGAGTGGAACAATCATCCAGAAATCTGAAATCAGAACGCTGAAGAATGGAAAGCCCTGTCTTTCCAGAGTTCACCGCAGTTTGAAAAGCACAACTCCCAGCAGAGGAGGCAAAATAATGATTATGAGAGACCCTGTGAATTGAGGCACACAAGGGATATGTTGGAAATGACAATCCTTAATATGGAGTAATAATTTTTGCCTCCAGGTGATGAATGTATTAYAGGATATCTGTTTATTCCTCCCCTTAAGCTACCTGAAATGTCAGATACCCTAACCTGGAGGATCGGACAGTTTAGGGGATCTGTACAGAAATGTGAGGTATCTCAGCCACAAAACACTGCTTTTGCTCTGCTGCAGGGTCAGCAGACAGCTGCTGCTGCTCTAGCAAAATTTAACACAATTTAGCCTTTTAAAGGGCTCTAGCTGATGAATCACACCCACTGCCAGACCAGCCAAAGCCTCACCTACCCAGGAGTATCTCAAGACCAGCAAAAGGYTGCACAGCTCGCCCAAATCAGCTCATGCGGATCGCCAGGCACCAGGCTGAGCCAGCTCAGCACAAACCCCAAGCCTGGACGGAAAGTCTCCATGGATAAAGGAGACCAGAAGTGCTCTGGTCTCACTGGAGCAGCTCCAAGAAATAAGCTTTTCTCTCCCCCATAGAGATGGGCTGTCTAGACACATTGGCAAGGCTGCGCTGCCGAATTTGCAGTGCTGCATCCTTCTCACATCCAGCCTGTCAAATACAGCAAATTCCTGTCCCCCAGCCTGTTAGCATGGGCATTTTTTCAAACTTCCTAGTGTTACTCACGTCCAGAAATGCCATTATGTTTAATGAGAAGTTTTAAAACAGATTTCTCCACACATGCAGGACGACATCTTAGATTATCAACCCTCTGGCAAAATAATTATTTCATTAAATATTTTTTGCTAACAACTAAAGTAAAAATAAAGTAAATCGAGTACAAAGTATTTTTAAGCCAAGAAACACTGATATGTGAATATGATTTGCAATGGAAATGTAGGAAAAAAATTGTTCTCCAAATAATAAAAATACTACTCAGCAAAACCTTTGGGAGTTAGGTGATGTTTTTTACTGGAAAAACAATGAGAATATTTAGAGAGAGCCTAACCTCAGGGCCATGTTCAACAACGTATGGAAGTGCAGATTTAAACYCATCCACATCAAAGCTGCCCTGAAATAACTAAATTACCTTCCACCAGATTCAGGACTGCAGGGGTGATTAGTGTGGGTCACASAGATTTCTCCATCCTCAGAGGTCCTCAAAGCAAAAAGCACATGAAAATTCCATATGGCCCTGGAGTAGAGGTGGGCTGTCTCTTTGTTCATRACACATCCAGCAGCCCCGTGCTTAAGTGGGGTGCAGACAAAAAGCAAATCACCTCCAAGTACATCACAAGTGGGATGCACTGGCATTACRTTCACAGCACAGAAAATAAAATAACAGCGAGTAATGAAAGCACTTTCAGTGTGTGGTATAAAGGTACAGAGCAGCTGTTTCATCTCAGCTGCATGCACAAGTGATAGCTGGTGTGTTGGGGAGTCCTGCAGCGCCATTTCCCAGCCACTGCC
The DNA here is from genome assembly GCA_014549065.1 of Cardinalis cardinalis. Classification (NCBI taxonomy): domain Eukaryota; kingdom Metazoa; phylum Chordata; class Aves; order Passeriformes; family Cardinalidae; genus Cardinalis; species Cardinalis cardinalis. Next base: position 1,778,180 of record JACDOX010000107.1, read on the forward strand.
AGTGCTAGCAGGGCACAGAGCCTCAGATCCCCCACTGCTGCACTGCCTCGCTGACTGCTGACCCCACACCTGGGATTTACACAGATTTAGACAGAAGCATCCACGGCGTTGGAACCCTGGTTGCTGAGAATTGTAAACTTTGTGTGCTYAAAGGCACAGACTCACAAGAGAACRCTGCATTCACCTGAGGCYACGGAGAAGGCTTCCAAAATTGGTAAATAGCACTGGGATTAYGGGTGTGTAGTTGGTTAGAAGTGTGTAATATCACAGGGTGGAAAACTTAAAGTTTGGGGATTTAGAATATAGAAATAAATACAAAGCAAGATGGAGGTTTTAGGGAGAGACAGGTTGTTCCTCTTTACCTTCTTCTTCCCYCTTCCCCAYGGGTTTGGGTGATGCTTTGTAATTGGGCTTTGAGGGATCAGTTATCGGGTTAAAAGGGAAAATAATCCAGGTGTCAGTTCTTAATTGGATAGTTTAGACTTAAAAGACCTTGTAACAAGAGACAGCCATTTTGTGCCTTGCTAATGAAAGGCTGCAGAATTCATGGTTGTGAGACTGTTTCACTGATTAGAAATAATAAACACTTGAGTCCAAACATGAACTAACATCTCAAGTGCCTTCAAACCCAACCCAGAGAAACTGATACCATGGGATGGGCTTTCTCTCTGCTTCACTGCAGCATCCCTCAAGGAGACTTCTGAAACCACCTCATCCCTAGGAAAGAAATCTCAGCTGCTCCTGGCTGCTCRCAGAAACCTCAAGAGCCTTCAACTTCACTTAGGAAATACCCACCAACCTCTCTGGTCTTGTGAGCAAGTGGGCAGTTGGTTCCCTGTCAGAGGTGGCCTCCTCCCTCTTCCTCATGCAGCTTTCCACATATCTCCCAGACCAGGGGACCAGGGYGCCCAGCTGAATGTCCTCTCTGGGCACCCCAGGGCCCAGCCAGGAGCTGGACACGCTGAGCTGGAACCAAGCTGGGAGCAACCAGAGGCTCCACTGCTAGCCCAGATGCCTGTGGGCACATCCTCCAAGTGGCCCCACAGCCCAGCCCACTCACACCAACCCTCCAGGCTCCCCTGYGGTCACAGAAATTGAATTCAATTCCTGCATGGGAATTCCTGATGTGCCAACAGCTGTACCTGCAACCTGTGCAGAGCCTGGGTTTTCTGCAAATGTCCTTCCATCCCAGGCACAAGGGACACTCCAGAGTGGTGCTGSGTGCACTGAAACATCCCCCATGCAGGTCCTGGAAGATACAAATTGCTCCACAAAGCCCACTGCCATGCAGCATGGTGTAACAGAGATCAGAGCACCCAAAGAACCCCCAACCAGGGAGAGAACTAAAGCACTATGGGCTGGTCCTGAAATAGGCCCTCTTTTTCTTTTAAGCACAGCTCATTAAATGTTTGCTGGAAAWACAGAAAAGCATTTTCCACAGAGAGGAGGACATCCAAGAAAAGCCCTTTTGGACATAAATTGGCAAGAGACTCCCAAGCATTTATCTTCAGCATAGAATGTGCTCTGTCAGGAGGGCTGTAACTAACAATACGCTGAAAAACACGCCACAGACTTCCACTGTATTTTACTTGGCACTAAGGGGTTATTCCTCAACACAAAGTATTCACAACTGGCACCAGTTAAACGAGAAATTACAACCTTCAAAAGACCTATTTAGCATCAGCTGCAGAAAGTATGGAATTTGCCATGGGCTTTGATGACAACAGATTATTCCCCATAAAACGCTGCGAAGGCGCTCGGCGACAATGCTCGGCACGAGCTGCTGGTTCAGCAGGGGGGATTGGGAATTCAGCACTTCCTGCCCCTTCTCAGGAGGCTGCTGCCTGCTTTGGGACTGCTCATATCCCTCTCCCCAGCTCTCCAGCTCGCTGGCAAGCTCAGCCACAGGGCTGGGACACAGCGAGCTGGTTTTTGCAAGGGCCTTGCTAAGCTGAYGGCTGCTAAGCTCTAAACAGGCTGCAAAGATACTCCTCTTTAATGAACTGTGGGGAGAATGAATTCAGGGTATGAGGGAAGCATCCCATTCCTGCAGGCTGGATGGTCAGCTGGGATAGACTGAGGTCAACAGCGCGCAGGTTTGGGAGCTCCATCACCTCCCGATCCTGCACAACTCAGCCACAAGCCAGGACAAAAGGCAGCCTCCCATCCCTGTCCCTGGATTATTCCCACCTCCCCAGCAGGAGGAAAGAGCTCTGCCACCAAACTCCTCAGGCCCTCAAGCTTTTTTCCACTCAGGCTCTGGCAAAGGAGAGTTCAGAGCTGGGATCCCTGCTGGYGTTTCTCGGGATGAATGCTGAGCGCACGCAGCAGAGAGAGCGCGCCTGGGGAAGGCAAAGGCCATCGCTGGCTGCCTGCGCTGCACCAGGGCTATCTTTAGTTAACCTGGAAAAAGTGACAGTCTAGAAACAGTCCAGAAACCATCTCCACCCTGGCTCTCAAAGGGGGCTCCAGAGAGGTCAGCCTGAGCTATGTTTTCCTGCCACAAACCTGGAGCCTGCTCGGTGAGCTGTAAAACGTTCCCGTCCCTCTGCTTGGCAAAAACTTTCCTTTTTCCTTCCCCAGACCTACAGAGACAGGGATTTATTGGGTAGATACCCTCTGTCTGCCTTGTCCTGGAAGGAGATTTAGCCATCCACAGGACTTGTGCAGCACCAACAAGAAGAAAGGGGAAAATGAGTCCCTTTTGCAGGCAGCTGCAGCCCGAGGCACACACCCTGCCCGCTCCAGCACCTGTAAAACCCAGCCTGCACCAGTTAACCCCTGCTCCGCCAGTAATTGTCACCTGGCTTCAAATTCAGTGGGTCTTACTGGGCTGGGGAGCAGGGAGAGCTTTGCCATGGATGTGCCACTCAGAGTTGTTCATGCACAGCAGGAACAGCCAAAGCAGGACCAACCCAAACACTCACTCATCCTAAGCTGGGTCCTCCCAGAACTGTGCTACTGCCCCCGCTGGAGATCAGCATGGACACAGGCTCCAGACAGGCTGTGCCTTCTCTCACTGCATTCTCTGCTCCTTTCTAACCTTAAAGCTGCCTGAGTCTCATCCTCCCGCCGTACACACACTGACAGAGCTGTGCTTTTGTCATCTCAGGTTTTAACACGAGCCCAGAATCTGAAGCCTAAAATAAAAACCAAATAGATAATTAAAAGCCACGATCCTTCAAGCAATGCTGAGACTGGGCTTGGCTCTTGCTGTGGGGGCATGGCACATTCAGGTAGTGACAGTGTTCCCATAAAGGCTCTGGGCACTCTGTTYAGTGAACCAGGCAAAAGCTGGCAGTAATGGCCTGTTGTCACCATGATATTTTCTGAAAAATCCTCTTTGCCCAGGATTTTCTCCTGGGAAGCTGAGAAGCCTCAGAAAGGAATGAAAACAGTAATTATCTGATTGCTGCTCCTGTGCTGTTTTGGAATATGGCTGGGATATTGTTTACCAACAGGTGAATGTTTGCTTGGTTCCATGTGAATTGTTTTAAATTAATGACCAATCACCATCAGCTCAGTCACGAGCTTTCATTATCATTCTTGTTTAGTGTTCTGGTGTATCTTCTCTCTTTCTTTAGTATAGTTTTAGTATAGCATTCTTTTAATATAATATATCATAAAATAATAAATCAGCCCTCTGAGAACTTGCAGTCAGATTCTCCTCTCTCACCTCGTCCTGGGGACCCTCACAAACACCACAGCCTGTCATTAGTCAGCTGTTTTAAAAGCTGAAGTGTGCCAGCTAAATCCACCTGCAGAGCCAGGTGTTGCTCTAGGCACTCCCAGTCAGGCACAGAACTAAAGGCTGAAACACCCAACTTCAGAAAATACACAGGAAAATCTCAGCCATTTCCCGGTCCACAAGTCAGATGACAATTTCTATAGGGCAGAGCCTGGAATGCAGACCCTGGAGTCCTTTAGGGGAAAAAAATGGTCTTTTAAATTTACTCTCCCAAGCCAAGATCATCAAGTGAGTGTCCTGGAATCCTGATTTATTTCCCAAGCTCTGATGGGAAGGAGCCCATCAAAGCGCTGTCATCTGCAGCCACGGATCCTGCCCTCCCAGCTCACACCCTGCCTTCACTCAGCACAGAGCTCAAGTGCCCCCTGATGAACAGAGACACCTTCCTGAATCAAAACCAACAGGAACAAAACCCCAAGTCTCCACACAAAGTAAACCCAAGCTGTATTTCGACCAAACCAGGTCCCAGCATTAGGAGCATTACAGGAGCTGGAGATGAAAATCTCGTTTTGAGCTGGAAAACTCATCCCCGATGAAGGATGGATGAGTTACTAAAAYAAATATTACATTTGGTTCTGGCTAACAGGACTCTGCTCAGGGGAGCTAAAGTACTCCCAAAGATGATCATTTATGCACAGCTGACTTCAAGTCCTCTTGCTTGCTGAGCCCAGGCTGTGATACAACCTACACATTTCTCCCACAAATCTCTTCTGTYGGTCAGACATTTGTTTCTCAGTTGCTCTGGCAGTTTTATGGAATCTACCACCTTTGGCACAGATAAAATACCAAAACCCTCAGTCCTGGGCAGGGGTTATACCCTCTCCTGGTCACCTGCCAGCCTATGGCCAAAATCAGGTGTCCCATCCTCAGTGCCTGCCTCGGGAGCCCTGCTGCTGCACTCCCCCAGAGAGAAGGCTGCCCACAGCCACCCTAATCACAGACCTGCCCCAGAGCTCCAGCAGCACTGGCTGAAACAGGCCAGGCTGCCCCAAAACAACACCAAATCCCTGTGACTGCCCAGACAGCTTTGGGGTGTCCTGTCCCAGCAGGCAGCCCTGGTTACTGGGACCAGCCCGCCTCACCTTCACCTACTCCCCATGCTTCCAGTKTCACACAGAAAGGCCTTTGGCTTCTCTCAAATCATCAGAAGAAAYGAGGAAATAAATGTCAAAGGCTTGAAACCCAAACACTTTAAAAGTTGCAAATGATAATAACCACAGGGGTTAGAGGAGGGGAAATGCCTCCTGTTTGCTGGAACAGAGATGCTGCTCCTGCGCCATCTCCTGCTGTGGGTCTTGCTCTTAAACTGCAATATCAAAAAAGAGGGAAAAGCTGCTGGAAAACCCCATCAAAGATCCGTTCCTCTCTCCTGGCTTCCTGTGCTCCCTGTGCTGGCTGGGCTGTGCCTTGCTCAAAGCCCAGCTTGCCACGCTGGAGCGAAGCGAGCCGAGGACGCGCCTCGGCCCTTTGAAGCAGCCACAACAGAGAGAGAGAGAGAGAGAGAGAGAGAGAGGACATCCTCTCCTCAGGGACCTGCTGAGGACATCCTCTCCTCAGGGACCTGCTGAGGACATCCTCTCCTCAGGGACCTGCCACACGGGGCTGGCCTGGCCACCAGCACAGCAAAGCCAGCCTGCAAGGTGTGGCAAGCAGGAGACAGGCAGTGATGGGGAAGAAGCCATGGGGCAGAGCTCAGATCAGCCTCCCACAGGAGATGGGTGTTTTGGATTGTGCCCTCAAATCCCAAATCCTGGAGGTGCGTCCAGAAGGGTAGCCCAGCTCTCCCAGCTGGCTCACCAGAGGAAATGCTTACAATGCAATGTGCTCTTTGCCTCTGATCTCATGGCAGTTTTTGAGGAATTGGCCAACTTCAACCACGTTTCGACCATTTGAASAGAAATCGTGAAGGTAATTCAGCTCCTATCAGTTTTTTGAAAACCTGGTGGCTTGGAAAAAGAGGATTATTAATGGCAGCAGTAAAGACCAAGCAACTGGGTAAGCCCAAGCTTTTACAAGACACAAGAACCCAGTCTCACCGTGCTGCTCTAACAAAACAAAGAACAATGCCAGCAGAGCTCAGCCCAGGCTGCTCCAYGGGCATTCCTGGAGCTGCACATGGCAGGAGCAGCATTGCCACCTTCACATAYCCCCTCTCACCTTCCTGGTAAGACCAGGACTGGAGGAGCTGACTGAGCAGATTTTGGTGTTTTTAACTATTAATCGTGGGGAAAGCAGAGCTGGAGACGCTGGGGAGTGCAGCACCAACCGTGCCAGTGTGCCCTGCAGGGAGGGAATGCAGCCCCTGCTCCTGGGGGGACACTGGCCACCCCACCCCGGCCATCCGTGCTCCAGGCCCCGCTGCCACAGACCTTCCTGAGGGCTTGGGCCAGTAGATGGCACCAGAATGACAGAGAAACCCCTCWGCATCTCCCCACACCTCCCGCAGCAGCATCCCTTCCTCACCACTGGCACCCACCGACGGCTCTCAGCTCTCTGTTTTAAAAGCCTGTTCAGAGCTGACTTCTTCAAAAGTTCTACCATGCAAACTCTAGGAGAAAAAAAAGAGATTTCAAACTAAGAGATACCCTGCCTTTTGGAGGCTTATACAATCTTTTTTTTTTTATTATTCCTGCAACTTAGATGCTGCTTTTAAATGAAACACAGAAACAAAGTATTTGCCCAAAGCAGCTGCTTTCTCCATAATTGCTTTAATTTGGAGAAGGCTTCCCCTATCCAGCCAGAACTGATAGGCTTCCCCTATCTCTGCCTGCTGCATTTGAATAGGATCTGCATTTCTTGGTGTAGAAGCAATTCACTTGAGAAGTGCCAGGCTACATTTTTAGGTCGGGAAGTCCCCTTCTCTTTGGCTCTTGAGACTGTCAACACTGTTAGAGGACAGACCAGAGCTGCCTCCCCAGCAGCTTCTGCTGCCAGACACTGACAGCATCCCTGATTCCAGTGGGTTCAGCATCATCTCAACCCTCTCAAAACAAGCAACAGGACCAGGTGTGCAAGAATTTCTCTCTTTACAAAGAAGATGCCCCAAAACAGAATTAACAGCCAGTGCACATCCTGCAGCAAAATCCATCAATGTCACAGAGAGTTAAGGATGATCCTATTCCCACTCCTGCCTCGTGGTACCTCCTGATCATGAAGGTGAATAACCCTGTTTTCAGAAGGACTTGGGCAGAGATGATGGTGATCTCCAGGGATGGTCTCTGCACCACAGACAGGATTCTCCCAGGGAAATGCATTTTTAGTCCCTGTCTCAGCTGTGACAGGTRACAAGATGTGTGTGGGCACTGTGTGGTGGCACCAAACACCCTGGAGCTGCAGCCACAGCTCTGCCTGGGGCAGGTTTCTTGTGCTTAGGAAAGCAGCAGGATTGACCCAGAACCTTGAATCCTGCTTGGAGGATCTGGGASAAATTCAGAGACCACCTGGCTTTTCAAACCCAGACTGAGTTTTGAACGTGGCCCAGCCCAGCAAAGTCTTTAGAGCAGTTGGATGATTTTGATCTTTCCCCCACATCCCCRTTATTAATCACACTGAAGGAAAGTRTAATTCCTCCAAACCAAACCATTGCCAAACCATTTCTCGGCACACTTTTTACTCAATGTCCCTTCTAGGAACAGAGCACATTTGGAAACCTCCACAACTCCACACTCCTTGGCCAGCAGCACATCCATGACCAAATGTCCACAAACACTGAGCTTTGGGGCTGGAAAATGACCACGCCAGCCAGGTGGAGAAAGGCTCCCACTGCCACAGGCTCAGTGGTGGGGCAGAGAACCAGCCATGAGGGCTTTGTTTTATGAACCTTCCTGGAAGAGCTGCCCTCCTGCAGCTCTTTGGGYACTCCTGGTTCAGCAGCTCTTTCCATGCTGCTGACAACTGAATGCACAGCGGAGTGTGGACACAGGGGATGGGTGACTGCTCTGATCACCCCAACCCTGCAAACCCTTCTGCAAACCCTTCCCTTGGTGCCAGCCCTGCACAGCCACCTCTGACCCCCCCAAGGAGCTCACCCCACCACTTCAGAGATGTTCTGTCCCACGAGGATGCTGAGCACGTTTATCCCTCTTCCCAGCACTGATTCGATTTGCAGCTGTCCCTGTTTTCCTCATTTTCCCCAAAGCTGGCAGGGCTGCAGCTACAGGAGACACTGCTCACTCAGAGCCTCCACCTGGCCAGAAACAGCAGAAATCACACACAACAGCCTGCTGCCTTCAGAGCTGCAGTAAACTCCAAAAAGCTCCTGAAATACAAGAGAAAGTTGGGCTATTCCCATGGCTGGGGTTTGCCCTTCACAGCCCTGCAGAAGTTTTCCTCTCTCTGTTATYCCTAACAGTGGGATTTTGGAGATTTGGGATTTTGGAGAGGGTTTTGTCCCATAAATGTGAGGCAGCTGGCTCACATAAGGGCCTGATTGCTGATCAGAGACGAGGACATTGCTTTCCTGTTGTGTTTCTCGCTATGTTTTGGTTCAAACCTGTAAACAGACTCGTACCAAGGGGATCTGTGCTCTCCATCTGGTCCTGTGTTCTGATTTCCTGGCAGGAACATGCCTGCAGCACATCTCCCACCCCTCAGCCCRAGCTGAGCTCTCCAGTTGCTGTGTGAGACTCAGCGTTTCACCCAGTTACCCCACTGGTGAGACCAATAATTCATGGCTGACAAAAGCTGCTCTTCCTAAAGGGCTTCCAGACATTCATGGATGCAGCAGCCAGCGCTCTGCTTTGGAGTTATTTCTAGTGATTACACAGCATCTCACAGCTAAAAAATGCATTTCCTACCTCCTTTGAATGCACTTCTGGCTTTTGCTCACAGCCATTGGCTCTCATTCCACCTTTCTCTGATGGATTAAAGGCAGGGGGGAGAAAGGCTTCTACCTAGAAAGTCACAGAAATGTGGATTTCACTCCATCATCACGAGTGTCTGGAAGAACCTTTGACACTTTGTGGCCTGAAAGGGACAGTGATCTGTCACACAACCTACAGTGCTCCCACTCAGAGTGGAGATCAGGGAAGCAGAGCAGAGAGCAAAGTCCTTCTGAGGATTCCTGGGCAGCAGCACCAYGGGTGTAGCAAGAGAGGCAGGGAGAACAGGGATCCTGGCATGACAAAGCAAGAAAACCAGGGCTCAGTCCCCAGCTCCACRCAGAGCTCTTCAATCCCCCCAGAACAGGGCAACCTCCTCCAGACATCAGCTCTCTCTGCTCAGAGGAACACACAAAATACACAAAACGCACAAAGGTAAAGATGAACCTGCCCAGACTGATGAAGAGCAGCTTTCTGGGGTGGTTTTCCTGCTAACCATACCCTAGTTGTTCTYTTCCATCATTCCATCCAGTGACTGTGACCCCTCCCCATCCACACTCAGCTCCATGGGTGCCCCCTGCCCCACAGGCACCCCAGCTGAGCACAGCACCCTGCCTGGAATGGGGGGGAAATTCAGAGGCAGCACCAGTGTGCTGGCCAGAACAGGTGAATCTCAGGATTAAACAGGTTCCCACTGAAGTCCCACAGCCCCTGACACTTGGGAGGATTCCCTTCCCAAGGCAGGATGAGCTCTACACTGTTTATTCCTTGTTTGTCTCCATCAGATCTGGSATGAAGTCTCAACAAAGTTTCCTTCCAAGGAAATCTCTTCCAAGGTTTCCTTACCCTCTCCAGACCTGGGAGGCTTTCCCTGCTGCCTCACTTACATCTGCAATGGCAGTAGGTGGGCTTGGAAWTCAGTTTTTACTTGAGCCTGAGCACCTCTTCTTTCCTTCTAAACTGGAGCCAGAGCTCTCTTTAGCTCTTCTCTGKACTTTTTTGGACTCAGTTTGCACCTTCTTGACACACAGAGCCCACCTGGAGCCCTCCCCAGCAGCACAGGGAGAGGATGCCCCACAAACAAGGCAAAGCTGTAGGACATGCTGGGGGTGAAAAACATCTGCCTCTCATAAAAATGTGGTGTTCTGCATGGAGCAGCAGAGCTGGTCCAAGGCCAGACAAGCAGATTTACAAAAGGCATGGATCCCCAGCGCTCCAAGGGAGCCTCTGTGCTCCCAGTTCATCCCAGATCCCGTGCTGCTCTCATTTCCAGGGAGAAACACTGCACTGTGACATGGGGACATCTCTGTGATCTCACCAGAGGAGCACGGGCAACCTCCTCCCCCAGCAAGCCCAACTTCTCCACTGGGAATCAGTGGTGGAGACAAGAGGGATCCACCCTGCCAGGGCTCCCCCCCAGCTGGAGGCCTTGGCTGGTGGCAGGGCACTGGGCAGGAGGCTCGGCACCAAAATAGGTCATTAGTGAGCAACTGGAGCCCTGCATTCTTCTCCAGGCCCTGCATTTTCCTAACGGGAATGCCTCAGAAACCCAGTGGGGGGGAAAGAGGAATTTACAGTTCCCTTCCAAAAACCAGTCTTTGTTTGTTTGATGGTTTTTTTAAATGATCGAGTAACTTGTGAATACATTTTCTGATGATTCCCACATCCTCCCAGCTGGAGAACGGCTCATGAACAGACTCCAAGCTCTGTAAATGAGCTTGTTAGTCATAAGTCTTCAAACAGGCTTGATAAACAACTTTCAGCCTGCAGGATATTCATCAACCATTCTGTCTGCCTGGTCTCCTGACACTAATTTATTATTTACAATGAGAGATCCTTCTCCTAAATCACAGGTGATTGTTTCTTTTTACTGATTAGTTGATTTTTAAAAAAAAAAATTTGAGGGGAAACAATGAAAAACAAATCACAAACAAGCATAGTGCTGCAAGCACTTATTCCTGAGCAGTCCTCCTAGTTTCCATGACACGTATCAGAAGTTTTCCAAATGAAACAAACTCTCAGTAACGATCTTTTTTGGCCAAACACTCAGAGCAGGCTGTAGCCAAGAAAAAGAGTGTGACCATCCCAACCAGCCRCTGGGAATTTCACTGCCTGCCACCAAACACTCCAGGGACCTTCCTGCTGATCAGCACGTGCTGCTCCTTGCACCCCTCGGGCTTGTGCAGAGCCCAGGCACCCTAAGATGTTCAGGAGATTCACGTCCATGTGCAAAACATCTAAACCTGAAAGCCACCCCAGCCCATGGGTGGGTGCACACAGCAATCAGCTCTGGCCCCAAGGGCATGGGGTGCACTCAGCAGCASCAGGTGGGTTCCCTGCAGGAACAAACCTTGCTGAGCTTGGTTTGGGGATATTCTCAATGCTAACTCCACAGAGACAAGCAGATGGAATAGCAGTTTGCTGGGGATGGTGCGGAAGGAGGAGAATCTTCCCAAACTGCTGTTACATAACACACAACGCCAGAAAATTCCAAAGCCCCTAATTAGGGCTCAGGGTCATACCCAGTTATATTGGTAGGAAAACTGAGGCATAGCAAGGTGATCCTGGCCAAGTTATGGCAGAGAGTATAAAGTAAAACAGACCTCAAGATTCTGTGGCCAACACACAAAGGTGCATTTGAGCAACCAAAGACAGGCTGGGTCATCTGGGCTGATGTCTGGAGGAAGAAAAGCCCTTTTGCTCCAGCTGAGATTTTGGGTGCAAGCCTTTTCTGGGTAGGCTGCTCCCAGCACCAGCACACACCTGACCTTAAAAACCTGCCCTGCAGTTCTCCCAAGTGGAGCAGCTCTCACTGCGTGGGGAACACACGGAGCAATCACCCTCCTCCCGGGGCTGCCTGCTGTGTGTGCATCAAACCCATGCTGTGCTTCCACCCTCACCTCAGCTCCCATGGACAGACATGGACAGAGTCCCATCAGCAGTCACAGCACAGGCAGCAGGATGCAGAGCTTGGCTTGAGAGCTTTTTCCTCTCCCTGAGTGTGAAATCACCAACACCTTTCCTCTGACAAGCTCAAGTACTCGGCACTGGACAGGCAGCGCTAGCAGCCCGTGCCTACAGCTACCCTCTTCTGGGACACAGCCTGGTCTGCAGCCTTCCTGGTTCACAGGAACCATGCACCCTGAGCAGGAGCTCTGTGCTGGRTTCACAAACCCCTGCTCTGTGCCCTCCACCCAGGGTACAGGTGATGCTGCTGGCAGGACAATGAGCACGGAGCGCTGCCAGCACTTTGGGCCACAAGGCAGGGAGAGGGCTCTAAAGTTTGATGGGAAACCAGCCCAGGCCTGGTGGGGACAGGAGGTGCCTGCAGAGCCACCAGCAGGGCCAGCCCTTCGCAGCAGCAGCCCCAGAGCATTAACACTCTGTTTTCACTGTTACGGCTCCGGCACTTTTCCCTTTTAAGTCCAATCCATCCCCACCGAGCCCCGCTGCGGCTGAGCTGACATGGGGAGAAGTGACAGCTCTTTGAAAGCTGCAAGCATCCCTGGTTYGGTTTTTTTTTTCTTTAAACAAATGTGGATCATATTAGTGACACTTCCAAAAAAGAAGATGATTTCCAGAGGCACTGAGCAGGTCTGAGGGCCTCGCTGGCACACCGGCTGCAGCTCTGCCACCACTCGCCCAGCAGAACAACAAAGCCCAGAGCAGACAGACCACTTCAGGCTCCCCATGAGCTCAAATCCTCAACCTTCACTGCTCCAGCACCTACACTGAAGGGCTGGAAGCTGCTGCCTTCTGCAGCCACCCACCCTTGCTCCATCAGCACCAGGCACCCTGCTTTGATCCCAGTGCCCTGCTGCTCCCTCCAGAGCCTGATTCCATTTTCCTTTCCCAAGCCTGCCCACTCAGCAGCTGCTGCTGCTGGCAATTCCCTCTTGCCCCAGACTGGCAGGACCATGGGGAACTTTGATTTTGCTTTGGTCAAAGAGGCTAGAGGAGAAGTTCATCTGCTGGTGGGCTCAGAGCAGGAAGCAGCGTCCCCAAGCTGCTGATGAGTTCCAGCTCTTGGTGCAAGAGCAGTTTTGCTGCCTGAGCAGCTCATCAAGACGTGGAGAGGGTCCCAGCCAGATCCTGAGCGTCTCTTTGGAAGTTTGCCCTGCCCAGCAGTCTTGCTGACTGGCTGGAGTTTCTCCTGTAGGAAAATTTCTCTAGCCAGAATGGGGGGAAAATTTGGGTGGAATATGAACTGGATGCTGCAATAGGATGTAGTGATTTGTTAAGAGTGCAGCTGGCTCCCTTTGCCTCTCATCTAACCTTCCCTTCCAGGAACACGAGGCACCAGGACGTCCTGGGCTGCCACCCCAAGGCAAACGTTCACTTCACATGGGCACGTATGAGATCCAGACTGTCTGGGACAGTGCTTTAAACTGTGCTGTAACCTCTTCTCGGCCCCTGGAGGTGAGAGAGGAGCCCAGAATGCTATGTAAGCTGAATTAGATGCTCCCTGGCTTGCTCATCAGGCCTCTCTTGGCCTTCACAGACTSATCCTTGCAGATGCTTTCCACTGCAGGAGGTGGCCCTCAGCTTCGGCACCACTGCTCCCTTCCCTTCGCAGCCAGAATCCTCCAGACACTCTCRCTGGAAAGAAACTTCTCTTTAAGAGATGCCCCCAAAGTGCCAGCAGACAGGCAGGGCAGCTCTGCTGAGCTCCCATCCCCAYCTCACAGCATCTTCCAGGGATCAGCTGGGACCAGCAGGAACAGGGCAGGAAAAGAAACATGGATTAGGAACAGCACAGATTTCCAGGGCAAACCGACATTAATAATGCAATAGTGAGCAAGGCCGTGACAAACTACAAATTATCTCCAGCTAAGAAATGAAATGGATGGAATCCTTCCCTGTGAGGCCCTGGCACAGGCTGCCCAGAGAAGCTGTGGCTGCCCCTGGATCCTGGAAGTGTCCAAGGACAGGCTGGACAGGGCTGGCGATGGTGGAAGGTGTCAGGGTTGGAACTGGATGATCTTTAAGGTCCCTCCAACCCAAACCAATCTGGAATTCCAGAAAACCAATCATAGCTGAAAAGCCCCTGAGGTGCTGAGGAGCTTTGGGAGCTGTGCTGGCCCTGGACAATAGGAAAACTGTCCCAACACAGGGTGACAAAGGACAAATAGCTACATTGTAGGGCCGGTGGCACCTATATCTACACCTGTGAGGTTCCACTGAGTCTGTAACACAGAGCCTCTGTAGAGATCTCCAGTGGGTGGTAAGAGGTTGGATTTGTGCTGCATCTCCCYCTCAGGAGGAGGCACTGCTGCCATCCTTCTCCATGCCCTCCAGACTGCCATTTCACCCCTCCTTGGARCTGTCTGCTCTCCCACCAGAGCAGCCAGCAGGTTCTGAAGATATTTCCCACATGCAGCGACCAGACAACAGGTTTTCCTTGGGGGAACCAGACTAAAAACCTGCTCCGCCACCCAAGCAGAAGCTGAAGCCTTTCTGTACCCTGCATGTAAAGCCAAGAGGACAGTTCAAACATTAGAGCCGTGGACAACAGCTCCTCCAGCCAGACTGKGCTGAGTCTCGCTTCAAATCTTCATAATCCGCCCCAAAATCCAAGGCTCCTTTAGGAAAGGCGAGCAGGGTGGGGAAGCAGCAGTGCAGTGATTCATCCTCCCCAGAAACAGAGGCCCAAGGCTGGAATACTGTGACACTTGGTAAATATTCGTGATGTACTTCATTATGCAACAGAGGCCCAGCAGGAACACAGCTCCCTCAGGGCTACTTAATATGGGTTTCAAAAACTATTAAATATATCATAAACAACTCCCAACCAGGAATAAACACCTATAATCCTATCAAGTCATTCTGGTGATGTCAAAAACCATGGGAGTCAACTCGGTTACCGGGGGAAAAATAAAAATACATCCTTGAAGGAATTACAGCCCTGTAATTCTGTGTCTGCCTTGTGAAAGACCCAACTCTCCCAGCCCCTCCTGCTTTTGCTCTGTCCGTGCTCTTGCTCTTTTCCTTTCAGACTCCTCCACATCACAGATTTTGATGCATTCTGCACTTCTGCTGAGAGGAAAAAGGATYGAGCTCCCGACTGCAGACAGCAAAACCGCTCCATGCCCGCACAAAAATACTCCCCTGGCCGAAAAAAAGACCTTTTTTGCATGACTCAAGGCTGCTGGTCAGGTCTTCAAACACTAATACTCATCAACTGGCACACACATAAGTGGTCCATTGAATCACATGCAATGACTCGTGTGAGTAAGGCCTGCACAAATTAACCCTGAGATAATATTTTCCCATGCAATCACTGCTTTATACATCATCAAAAAGATGGAAAATAGACCGGCTAGCAGTGGAAACTCAGTGCAGATGACAGAAAGCTGATGTTCATTAAAAGCATTCGAGCAGTTTAGACCAAACCTTTCAGTTTTATGAGAGATTTCAAAATCTAATTTTCATGGAAATGTTTTCATTACATTAAGGGGGGAAGGAGGGAAAGTAAAAACCTTCGGCAAAATCTTTTTCAAATTAAAAAGTTGGAAGCTCTGAGTGGATGGATTGAAAACACAAATACCATCAGCAAATTATGAGACCATGAGAACCAGGAAGCAAAACTGATTATGATTAAAAAAAAAGTGAAATTCACAAACAAATAGAAGTTTCTTTTCACCCTTCAAAAGGAAAAGCACTCTCAAATAGAGCCAGCTCCCTCCTGTACATTCACAAGGCTCTTTTTACTTTGTTAAYAACAGTACCTTGACCACTTTCGTTTATTTCTTTGTGCCTTTTTTTTTTTAAGACTCCAGATATGTGGCAGAGCCACATTTCCATCTTCTGTCTTCGTCCAGAAGCGGCAGAAATTTAAATAACAAACACAAATCGCTTTCCCACTTCAAACTGCAGGATTCAGGGATGCAAGAAAAGTATCTGACACCGCGACAGTCACTGCAATAACCACGCATCTGCCAGCCTGAGGCCAAAATTAGCTAGATAYGCCCAAGGAACATAAATGGAAAGGAGTTAACCAAACTTCTAACAACTGCTTGGTGTTAGTTATCTGTTACTCAGCCTTCATTCAAGCGAGCTCTCCTCAAAGCCTCGAGGATACGCGCAGTAAAATCGGCACRCGCAAAGATGCTGCCGACCAAGAACTGCGCTTTTCAGGAACATCATTTACAACAGGCACCTTAAAAACAGTAATGATCTGATCCTGGCTTTTCCTACATCGGTTTCTGGGAGAGGAGGACTCCAGAGAGTGTTTCTTGAGGAAGATTTGCCGCTGTTGGTGGGGACTGAGGCACTGGCGGCTTCTCCGGCTCACGGCGCTGTAACCTGGGGACACCCGCACCAGCTGCTGCCCCAAGACTCTCTGTCCATCAGCAGGACAAGACAGGAAGAAAACTCCAATGTTTAATCATTTTTTCCCTCTTCTATCTATCAGTTGTACATCCCCTGTCTACAGACTCAGCATTTTCGGGGAATAAGGGCCGTGATTTACTAWCAAAAGAGATGCTCAATACTCCGAGATAAAGCAGAGGTTTGCRAAGAAAACCCTGCAGATGTCCCAGGCGCTTCTTCTTGCCTTCATCCTCAGCAACTCACCAGCCCAAGGAATTGCTTTCCACATTTCCAAGCAGTGGCAGAGCTTTTCCACCTCTTTTTGCAATTTTTTTTTGTTTTTGTGAAGGATGGGGAGGCACAGGAGCACAGACAATTCAGTACTTAGACACTCTCTTTTACTCCTGCAGCAACCTCACTTGTTCTGATTAAAAAGAGGCAATTAAAGCAAAATGAAYAGCCATGTGGGAGCAGACCCAAAGTCCTCCAGCTCAGGATGCTGTTTCAGACAGCCAGGAGCAGCAGTCAGAGGGCTTAAGCCCAGGCAGCAAAGGAGAGATCTCTGCCCCAGCTCATCCTTGCAGCCGGTGACTGGCGGCTCCCTGAGCCGGACACTGCCTCCAAACACTGCTGCAGCGAGCAGCATGCTCAGCCCTCCCTGAATCTGCCAGTCCTTTCCTGAAATAACACCTATTTCTGATCTGTACTAAATCCTGGGGTGACGAGCCCCATCGCCCAAGAGTGAGAAGGCTGAAAAAGCCTTTCCTCAGTCTGCTGCCAGAGCAGAGGGGCTGAAGGCACTGCCTGACCTGCCTGAGCAGAGGAACTCGCTCACCTTGTCCCAGCAGGGCTCCKGGGATTTCCTTGAGAAGGAGCAGAAGCATTGAGGGGTCACGATGCTCACTGGGACAGGAAAAAAATCATGGGGGGACTCAGGCAGCCTGTTGGGAATTGGGAATCAGCCTGATACAATCTGCCAGCCACCTGAGTGCCAGCACTTTTATACTGAAGAGAGATTAAAGGACAGCAAAAACCCCAAAACACAGAACTTGAGCGYGTAATGGACTGAAGCATGGTTTATTCACTCCTTACGAAAGAAATCCCAGCGTAACAATTTTTCTTTTGCTGTTCATGCTTTCTCCACACCATTTTATGAGCCATCAACAGTGAGCCTCAAACAAACCAACCAAAAAAAAAAAAAAGCAGAAGTCAAAAATGCCCATGTGAAAAAAACCCCAAATAATAATTGAGAATTACTCCAGAGTCACAAGCTCTGGGAACCCACAGGCAAGTGACAGGTTTCTGTCACCCTCATAGGGCACAAAAGCAATGGGAGATCATTGCCTTTTSTGGGAAGTTTGGGGGATCCCCTCAGCTCAGCATTTTCATCCCAGCTTGCGCTAACACAGCAAGAGCTGGTTTTATCTGAACAGGTTATTTTGTGACAAACTGGAACTGGGATTGCAAAGCCCTCCCAGCCAAGCAGCAGAGGCAGGGAGCTTTGCCCTGATGTTTATCAGCTTTTAGGGTAAGGTGTTCAGAGCTACGAGTTGAAGTGAACTTGGTARGAATGACAGCTCGGCAGCACTGCTGCAAACTCAGCTCCTTAACCCACGGACAGCTCWCCCTGCAAATGTTACAATCACAGCTGCTCCCAGGAATGGTTTTTCTTTTTAATAAGAGAAATGTTTTAGCCTGAACCTCTCTCAAATAAAACAGTGGTGAAATATTTCCTTCAATCTCAAACATCCAAATAAAACCTTCTGTAATTTCTGCGTCAAACTACTCTTAATTTTTGTTTACAAAACTAGCACCAATAATTTGGTTTTTCACTTCAGTTTGGGATAAAAATCAGTGGCAGACCAGCTGATTTTCCTTCATGCTCGAAGAACATTTTTAGTGTTCTTGAGAAATGCACAATTTCTTCAAACGGCTTTTACCTTTTCTCACTTAAAAACAAGGAGAGTAACCAAGCCCTGTGTCAACTTTTCCACTGAACCAGTTCTCATTTTTCACCAAGAAAAGGTCCTGCCTCTGCTGCACTGCCTAGCTCCAGCACAGTCCTGCCTGCATGGATTGCTAACACTTCACAGAGCACACGCAGCAGGTAGGGAAACTGAGGCACAGAGGCTCCTGAGGTGTGCTAAACGCATCCATGAGAGAGCCAGAAAACCCAGATGACAGCTCTGCCCAATAAACCTGGTGGAATTTATTCCTCTCCCTTTCTTTTTTTTTTTTTTTTGGTCGTTGCTTACTTTAGAATACTTCTAAAACTTTCTAATTCACCGCAACGGTATTAAAACTTTTACAGCATTCAGAGAATTTCTAAATTATCTGAAGCTGTAGTTTGGTCCCTGCTCAGCAGTGTTGGTTAGAAAACAAGCCCTTGGACTGCTTTTTTKGGKKTTTTTTTCCCTGCTTTAAGAGCAAGGTTAGTGTCGGTGAAACRCGGTTCTCCTTTTCCACGCTGACCAAGCTTGCAGTTGGCAGGRGGCAAGATCAGGAGTTAATCGGAGTAAATCAGAAGTAAATCGAAAGAAAATATGAAAAACTAWATTTGGTACAGAGCAGAAGTAATAACAAAAAGTTGTCTGCATTTGATATCTTGCGGATTCTCCAGCGGCACAAGTTGTTGAATCGGGGGCAGCCGCAATCACTGTTTTGCCCGCTACAATACGCACCTTTCGAGCTAGAAATTGCAGTTTTTCGGGTCCCGGGAAGGAAATGTTTTTAAGCCATGTCGCAGMGGCGGTGGATGCGGCTCTCGGGGGGCAGAGGAGCCGCTCCGGCAGCCGCGCTCCGCTCGCTCCGTTCCGAGCGCTCCGGGAGGATGCTCCCCGCCGGGACCGCGTCCGGCCGGGCCGAGCCCGGGCATCCCACGGGCGCTTCTGCAAGGAGCGGCTGCTCTGGGGAAGGCTTCCCGCTTCCCCAGCTCGGTTTCCTTCGGAACACCGAGAAAACCACGTCGGATCCACGGGGAAAAGAGGGTCGGAGGCGGCTCCGGCGGGGGAAAAAAAAAACCACAGAAAACCAAACCAACAAAAAATCGAAAAGTGAACGAAAATTGCAGTTGGCATTTTCGTTCGCTTCTCGTTTCGTTTTGTTGGTTTTTGCCCCGTTTTTCGCTCCCTCGGAGGCGAGCCCGTGTCCGCAGCCGCGGCCAGCCCGGACCCTCACGGAACTCCCTGCGGCCGGGGATGTAATTATTTTAACAGAGAGCGGCTAAAGGGGGTTACTGACCCTGCACAGCCCTTTCACAGCCCCCTCAGCCTTTCTGACAGCGCTGCCCTCGGAAAACAAGACGCGGCGCTTGGAAAACGCCGCGCAAGCCGGCGCCCATCCCGCTGCCGACGGCCGCGGGGCTGCTGGGTCACGGCTGCTCGAGCTGCGAGCTCGGACTGACCCGGACGGGCAGCTCAGAGACCGGTCTGGCCCCTGCCCTGCCCGGATCGGGGAGAAGCGGGGCGCGGGGGAGCGGCAATCGGCGGCTGCGCTCGGGAGCCGCGCACGCACCCTCGGGCTGCTGGAGAGCCCCGGCGCTGCSGGCAGGGCACCGGACAATGCTCCGGACCCCATCCAGACCCCCGAGCAGCCTCTCGGTGTCCCGCTAAGCACGGCGCCGTGCCCGCTGCGACGGGCCGGCCGGACGGATGGATAGATGGGTTGGATGGATGGGATGAGTGGGATGGGTGGATGGATGGAGGCTCAGCGCCCACCGCGCCTCGCCCCGTCCAGCCAAGCGCCGGTCTCAGCGCACCCCGGCAAGGAATGGACGAGGGGGCAGAGCCCGCGGGCCCGCTCCTGCTCCCCRGGATGTTCTCCGGTTCCCCGCAGGGTGCAGGAGCCACGGCACCGGACCCGACGGGCACGGCGGCGAAGGGCAGGTCACCCCTTTCCCCGGAAAACAAGAGTTTCACACTCCGGCGGGTGCCGAGCCCGCCGGGGCTCCCTGCGCGGCGGGGAAGGGCGGCTCGGGGAGCGGGGGACGCCGGGCTGAGCAGCAGCGGAGCCCCCCGGAGCCRGCACCGCCCGCCGCGGCTGCCCCGGCGAGAGATGGAAGGGGAGGATGCCCCCGCACTTACTGTCCTGCTGCGGGGTGTCGCTGCCGCTGGTCAGCCCGGGGGACTCCAACAAGCTCCGGCCGGGCTCGCCGCCGCCTTCCTCCGCCTGGGCGGCCACCATGTCGCCCGCCTCCTCCAGGTCCAGCAGGTGACTCACGGAGAAGTTCTTCTTGGCTTGTAAATTGTCCAGGCCGGCGGGGCCGTCGAGGCGGGCGGGCAGCAGGGCCTGCCTCTCCATGGCGTGGGCATAGCCGGACGCCATGGTGCCGAGCGGGGCTGCTCTGCCCTCGCCCCCCGCGGGCGCCCACCGCCCCCGCGCCCCCCCAGCCGCCGGCGCTTCCAGCGGGGGAGTAGCGAGGAGCGGAGCGGGGCGAGCGGGACGGCACCCGACGGCAGYGGCGGGTAGGGAAGCCCGAAGGGGAGCGGGCAGGGCCGGGGCTTAAAACATGCCGGAGGGGAGAGGCGGCGGCCGGCTCGGGGCGCCGGGGCGGCGGCGCGGGGAGCTGCCGCCGGCCGAGAGGCGCAGGGCGGCTGTGGGGCCGCTGGGGCGGGTGCGCCCCGTCCCTCCGCCCCCGCTGCCGCCGGCTCCGCTCCCTCCGCCCCTGCGCTGCCCTCCCCTCCCTCCCCTCCGCCCCGCACTTCAAACGGCGGGGGCGGCTCCGGGCACCCGGGGGAGGGCGGCCCGCGGGGCCCCGCCGGGACGTGGCACCGGGCCGGGGGTGGCAGCGCAGGCCCCGCGGCTGAAGGGGGGAGCCGGGCAGGCCCCCCTTGTGGGCCGGCGCTGCACCTGGAGGGTAGGGTGGACGCGGCCCTGGGAGGGAAGGAGTGAGGAGAGGAGAGGAACGGCAAAAATGAGAAATGCAGATGAAAAGGTGAGCGAGGGTAATGGGAGAGAAAGTGCGAACAGGAGAGAGGGAAGGAAGAGGAAAAACCGGCGAAAGAGGAAGGAAAAGTGCAGCGGAGAACTGAGAGAAACAGAGCGGTAGGGGAGTAAAGTGAAAAGAACAGAAGGGAAGGGAAAAAAAACAAACAAAATAACCCGACGACACGGTCGGAGCTGCTGAGGCCGGCAAGCACAGCGGTCCCGCAGGGTGTGGTGGCCCCGGTGGCCCCGGTGGCCGGGGACAGGTGGCGGCCCTCGCCCCGTGCCCGGGACAGCGGGGCCCGTGAGGGGCCGGRGCCGCCTCAGGCCGCTGCTCCCGGCGGCCGGGGCTCCGAGCTGCCACAGCCAGCCCAGAATTTCCATCCCCCCTGATCTGGGGAAAGAACATTTGATGCCATCAAAGGGCTCCAGATTGAAAACAGATGTGCTTCCCCGAGCCTCTCCATGCATTTAATTAAGGCGCAGGCATGGAGGAGACATTTCCATCATTAGTTTGCTTTCAGACCCCCCCCTCGGTCCCAGTTTTACCCTTTGCAGTCTCCAAGACCCAAATGAGCAGGGCAGGGCTGCAGAGCTCTRCTGTCCCCGGTTTGGGGGGTAGACAAAGGTGGAAAGGCCAAAAAAACCCCAACTTTGGGGCAAGTCGTGCATGTGCACAGAAGCACGTGGGTGTACATCCACCCAAAATGCTGTGGGTGCATCTGTGTATGCAGCACAGAGTGACTTCTGCATCCGAAGAAGGATTTGTGTGATGTCCTCTGGTACACGTCCACATGTTGGATGGGAAGGAGCTGTGCCCTCCCATGGGTGTGCAAGGCTGGCTTTTGTTTACTGGCATCTTGTACCCTGGCTCTGCAGGTTCAGGCAAGGCAGGCTGGGTGATCACCTGTACATCCCCTGATCATGAACTGCCCTTTTCTCTGCCTTCCCCAGATACCTGGCTGCTGCCTCCTTTCTTGGGGAGCTGGGGTTTACCCTCTCTCTCCCTGATCTGCTTCAAATGGATGTTTGCAGCTGGCTGTCCTGAGTGGGTGCTGGAGAAGCCCAGCCATAAACATCCCTTTCCACGGGCAGTGGGGTCTGCTCTTAGCCTGGGGGGTCAGCAGGAGCCACAGAAAGCAGCCCAAGAGGTCTCTGTGCCAGCAATGCCCTCCCTGACATCCCTGCTGAGATCTCCCCGTGTCTAAGTGCATCCTTCCGACCATGCTCCCTGCCAGCCCTGGGGCTGGGGGTGCAGCCTGAATTTCCCCTGGAAAGAGGAAACAGCCAGCTCCAAAAGTGAGGCTTCACCCTGAAGTGAGTCCTGGCTGCTTGCCTCACATGCATCTTAAAAAGGATGGACTCCTGTTTCTCTTTCTGCAAGGCAGGCTCCCAGAAATGGGGGCACACAAGGGGATGGATGCTCCCAAGCACTCCCTGTTCTCACAGGGGGTCACCTCCTGACATCCTAGGGATCCCTCTCTGCCTCCTGCCACCCAGGCCAGGACAAGTCCCCMTGGAAGGGGTGACAACCTGCAGAGCAAGAAATGTTCAGGTGTTTCAGCCTCTTGAAGAAAACATGGATATTTTCAGACCAGAGCTGGGCTTGAGGGAGTGC
>JACDOX010000107.1:1800884-1843784 GCA_014549065.1 Cardinalis cardinalis
CTCACATTCTGAACGTGGCCTGAACCCCTCCTACAACACAAATTTCTGCATTTCTGTCACTGGATGGGAGGGACAAGCTGAATCCAAGGGGAGCTCTGMCAACTCTGTCCCAGAAGGAAGGGGACTGGGAGCAAGGCCTGCACAGAGCACGGCAGGGCTGCAGTTCATCTCTCAATTRTCTCTGTCATGGCCAGACAGGCCCTGTGCCAGGGCACACCTAGGRTGTGGAAATGAGTGCAGCAGGAGCCTCCTGGGCTCTGACAGGGATAGTGCCTGTGCTGCCAGCTCAGTTTGTGATGCAGAGGTGAYGGGATA
This sequence comes from Cardinalis cardinalis, assembly GCA_014549065.1. Taxonomy (NCBI): domain Eukaryota; kingdom Metazoa; phylum Chordata; class Aves; order Passeriformes; family Cardinalidae; genus Cardinalis; species Cardinalis cardinalis. Next base: position 1,801,200 of record JACDOX010000107.1, read on the forward strand.
CCCCAGCTCTCACAATCCTGAGCCCAGGGAGGGCTGCCGTGCCACAGATGGCCCATGGCAGCAGAGCCAGGCACCCTTTAAACATCCCACAGGCCACCAAGAAGTGATCAGACATTTGTTTCCTCCCTCACCACTGCTCTGGTGTCAAGTTGAGCAGGTAGCTCCCCTTCCCCCCATCCTCCCATCCCACTTTTCCTCTCCATTGTGCACCTGCCCAGAGGCTGCTCACAGCCCCGTCCCTCCCTCTCCCAGCTGCCCAGCAAATGGTTGCCTTCTGCTCACACTCCCAGCAGGGCAGGAGCCTCTGAGCCACTTCTGCCAAGGGAGAAGAATTAAAAGCCCAAAAGTCCTGAAACAGCCAGAAGTTTGCCTGGTGAAGCACCCACAGCTGAAAGGCTCAGCCTCACACCACAGCCAGACCCCAGTTTTGCCCCTCCTGCTCCCAAAAGTGGTTATCATTTTGAAGGACATCAGTGAGATTCACCAGTGAGCTTTGCCTCAAAACCTCCCTCCCCTCTGCTGTGATCATGTCCAACACTGGGAGAAAGTGAAGCAAAAACCACAAACTCCCCCATTTTCCTTTCCCTAGTTGCATTTCAAGAAGGGGAACCCCAAACATCTGCATCTCTGCAGATGACCAGCACGTTTTGCTTCTGCTTTCTCTTCTCACAGAAAATCACAAGCACCCTGCAGTGCCAGTGAGAAAGCCCCTAACTGGAGTGGATTTTTGATTCTTCAAGTTTCCCATGAGGTCCTGCACTGGCAGCTCCTGTGGTTCCCAGCTCCAAGGATGTGCTAAACCCTCAGAAACATTCCCTTCACATCTGTCTGAACAGCAGCTTCAGAGCTCCACAGTTTTGGTGCCACTTTTCAGATACAACAAACAGGACCTGATGAGCCTCCCAGGGGTCTTGGAACCAACAAGAAACAGCCAGAGCAGATGAGCAGCTGTAAAATCCTCAGGGCAGCTCACACCCCTTGGGGCTGGCATTAGTGGGATGCAGGAAGGTGCAAAGCAGCAGGAAAGCCAAACCTTCCTCTGTCCTGACCACCACACCGTGTGCCTCTGCCAGCACAGATTGCTCTCTTCCTTCAGGTGTCCTAAATATCTTTTCTTCCACCTGGGTTTGAATAAAAGAAATAAAAGAAGGACTTTGAATAAAAGAAAGCAGGCAGAAGTGGTACCCAGGTGTGTCCTCAGCTGGCTGATGGTGTCATGGCATTCAGGTGAAGAAGCATTTTGCTCAGTGAAGGAAAGTCCTTTGGGTCTCCTCTACTTCATTTCCAGTGTTTAAATTCATAAAGCCCTTTTTTGATCTGCCAAATGTGTTTCATCCTAGAAATTAAAGAAAATAATGCAGGGGGGCAGTGAGGAGCAGGAGCTGACAGCCAGAGTGCAGGAAGCCTGACCAGAATGCACACACCATCTATTCCTGCTCCTTGCAGGGTGCTCAGCTCTTTGCAGACATGCTGAATGCCCTCCAGCTTTGCCCTCTTGAGGGCCTGGATGGGGTGCAAGCAGTTTAGAGTGGAGATTCAGAAGGCACAGGGCACAAATGGTGTCCACTCCTCTCCTAGGCCCAGCAGCTTTGGGGAGGGAGTGTTCCAACACACCCCTTTGGGCTCCAAAACATCAGCCAGGGCTCCTTAGGGGAAAGCTGGTGASAGGCAGGGATTCAGAGCATCTCTCTGCCTCTTCTCAGCCTGCATCCACACCCTGCCCAGTGAGATCCCCTCTGCTGGRCTCCCTGATGCTGCAGTGCTGTGGAGCCAAAGCAGAACTCTTTCCCCCTGAAAAGTTTTCCCCTTGCCCTCCCATGGTGCTGGTTCACTTTCATGCCTGGCCTCAAGCCCTTCTGCACTTGCTGCAGCCAGGGCTGGGTGAGATCTGCCTGGAGCTGGGCACAGGGAGCACCTGCAGGGACACCTGTGTGCATCTCCCATCCCTTTACAGATTTTGGGGGTCTCTGATCATACTGGGGTGTGCAGCCAGGGCTGGCTGAGATCTGCCTGGAGCTCAGCACAGGGAGCACCTGCAGGGACACCTGTGTGCATCTCCCATCCCTTTACAGATTTTGGGGGTCTCTGCTCATATTGGGGTGTGCGGCCAGGGCTGGCTGAGATCTGCCTGGAGCTGGGCACAGGGAGCACCTGCAGGGACACCTGTGTGCATCTCCCACCCCTTTACAGATTTTGGGGGTCTGCAGCCAGAGCTGTGCCCCACAAACTCCTGCTACACACTTGGACCAAGCCTCCCTCTTTTCTTTCCTCCCCACACTGAGGTGTGTTATTACATCTGTGGGGATCAGGTAGTCTACAGTCCTTCCAAGCTGTAAACTCAGCATCAGGGTTTCTTTTAATCCCAAACATCTTGATGTCATCTGGAAATGCCATGAGCAGTTTATAATTAGGGTTTAGCATGCAGATTAATACCAGCAGCTCCAGGGTGAACAGACCATCAGAGTCTAATCAAAGCTTAAATGGGGCAGCAATTTAGTACTGAGATTTATTATTCCTCTGSACAATATTTTGAACCAGAGGCTGAGTTCACAGCGCACACAATCATTCCTGGAAGTGCTATCACATCTCCAGTCAGAGCAAGGTGCCTTGTTACTGGTTCATGGGGGTGATAAAGACTTGGCTCTGGGAACTTATTTAGGAATATCAGAGCACTGACACTGTACAAGATTTAAAACCTGAGGCAGGAGAACACTTGCACACATGCTCCAGCCCATGTGGATGCTGGGGCAAGGCCATGCACTTAGATTTATTTTTTTTTTTGCTGTGCACCAGGTGTAATAAGGGAGGTGTCCCAGGATAGCAGCTGAGGGGATTTTTGTCATCTCCCCTGACCCTGTTTGGGGAGGAAGGATGGAAAGCTTTGTGGGGATGGAGCCACCTCACAGCAACAGAACCTTCAGGGGACCTGGCACTCTGGAGCAGGCTCAGCTGAGGGCTGGGGAGGCAGTTCTGTGCCCAGTGCAGGCAGGGACAGCTCCTCCTGAATGGTATTTCTGCCAAGCCCCCTCTGGACGGCTCCTGGGGGTACCCCCAAGTCTCAGAGGTTTGGTTTTCACCGTAGGGGCAGCTGAGCTGGCTGTGCAGCACCTGGTTTGGAGTTTTCACTAACAGGGCTCCAACCTGCCTTGCCCAGACCTCCTCTGACCCATTCTGGGCTGGAGCYTTTCCCTTGCCTTGTCATTTATAAAACACAAGTGGAGGAGGGGGCTGAGAGRGTGGAAATTTGTTTATCAGTTTGTCTGCACTAGTCCCAGCTTTTAGATTCCAAGGCAGAGCTGCCACAGCTGTCACCCAGCTTTCAGCAGGGATGACAGGCACATCCACCAGCTGCCAATGGCAAGAACTGTTTTCCTGGTTCCTTCTTCTATCATCTTTCCACCAAGTGGGAGAGGGGCTGTGAGGAGTGTCCTGATCCCAGCCTGGCTGGTCATGGATCTGAATGAGAGTSCAGCTCTTTTCTCCTTTGGCTTTGCTCTTGCCAGGGATGCTGTGGGGCTGGCACCACAGGGCTGCAGGGGACAGATGTCACACACTGTGRCCTCTCAAGACAGCCCATCACCGTGGGTTCCACCAGGAAACCACAGCAGTACAGCACAAACACCTCCTCACCTCAGCACAGTCTTGTTGCAGTGGCTGTGAGCTGTGTGAGCACAGGGCACAGTCCTGCAGTGGATGATGTTTATTGCTCCAGCACCTTGGAGGCTTTAGTGGATTTACCTGCCTGGTGAGAAACCAGGCTGTGCCACTTCCAGGGTTCCTATTCCCCTGAGAGAGCCACCAGGAGCTGCAGCCACTCCCCCCTGCCCCAGGGCAGCTCAGCAGGGCTGGCCAAGCTACAAGAGGGCTAAGCTGCTGTTCCCAAGGGCTCAGACTGGAGCTGGCTCCAGAGCTGGCTGTGTAAGGAGCCTGGGTTTGGATAAGCCAGCCGTTTAACCGGGGTTTTATTACCAGGCAGGGGAACAAAAGCACTCAGAGGTCACTCGGGAACTTTAATCAGCACCGAGGGTCATTGGATAGCAGGATAGGAGGGAGGAGGGCAGGGCCCAGGGCACACAAATAAATAAATAGATGTATTGAAACCACCTCCTTCCTCCAAGTGATCTCTCTCTCTCCCTTYCTCCATGTACACACTCTGCTCCTTACAATCAGACCTTCAAATGGCCCTAATTTCCCCAGCAGAAAGTCCAAGATCTCCTGCAAATTGAACTAAGACGTTTATCCACAAGGTTTGGTTGGGTTTTTTTATTTTAAATCCCTTGCTGCTGGAGATGAAAGTTCAGTCTGCTGGACTGCTCTTGGGCTGGGTATCAGATATCCCTAACCCTGGAGAGAGAAAATGTCCCACCAGCTTCTCTCCCCTGCAGGAAAGGAAAAAAAAACCACCCCACCACCTCCCATAATCAGAGTCTGGGCAGACAAATTGGCACCACTCTTTTCTCCCTCCACCCCCCTTTCTGGAAGAGGACTAACCCTTCAGAGCACAGTCACAACTCACAAATATTTGTGGGTATTATATTGCAAGAGGGGAAAAAAAAATCCAAAGGAAGGTAACTGTTAAAAGCTTAGTCCCTCTCCCATGGAAAGCAGCTTTATGCACGTCCATAAATCTCCTTTGTAAGTGGCCATTAAAATTGCGTCTTGTTTAATTTTTTTTTTAATCTCGTTTAAACACTTTTTCTCATCTTGCAAACGAATGATGTCATTGGCAGGCCCAGTAATGAACTGAAAAAAAAAATAAAAATCAACTTTCTAATGTTTTGGGGGCTCTCTCTAAACGCAAACCCTTCAAAACCAGTTTGCTAATCCAGCCAAATACTTAAGCACGTGCTTAACAACCAACTTGTGTTGAAGTGCCTTGCTCCCACATCTGTCCACACTCATCTCTGGGCACAAATGATGTGTCTGAAGGGAGGAGAGGGTTTAAACTGTGGCAGGGTGAGAGTCCCTGGCTGCTGAACTGTTGGGCTGCTCCTTGCATGGGCAACACAACAGGACAGAGAGCCCACAGCATCTGCACAGAACAAGATCCTCACTTTGGCTGAAGGGCTCCTTGCTGGCTACTTCTGTTGTTTGGGTTTGGTGTGTGGSTGGAGGTTTCAGGTTTATTTTTTAATATTTTTTGGGTTTTTTTTTTTTAATTTTTTTGAAAGCTTTTTTAACAAAGTGGGAGCAAAACCAAATAGCAGGCTGAGCAAACGGGGGAAAAATAAATGTGAAACTTGCAAATGAATAATTGGTGTGGTTCTAATTAAAAAGTGGTTAACTGTTTCGGGGTGAAGAGCAAGGGTTTGGGTTGACACCATCTGAACCCTGGGAGGAGCACGTTAAGCTGTTCACCATACTGTGGGTTAAGAAAATGGGAAATAAATACATCCCAGCCCCTTGGAAAACTAAACCATCTTTAGGGCTCAGCTGTAAACTTTCTTCAGCAATTTATTAGAGTTCCAGAAAACACTTGTTGAGTAGCCTCGGCCTGTAATAAATATCAGTCCTTGTKTGTTTGTTTTTGTAATGGGAACAAAACCACATCTTTTTCTTTCTCAAGTGGATAATTTAATTACATGGCAAGAAACACATTCATTGTCCAAAACACCCAGAGAAGATTGCCACGAAAGTCCCAGTTCTGTGGTGAGAGGAGGAGAGCAGAGCCAGCTGATACCAGAACTGGATTCAGGGAAGGTTTCTGTGGTGGCACATCCACTTCTGCTGGAGTGACACTGGGGTTGTCACTACAAACAGGAGACAGGCACCTCTGGGCAAGGCACTTCTTACCCTGCATGGAGCACCAGAAGGGAAAGGCAGAGGGAACCAAAGGGAATGAGGGGCAGGGCAGGGAAGGGACCYGTCTGGGCCACACAGAGGGTCTGAGGTGGCAGTGGGGGAGAACTGATCCATCTGYTCTCWGGCACTCCCTCAAGCCCAGCTCTGGTCTGAAAATATCCATGTTTTCTTCAAGAGGCTGAAACACCTGAACATTTCTTGCTCTGCAGGTTGTCACCCCTTCCAKGGGGACTTGTCCTGGCCTGGGTGGCAGGAGGCAGAGAGGGATCCCTAGGATGTCAGGAGGTGACCCCCTGTGAGAACAGGGAGTGCTTGGGAGCATCCRTCCMCTTGTGTGCCCCCATTTCWGGGAGCCTGCCTTGCAGAAAGAGAAACAGGAGTCCATCCTTTARGATCAATTCTTGATGGGCTTGGTTCACTCATTCCCTGCAGGCAGCTTTGGGTTTAACACTAGAAAAGTCTGAAATAGCTGAAGGGAGGYACTGTCCAGATAAGCAATTACCCAGTGCTCTTTCCCAGGGACAGCCTGGCAATTATGGTCAGAATCCAGGAATCAGATGGTTGCAGAAAGACAGACCCTGACTCCTCTGAGCTCGTCTTGAGGGGCACAATTAACGTGCTGGTGTGATTAAAGCCACACTCAGCTCTGGGATACGAGAGCCAGATGCACCAGGTGACTCCTCTGGAGGTGCTGGTTACCTGATTTGTAGCAAATCAAGTCGAAATCAGCCATTCCTGTCCACACAGCTCCATGGTGCTGTTAAACAGCCAAACCCTCTTCTCTTACATGTCTTTGAGGGAGATGAAATCCATATGGCCCAGAGAGTGAGCACAGGCCAGGGATGGAAGGAAGGACAGAAACACCATTTCTTCAGGACAGAAGACAATGGAAATGTTTCCACTGATTCCAACAGGTTCTGAGTCAGCGGCTGCAACCAATTTTCCTCTTAAATGGACTTCCATATGTCTAAAAGAGTCTTGCAAGTGCTGGAATTTGTTACAGAACAAACCTGTACTTTATTACTCTGCTCCCTGATTCCCAGTGTTTCTCCCTTTAAATTCCTTGCCCAGCCATTTCTGGGCTTGGGGGTTCACTTCTGAGAAATGCATTCATTTCTAAAGCAAACTTTTTCCATGGGACAGACAGAGTGAAGCCTCCTCCCTCTGCTCCCAGATTTCACTTGGCTTTGCTGGGAACTTCAGGTTCATCAGAAAATGATGTTGTTCTCTGTGCAGAGGGAAGCATGGTGAGGAAATCAGGCTCATCAGACCTGAAAYCTTCTGTATTTTACAGGTTTCCTCTGAAACATAGATATTGGGGCAAAATTTGAGCAAAGCTATTTTTTACCAGAGATTTTCCGTTTGCTACATCTCTTAAACAGAATAGGTTTTGCCCTCTTTGCAGCAGGAATCTTTAAAGATTTTTCTGTTTCCTTTTTTCATTAAATCAAACAAAAATTGGCAAAATGGACTTTTTCCTTCTCATCAAAGGCTRTTTTTTATGGAAAGAGAGTCACTTTCCTGCCCATGGTACCATTTACTGCATTTAAAGGGATTTAGGAGCCATTGTACCATTTTTAGTAGTGGTTTAGGGACTGCATGGGACACTTGCATGACCTGCTTCATATCCATATTTGAGAGCTACCAGTAAATGTTAAGCAGTTAAATACCTTTTATCTCAYCCTGAGGTCAATGAAAGACAAGCTTTTTAAAATGTGTTGAAAATATGGCTCAAGTTTGGTTCAGTTCCTTAAACCTAATATAATTTTCAAACTTACTGCTAATGCTACACTGAAACAGCCATAAACATTACAGTTTTCAAATTCATCTATTTAAGCAAAAATATTTTCTGTTTCCYTCCAAGAACAAAAACACAGGAAGAAACTTGCAAATCCACTCCCCCAAGGAACATCTCTAAGGCCCCATTTAATTCAGAATTTTAAGAAGTTTCTCAGTCTCCCAAGTTTTTTTTTTTGGTTCATGCTGACATTAGTTTAAGGGTGTTGGTTCAAAATGAAATCTCAAAACTTTTCATTAGAAAACAAAGCCAAAACCCTTGGATTTCTTTTTATTCCTTTGCCAAAACAGTCCTTCAAGCTGATGTGAATTCCCAAACATTTTCAGCCAACCTAAAGCACAGCCTCTGGCAAATACATAATTTGCCTAAAAAAAGAAGTAATTGTCCCATTCTAAGAGCAAGGATAAAATCCATCCGTGATTTTAAGTGCTCAGACTGAACAATGATGAAGTATTTGCCCTGATGATAGGAAAAAAAGAAATAAATTTTGCTTATTACTTTACATATGTATTTATACATTTCTGAAATTTATATACACGCACGGCCCTTTCCGTCCAACATGAATATTTTCAACACAGAAAAAGTAAAGAGAAGAGATTTAGTGCTGATTAGAACAAAAGTTGCACTGTACCTTACAGATTTCAGCATGTCTCATTAAAACTGGGCTTGAAATCTACATATCCTTTAATAAATAAAGCTTAAGGTACATAAACACTGCAGCGGATATAAATTATTTTAACCAAAGTATGTAGGGATGAAAAAAAAATTACTGGAACACCATGATCCAGGGCATTTTACAGTAAATTGGACTTCATCAGTGGTTTTGCATTTTTATTTGATTTTGGAGTTCCTCCACTAAAGCTGTAAGTTTTGTAGAGTTTATTTCACACCTTGTAATTTAAAACGTTACACTCCATCGAAATTCCTCTCAAAAAAAGGACCCGAGTAATTAATGTCTTTGGGTTCAACGTTCATTATATCCCACTAGTGTGAAAATTCATAAAAATAAGACATGGGATTAGGAGCTTAACAGCCTCACACATTTGCAGAGCTGCTGCATTGGCAAATATTTCCCTGCCCTTTCGGAGCAGAGCACTCTCCTGGCTGCTCTCATTTGTTTCATTGGATCATCCAAGTCATTATAAAGTGCCTGGAAATAAACTTCCATGTCTCACACTCGTATTTTTTTTTTTTTTTTTGGAAGCAGATAAATAAGATGGGTCGAGGCCATTTCTTCCTGTGTTCTTCTCCTTTCTCCACTTGGTGTTTTCTTCATGTCGTGTTTTAACTCCTCATGGAGACAATGGGAATTTTGGCCACRTGGAGCCAGGGGACTCCAGATGCCCTTGGAAAGGAAGCACGAGCTGGGGTTTGATTGCAGAGAGCTGAATCGTTTCCTTTGTGCAAAGCCCTGGGTTCTCCTCCCTGGTTCCAGCAGCTCCAGGTTGAATCACAGGCTCCGTTTTGCCCTGGGCAGATGCATAGATACAGTGGGTGAATTTGTGCAGCAAACTGTAATTTTGACCAGAGTTTAGTTTTGGAGGGACATAAACCACTCACRAAATTGGGCTGAATTTGACAAGCACTCTTTCCCAAAAAACCAAACAAAACCAACAAGCCTAATACAGGAGGCTCTTTTTTAAACTTCAAAACATTTCATTCAAAAGTGTTTTCAAAGCAAAGGGGTTGACTTCATGTAGGTGTTTCTGAAATGAGCCTTTTGGAGGTTTTATTGAAAAACCCGACTTTAGGGGARAAAAATGAAATTCAACTCTAAAATGGAACATTGTGTTTCGGATCAAACACCATGTCCTAAGTTGACTCAGGATTTCTCGTTTATTTTATATATATATATATAAATATATAAATTCCCCCCCCCATTTCTTTTTTTTTGAGGACTGTTTTGGTTCAAAACAAACAGAATTGCTTCATTCCCTGCTCCCCTCCCCCAGGTATCTGAGTCTGGCACAAAGCATCCTTTATCCACCCAGGTCGCTGTCGTTCACCCCAGAACACGCTGGCCAGAAGCCCTAAGGAGCAGACAGATCAGACCAGATCAGATCAGACCAGATCAGATCAGATCAGATCAGATCAGATCAGCCCAGCTCTCCCCGCAGCAAGAACTGCACAATTCCCTTCCAAACCGGCAATTCCCATTGTGCTGAGGTTCCTTCCACATCCCAGCCTCTCATCGCGGCTCCCTCTATGGCTGACAGGGAGAAATTCCAGCCCAGGATCCTCAGGACCAGCCACGTTCCAGGGAACCGAGCTGTCCAGCTTGGACTCAGAGATATTTTAATCGAGGGGAGGTGAAGCCTGAAACAGATCTGTTCTTGGGCAGAAACACCAGTGGAGATTGCTGCTTTCATTGCTGCACGTGGCTGTGCTAAGGAAAATCTTTCTCCAGGATGGATCAGCTATTGCATCTGCCCTGGAAATTAATTTGGAGACCTGCAGCAGCATTTGAGTGCTTAGCTGCTGGCTGATACATTGAATTTACCTTCCTGCCAAACAGTTTTTGGCACAGTCACCAATCCAAGAAAGGGGTTTTCAGAAAGTTCTTTAAAGAAGAAAGAGCATGCCAAAGGAAAGGCCCCATAGATTTTACTCTGTACATTTTTGAGCAATGCAATCAACTTTTAGCATCCTAACACAGGTTTGCACATTTTGCCCCATGAGCAGTTCTTCTAACTGAGTGTAGTTAACACACACTTTCAAAAAAATGAAAAATTACACATATTCTTTGAGCTTAAGGAAAGAAGCTCCTACTTCAAGCTTGATCTGGAGGCTCTGCTGAAGTCTCYCTTTGCTCTCAATCCCTAGAGAGCAGTTCTGCCCTCAGAGCAACCCATCTTTGCAGAAAAAGGGCAAAGGGATTCTGAGGAAACATCAGGGCTCCTCAGATGGGTGAAAACTGGGAGATCTCTCAGCAAAGTTATTCTCTGGTTCAATCAAAAAACCTGTCATCGTCTGCTGGGGCTGGTGAAGGGGTGATAAAATCATTCCGCTTAGGGACACGAGCAGCTCTCTCAAATTTAAATCAGATGGAAATGGAGTCAGTYTGTTTGGAGAAGTAGCTCAGCTCTCTGCAAGGATTATGACTCTTATAATTTTCCTGTAGCTGAAAATGGAGTGTATTTCAGAGCAGTAAACAACCACCATGCTTTTCTTATGAACTTATCTTGCATCATAGCCCTGTCCCCTTGTGAGGGCAAAGCACCAGGAAGCCAGGGCTGGTTTTGGGGCAGCAGGCAGGGAATCAGAGCCTGGAATCAGAGCCTGGAATCAGAGCTGCTCTGAGGATCTCTCCACGAGCTGATGCATAAGCATGGGGATGAGTCACAGATGGCTCGGGTGCTGTTGGAATCTCAGCAGATCTGAGGGAGTTTGGGATGCTTCCCACCATGAATTCTTCACTCCCTGCCTCACTGCAGAGCCTGCTGTGCACGTGCTGTAAGGGGGAACACAGAGAAAGGCCTGGGCCTTGGCAAGAGAAAAACCATTCTGCTCAAACACAGTTCATGGGGCAAGGAGAGCCCGGTTCAAGTGTGGCAGTGGAGTTTCCAGTTAGACCTTGGGTTCCACTCAGCTCTTGGGTTTCTGTGGTTGAGATGATCTCCAAGGTATCAGAAAGTCTCTTTTTTCTCCCAGCCCCACGACCGAAGAAGTGGAGATTCCTCAGCTCTGCTTCTCAAGGTTGTTTATTTTCTCTGATCTGTTCCATTCTCTCTCTGACCTGCTGAGATCTGTCCAGCAGGTCGGGTTGTGGCACAGTCCCTGCCCTTGGGGTGGTGTTAAATTTTTATACTAAGAACYGTGTGTACTTTATTTACAATAATTTTCCAATACCTRTCACCTATGTTAGACARTCTGTCTCTACTCTAAACCAATCCARAAGTGTCACCATCACAGCAGARGAYGGAGGACAAGAAGGAGGACAGGACACACCCAGATTCCTCCATCTTGCCTCTTGAACCCCATTCTAAATCCCCAAAATTCTACTTTTTCACCCTGTGACGAATTCACTATCATCCTACTCAAACYCTTGTGGCYTGTAACTCCTCACACAAAGTTGGTAATTGTTTCCATGGGCTAAAATCAAAGGCACAGGTGTTTGTGACTCTGTGCCAAGGTCTCTGAGCCCCTTGCCAGGGTCTCKAGCCATCCAGGGCAGCCAGAGGRATGTCCTGGGTTCAGACATTCAGCTTCCACTGCTGTGAGACAGATTCTCCATCACTGCAGGAGGCAGGAACTATCACCAAAGGRGTACTGGGGACAGACAAAGGTGAGACTGGGACTCCACCCTCAGAAGGCATGAAAAGGCACTTTATTGTTAGAAATACACAGTTCTTATAAAAACAGTGGTGGACCTAAGACCTGATTGGCCTTTAGGAATCTTCTCTCACCTAYTGGTCAAGAAAGGACAAYTCCTTCTTGTRAACATYTTTGACAAACAGAGATTGCCTGCCAGGTGCAGAGATTGAGATAATAATTGTTTTAGTTCTTTCTCTGAGCTTTCTCACAGCTTCCCAGGAAAATCCTGGGRGAGCTATGTCTCTCTCTGTTCAGAGGATGTGTGATTACCACAGCAGGAACTATCAGACAGTTACCACTCAGAACACACAGGGTGGACTTKGTTGTGGCTGTGAGTTGGAGGATGTGTTGAGATCCTTTCCAGTTCTGCCATTCCAGAACAGGAGATCACTCCAGCTACACCTTAATCTTGCTTGGAAGGTGCACCCTGAAAAGACACATGCTAGAGGAAAAGTCCATGCACAGCAGCTGCTGAAGTAGCAGAGTAAGAAATAACAATAATGCAACCTTTCAGCAGGAGCAGAGTCATGTTTTTCAAGGAAACATCATAACCATAACACATACCAGCACAGCTAGGCAGTGCTGAGACAGAAAATTTTGTTTGAGGGTACCCAGGACGTGATTAAAACTGTTGTGATCCCATGCAGCAAAACACTGATGGAGTGTATACCACTCTGCCTGGTCCAATTTATCATCTGAATTGTCACAGGGTAGATGTGCTCCAACAGGATTTATGCCAGATGGGGTATAATGTGTCTTCCTGCAGGCAGTGTAAAATGTAAAGCCAATAAAAACACTGAATACCATGTTCTAGCTAATTCAACACAAAGAGCRGTGTGCACACACCTGACATGGAGCAGATTTGTCCTGCCAGGTGATTTTGCAATAAACAGCCTGAGTGTTACTGAGGTGGAATCCTAGCCCCATCTATTGTCCTYGTGTTCCCTGCCTGAAGAAGCCTCCTGTCAGCTCAAGCTCATGTGCAGCATTCAGGGACAGCAATTCTGTTCTGACAGGTTATTCACCATGAGCCAAATCTGCCWGTGCAGCCTGCAGGGAACTCAGCAGAGAAGAATATTGATGTTTGCTTTGCCAAGCTTTGGGCTTAACACCAGAGACTCTCCTCATGCCTCTTGGCCTTGAGATAAAGGGAAGGTCTAGAGCTGCCACAGCCCCATCTCCTCAAGGCACTCTGATTATCAGCTGAAGACTTGATTAGCTTGACTAAATTTCCCCAGAAGGAATGCTAACCCTTCCTTACACAGAAACACATCCCAAATGCTCAGTCACTGGCACAAAAAATGAGTGGCCACTCCTTTTAGGGTTAGCTGGTCATTTCTACCACAGAAASGACTGTGTCAGCATCTGCAAGTATTTAAAATTCTCAGGCTTTCTTGGTTTTATCTGCCTTCTGGGCTTTTTTGAGGCTTTATGTCAAATGGTGCTGAGTTTTCAAGCTTTTCTCCACAGGGATGAGGCCATTGGATGATCCACAGAGTGCAGAGCCAGAYCCTAACTCTAAACCTAACCCTAACCCTAAAACTGGGGAGTTGTGATGCAAGCAGAAACAGTATGGGGAGAAAATCACAGGAGAAGAGGGAAGACCTGGCTGTSAGGGGTTTAAAATGACCCTGAGAAAATCTATACACTGAAAGTTTGTAATATTGAAGGAGTGAAGAGAGAGGAGAATATTAGAGGAGGAGGAGGAGAAGTTCCTTTCTGTCTGAAGAGACCACCTGAGCAGGGAGTGGAGTGGAGCTGATACCTGAGCAGACACACTGGAGGACAGTGCAGCAGGTTTCCATCTAAGCTCTACCCGATCACCAAAACCACCCCACTTTAGGGAAACAAGGAGGCACAAATTTAGCAGAGGGGAAGTACTGTCAGCATTGCCTTTAAAAGATGTGGCCCTGATAGGAAGGCTGGCATCTTTTCTTCCTGGTCAGAAAAGCAGACAGAAGAAACCCAAAGAAATGTCAGCTGTTCTTCAGGTCCAAAGCAGAAGCAGGAATCTACAAGGCCAARCAGGACTGAGAAACAAAAGCTCCAAGTTGCACCAGCTCTGCAGCAGTTGGTGCTGTGAGGGAAGCCAAGTTTCTACCTTGCATGGATTCCCTGTGCTCTGGTGTGCAGCTGAGCCCTGGCCGTCCACAGGGTGGATGTTTTAGTGCCTGGCTCTTTTTAACTGGCACATGTTAAGAGCTTTGAATTAACAGGTGCATAAAAACTGTCAAAAAACACTTAGCTCTCAAGACAGTCTGTCGGTTGTATTAAAAATATGGTTTTATGTAACCACATTCTCTCAACACTTGCTGGGTATTACGGCATGGGAAAGTCACTCGCCCTTTCCAAATGAAAGCAGCGATGTTTAAACTCTCCTGCAGGGAAAAAAAAAGAAAAAAAAGAAAGAAAATGAGAAAGACTACAGTTCCTCTGATCTTGCCAAGGATTTGCTCCTGTTTTAAACACTAAAGGTTGATTTCTTGCAGCAGAACAGGACCRGCCTAAAGCTCCAGACTAGGGGCAAGCACCCCAGCAGGTCAAAAGGCCAGTGTCTTGCAGGCTTAGTGAGGTGGAAATGAGGGGGTTTTGACAACTGAATGGGAAGATGTCTCTCTTGCTGACTGAGGAGGTGGTATTTACCGTAAGCATGGCCTGGGTTTAAAAAAAAAACCACCCGAGTTTAACAGGGGTTTAGAGCTAGGAAAAAAAGCCAAACTATTTGTGCCCATATTTCAGAAGAGGTTTAGAAATAGTTTTAGTTCTCAGTCTTCCCTCAGTCATGAATCCAGAACATCTGGGATCCCAGAAACAAAAGCATCAGGTTTCCAGAGTGGAAAGAGCTCTAAGACACAGGTCCAGAAGAATTTTTAAAACTCTTGAAAGCATTTCTGAAATCCRTTCCCTTTCAAATATGTGGCAAACACATTAAAGTGGGCTTTGGATTAGTTTTACTGCCTCTTGATAAAAGCCATTCACACCTTTGATGTGTGTGAGGAAAGCAGCCATCCCAAATGCCTCCACCAGGAAGTCTCCTTCTGGCTCTCCCCAGGAATGCCCAGCTGGGTTATGATTTGTCACCTCCCCAGAGGTGAYCAGCTCAAACCAGCCACCTCTGGGGTTACAGACACAGCAGGTGAAAGCAATGATTTCTGAGTGTTTAGGATGTAATGGTGAACATGGATACCCCCAAAGCCTGGGAGAAGTGGGAAGAACAGCAGGGATGTGGGCTTCTAAAACTGGCTGTGAGTTAATTCCTCCTGAGTTTTAGTTCTATGAATTAAAACATTTCCAGTACCACTCTGTGCTCACCCACCTCCTGGTGGCTCTGGGAGCCCTGGTTGTTTGCCTGGCCTGGAGGACAGATGGGTCCATGAAGTTTCTTGGCAGCTGCTGGAAGTAGAAAGGGAAACTGTTTGAAAGACAGAAGGAGAAAAGAAAACCAGTGGCTTGGAAGGGTGCAAGCAATGAAAGACTCCAGTGTGGCAGGCAGCTGGGGCAGAGGAGACTGAGTAGTCCTTGAATAGCAAATGGTGACTCCCTTCTCTGAAAAGCAGATAGAGCTTTGTTAATGCTGAGGCCAGAAGGAGCACAGAACGAGCACCATGAGGGCCCAAGTGCAACTTGCCAGGCCAAGGAAAGTATTTTCCAACAGCTTCTCAAGTTCTGCCAGCAAAAGCATCATCCCTGGGAGACTCACAGGGGGACTGTCACTGACAGTCCCAGATACTGTCCAGGAGTGGAGCCTGCCTGCTTGGCAGTGCTGTTTTCCTGCAGAACTGGTTAATGTCAGTGAGACTGATGAACACTCCACAGTAGTTAAGGGATGCAGTGGGATGTCATGGAGAAAAGTCCACTGCTAAATATTTTGATTTGAGGAATGAAGAAAAGAAAACAACTGGCATTTTAGCAGATGGGGGGGAAAAGAGATCTGGAAGCAAGAAGAAAATCCTGCAGAGAATGAGGCATGACTTTTTAAAACAGCTGCAGGATGTTCTTCTTGGAGGCTCAGAGAAGCACGTTAGGAAAACCCTGGAATGGACCTGGTTCTTCATGAGCACATCCTCACGCCAAAGAGAACCATYTTCTCCATGGAGCAAACCACCAAAATGTGGGAGCAGCTGCAGCTCACACGACAGCCAAGCCAGAGACACAACCTCTAGGAGACCATCAGCACCACAGACAATGAAAAATGCACCATCAGCAACCAGAGTCATCACCTAAACAGCTACAGAACTATTTAGGACGTGATGCGGGTTTAGGGTGATTCTCAGAAACTTACTCCAGATGCAAACTGGGAAACTTTGAAGAAAATGATGTCTGAATTGGATTAACCCCTCCTTGGGACAGACACAGTGTCTGTCCACACTGGAGTGGGGAAAGTGAGTTAAGCCTGCAAAGGCAGAGCTGTACCCAGCTCATGTGCCCAAGGCAGTGAGTGTACTCAGCAGTGATTTTGGCAGGGGCTCACAGCATGGCTCTGCTAGGAGTTTGTTGCCCAAGCTAACAATCCAAGAACAGCCACTTTGTGACTCTTAAATGCAGCCCACAAACACCTCTAGTGAGGTATCCTTGATGGGCTGAGGGCTCATCCTAGGGCAGTGGCAGTACAAAGGGCTTCCCTCCCATGTGGCAAAAGGAAGGGAGCAAAATAACACAGCTTGCTGAGACACCAACTGAGATACCCAGTTCCTACCTGTGAAGGAGCCACAACAGCAGGGAGTTGCTGGTACCTGCTGCCTAGAATGACTCCCAGGGCCCTCCATCCCTTCACTTCCTCTGGGAACACAGTGGTCTGCACGTGGAGGCAGTGGCCAAGAAGGTCAGCTGCCCTTTAGCTACATGGCAGGCAGCTGAAGGGCTCCTGTTTCTGTTGCTGCTGGATTTAGGAGTGCAGAGCAGCCACAGCCTCACTCAGTATCCATCACCAGCCAGGCACCATTGCCTAGGAGAACCACTCCATAGTTCATGGACTGAGCCTATGCTTTGCTCTACTCCTCCTTTACTGGCTCCATGAAGGAGGAAGCTGTGGAGGTGAAATTACTCAGTGGGGTCTCCTTCAGGACACTTAGGGACTAATGCAGGAGCAACACAAGGCCAGCAATTGTGCATTTAGAGCTGCTCCTGCTGYGCCTCCTTGTCTGCAGCTGTTCCATTACAAACCCATCACAGTATCTGAGGGCTCCCAAGGCACAGCAAGTTCAGAGCAATGCCTTCCCAGGCTGAGATTTGGGGCTCAATTTGGCCCTGCATAATCAGGAAACACCAGCAAACCAGAACAAAGACCAATTACTGCAGAGAAAACTGTCAGGCAGACATTTGAAGGGTGGGATTCAACCCTGGTAACATGGACATGAGAGAATCACATCAGTCATGTTCGTGATACATCACCAGCCCTTACCAACTGCTCAAGTAAAGAAACCTTGTCTGGCAAAGTTAAAAAGGCCCATCAGTCAGGGATTTATTTGTGACTCATGTTTCACTTTTACTACCCACAAAGCATTTTTTTGGGTGTTTTTGTCTTACTTGGCTCCAGCCCTTGCAAGCTGAGTGAGGGAGGGCCACGGCTTCAGCCTGTGCATGGTCTGGGTGAAGTGACTGTTCCTTCACTCTGTCACATCCTCCCCAATTCTGAGCCATGTAAGAGACTGAAGGGACATCCCCAACCATGCAGCTTTCCCTTGGGATGATTTTTATCCACTTTAATGGCATCACAAATCCTGCAATGGGTTTCATTCTTTGCTGTGAGGAACCTCCAAGCTTTTCTCTTGCTTCCTGCAGAGATGGATCCCAAGGCTCCACAGAGCACTGGGCTGAACTGGGTACAGGGCAACCTATCCCATCCCAAATTTCCATCAGTCTCCAGAAAACAGCCCATGGCAGAGCCAAGGAAAAGGCTCCCGGGAAAGGAGTCCTGTGTTCTATTACCCAGCTCTAGAGCTGCAGCCCCACATGTGCTTCCCAGTCCCAGATATCACATCCCTGCTGCTGTTGGACTTTCTGCCCTCCTGTCACCACCCAGCATTGCCTATTCAATAGGACACCCTTCCCAGCCCCTGAAGGGTGGTGTGGCTTGGAGGGCTGGGACTGTTGAATCCCTGCCACTCATAAGAGGTGTTTTACTTTCTTGCCTAAGAGCAATTTCTCCCAGTTCTCCCCTCCTGCACTCATGTGCCAGGTGTGAAAACCAGCTCAGACATCAAAACCCACTGCTCAGCACGGGCAGCATGGAAAAATAAAATCACTGGCWGATCAGCCAAACAAGCAGGTGGGAGTGGTAAGGACAGAGGCAGGAGAGACAAGGTACTAAACCTGCCCAGTGCTCCCAAGTGCCTCGTTAGACTGATTTATGTTTAGCTAATTGAGAAAATGACCCTAACTACACAATCCAGGCCCTAATTCAGAAAGGCMCAGGCTTTTTAGTGTCTCTACCTGAGCCTTAAGAGGCATGATTTAAACCCTGTAACTAACAGGCTGCCAAAGGCAGGGATTTGCAGGATCTGATGTCCTATCATGCCGTGGGGGTGAGGCTTGGCTCRCTTCTCTTGTTACTTGGTCTTTCCCCACTGACGTCCGAGTTCTCTGCTGGGACATAAATCAGGGAAACCATGAAGGAAACCATGAGGGAAACCAGTCTTGTGCCCCATCAAAGCAGCCAACACTGGCTTTAATGGGACCATGCAGACCAGCCTAAATAGGGCACTTAACAAGCATGTGGTTTCTATAATACCAGCCCACGTCTCTACACCCTGTTTGCACTGCCACTGGCAAAACCCTTTGTCCATTGCATGCCACACCTGCTGATATCCATGGAATTAGGAGAGGGATTGTGATATAACACCATATAAATGCTGAACATAGCATTTCTGGGATGGATCAGGCCTGCAGAAAAATTTTATCACTCTCTCAGCAACTGCATGAAGCCTTATCCACAGCTATGTGTACAGAGGCATGAGAGGAGCACAGATACCCAAGACCCTCTTACACAGAACCCCACTCAGGTACCAGCCTCAGTCCAGGACATGCAGATGCTCCAAGATCCCACACAAGGTGCATCTGGTGAAGTTCCAGGCCTCAGGTGTGGGTGTTTAATCCCAACTTGAACCTTGACAGAAGGGAGTTAGGARCAGTAAATGTTGAGGTCCTACTGTCCTAAGCAGAAAAAACAGACTAGACAGAAAAGGGAGGAAGGAAGGAATTCAACAGTGCTCTGCCCCTTTCTTGGGCTCCAGAACTTCCCCAGAGGTTAATCTGMCATGAGCATCCCTCTCTAGCACRTTCCTAATGCAGCTGATCAGGTAACACAGTACCCCCCACCAGTAGGCCAGTCCCTACATTWCTCTCTTCCTAGTTTTTCCTCATTYAGTTCAGATGGGATCCAGGCCCAAAGGAAAGACTCCACTGCATCACAGAAGGTATCAGGAAGAAAAATGGCTGATGGAGAACCCGAGTCCCTCCCCAGAAAGCTCCCCTATGCTCAAAGCTCTTGAGAGCCCAGCTTCATCTGGCTGGACACACAATCAGATTGGGGGTTGTCCAAGTGTTTTACACCATGCTCTACACATCCATGGGAAGCCCAGGCTGAGTCATGACCATCTGTGCTCATTTAAACATTTCTTGACAGAGGAGGGAGTGCTAATCCTGACATCCTGGCCAAAATGCAACATGGATAATTAGACTGTGCTTTGTAACTTTCTCAGTGGTGTACATTGGTGTTTCCCAGTTCTTCCCATAATGGCAATGTGGTGATCCAACACAGGAATGGCCACGTTGCCAGAGGAGAGTGCCCTGTGCCAAGCCCTGCAGTGTTACTGTCAGACATCACACGTCTCCATTTTCCCTGCCACGGGTGTCCAACCCCAGCCCACTCACTTCACACTCAGACTTTTACCTCTACCTGTGCAAGAGGTGCTCACTAAAAATCTGCCCACTCATTCCTGAGCTGTGCTGGGCTTTCCATTTTTCTGAAGAAACACAAAAGTGGACAGCMCACCTGTCCTTAGTGCACACCAGGGGCAGCAGGACAAACATTGCAACATCAGCTACTACAAAGGTAGAAATGGATTTGCTTGAAGAGCCTCAATTCCAACAGTTCTTTTTCCTTCAAGGAGAAACAAGAGAAAAAAAAATAAAAAAACCAAGCTTTTTGTTGCACCAAAATCATCTCCTGGCATTTCTGACCAGCACACATGTTGTTACAATTAGGACTGGACTCCTTGGCTCCGGCACAGGGGGAATTTTAAACCGGCACACTGGCACCCATCAAAACATTTGTGAACTTCCAAAGTGGAACTGACACCATGGTAGTGGTTTATATCACACGTCAGAGAAAGGCTTCACAGCTGAGATCAAACAAATTAACTCTTCAGCTCCCTGTCCAGCAAGAGCAGCCTGATGCTGGGCTGCTGTTGTTACTCCATGTGGCTGTTCCACGTGGCTTCCAGCCAGTCCACTTCACTTTGCAGGCTCAGAAGTTAGAGACAAAGAGAACTGGCCACAACTCCAACAAGAGACTTGTAAGAGAACAGAAACTGCTGATTTTAACAGCATCTTCCCTCTCAGGCAGAAACAGCACCAGCACTATCAGAATGGTACACAAGAATGTTTCAGCCTTTAAACAGTTTTGTTGCATATAAACTTACTCCCTTTTAGGAAACTCATAACCTTAAGCAGTTGTCAAACAATCTTTGGACTTGGAATTTTTTGGAACAACATTTTCAGAGTTTGAACAATAATCTTACCTGTGACAACAAGGTGCAGAAATATTCTAACCACAATTTAACCTACCAGAGAACCATAAATTATATGCAAAATGATGTCTGTGTGACTTCTGTAAATACCATTTGCAATTCAACTTTTCTGTCAGAAGCTCTTCTGTGTGTCCCCGACAAGCTGAACACAACTGTAATGAGGAACAGACCTATCCTCTAGGCCTTTGAATCTCTTGAGGAACAACAGGGGACAGCTGCAGAGGATGGAAACAGGAATGGTACAATTAAATTATTGCTGCACTTACTGGCATCCCATTCTGACAACCATCAGCAGGTCGCTACAAGGTGTCCTGCAACAGCAGACACAGCAAAGGAAGTAATTTAAAATTTTCTCACAATACCATCAAATCTCTGCTTTTAGGTCAGGTTTTCCAGCAAAATCACAGGGCATGCAGTGTACCAGCAACAGAGCAATGCTTCATATGTATTTCTAATACTACTTTGGAGTTAGATTCTAACTCCAATTAGCCCGAATTATGAGCAGCTGCTCTAGGAGACATATTTATCCCACTTTCTCCTGCATATGGAAGGCACCAGGAGAGATTTTCCACCGTTGCCCTGAGCCAGTTAGTTGAAAAGATTCCTGCCAAGCTGTATCCTGCCATGTCTTTACTTCATGCATTTCCATATTTTGGAACAGCCTTTTTTAAGGTTTTATTTTCGCCCAGCGGAAAGTTGCCAAAGGACGTATCTGATTCTACCATTTATCATCTCCTGTGGAAAACCAGGCTTGGATCCCTGTATTAGGCTCTGATATCACAACTGAAAGTAAACACACTGCGTACAAGATGCACTGATTTATTAATAGAATAAAACTGAAATGTAGTGACATGTTTTTCCACTGTTCAAGCCACAGAGACAATCACTGTCCCATTTATAGACTCGGTGGCGTCATTCAGCAACTCATTCATAAACTCACACCAAGCACGTCCAGGTCAGGTGTTCCAGGAACCATTCCCACACTTCCCTGGTATCCAGAGGTTAACTGTGAGTGCAGAGTTTGCAGCTGCAATCAGTCTATGGGAGATTTTCCTAYGTTCTCTTCTAATTCCTGAGGCTTTCTCCACCTGGAATAGCTTTTTAAAGCCTTTCAACAGCAATAGAGCAAATCAGCTGAACTTCTTTGGGGTACTAACCTCTTCAGGCAGGAAAATTCATTAAATGTTCTACAAAAATAGGTTTATTTCCAATATACTGTAGGGATTATTCATTACAAAATGAATTACTGGCTAATTATTGGCACTTTGAGGCAACTACAACAGAGAAAAATCTCTGCAATGGAACAGCTTTAAATGTAACACACTCTCTTTTGTGTGTTTCTACTTCTACATTCTGCAATGTCTTAAACTGTAACCCATCCTTTTTGTTAAGCCCTAGCAGCTGTGCTTTCATAGGTAATAGTGTTATCAATGTACAGCTTYATGATTCAGCACTGTCTGAAAGGAAGTGATAAATATGAGGTATTATGACTGACTTTACAGTTTGCCTCAATATGAAAATTTCCCTTAAATTAGGGAAGAGAAACCCCTAGGAAGGCAATTAATGTAAGCACTTGGGTTTGACAGCAGGAGAAACCGTTGGAAACTAATCCCTTGTGGATACAAAGGAAGACAAACATCCTACTGCAGTTGTCAGCATGTGTTCTGAAGCAGACCCAGGTTTCTCCTGTAGGTATCTTTCTCCTGCACACTGCTCAGAACAGGCATCCTCGAGTATCAAAAAGCTGAAAACCTTTGGACAAACCCTACTGCTCACTTCCAAGTGTCCTGTTTCAGGAAGCTACAAAAGCCCATGAAAAGCTGGGCAGCAGAACATGAACACACACCAGAATGACAATAGATGATGAACCCCAAATGCRTCTTGTGGGAAGAAAAGAGCCTTTAAAATTTGGAAACAATAAAAAAGGAGAGAGAAGTGAAGTGCATATTACTGGCACTGCTGAAGCCCAGATACAACACACAGCCACAAGCCTGCAGAGAGTACCTCATCCACAACCACTGGCTTATCCAGCAGTCATGTGGCAGAACGAGCTGGGGAGCTTCCTGAAGTCACATTTACTGCCTGAGTTTGGCTGTCCACGTTGGAGAGGGATTTGGTCCTGGGGTTTTGAGACTGTTCAGAAACTGCAGGAGAAGCAGCAGCAGCATGGTCAGCCTGCTGGCTCTCCTGCCCCACACCACTGGGAGCAGGGTTCTCCTGGGCTGTCCCAGCATGGCTGTGAGCCTGGTTGGATTGTCTCCCTGCTTCTGCCTCCTGCTGCTGCAGCATCTGTTCCACCTCGATCTCCAGCTCCAGATTCTCCTCATCTGCCTCCACGTCCAGCTGCTGCATTAACTCCTGCAGCTTCCTGGCCTTGCGGAGCTCGTTCTGCTGGATGATGGTGCACAGGTGCTCTGTCAGGTGCTCCTTGAGCTCTGTCTTGTGCTGCAGCTCCAGCTTGGCCGCCACGTACTCGGACTCGGCCTTGTCGTAGCGCTTCCTGCAAAACCAGCAGCAGCATTTCTGCAGGGTTAATTCTCACTGCMCCTCACACTCTGACACAGGCACAGGCACTTTAGGAAGCCCTGGAATGCAACGTGCTCTGCAATGCATTGTGCCAGCTGTTTGGGACATGCTGCTGCATTAGCAAGAGGGAAGAAAATAAGAGTGAGTTGATCGAAACTTCTCTGGACACTGGGGGCTCTGCTGTTGTGTGCTCCAAGAGTTAACTTGCTCAGATTGCATCTTGAACACCCATTTTTACTGCCTGTTTGAAGAGATGCATCCCTGGCAGCAGAAAGAACCCATCAGAAATGGCAGTGTTTTCACACTTCTAATGAACTGAAACACCCCAGAGCAGTCGGGTGTTTTTCTAACCCAACCACCCCCCCACAGATACAGATGCTCCGTGGAGCACGTTGACATTTGGATCCTGTGCTTCTCTGGCCACCCATCTCTATGTTCAGAAAATCAGGGGCAGCACAGACTGACACAGCACGTGACATCAACACAGATGTAGAATTTTATTGCGAGCATCCCTCCCGACACTCGCCTCCTGCCAATTTGCACTTCCTGTCATGACAAATACAGCAAAAAGGGAATTTTCCAAGTATTTAYTGAGTTAACAGACAGAGAATATCTAGCACTTTAATGGCTGGTGTCCACATTAAGGATGCATCTTTCACTACATCAGTGAACCTGTGTAATAATTCTAATTAAAAGATAGATGCAATCTTGCTCATCAGGAAAGGGACACACAAAGGCTTTTGCAGCCTCACAGAGCACTCACAAAACTAGTGTTAGTAAGGTGGTTGAATAAAGAATCCAGCTCTTGTATAAACCAGATTCCAGTACCTGCTTAAACAAAGCAGCAGAAAGATGGGAGAGGTCCTTTCCTTAGTGAAAGAGAAGTAAATAAGACACAGAAAAACCTTCCCAAGTATCTTCTTTTATATAATAACCACATGACTTTTACCCAGCTGTAAAGGCTATGTCTGCAGTGGGCAGAAGATACCCACTTATGTTTCCCCCTCAAGAAAGTCAAGATTTCTCTGGGTCAGATACCTGGAGTGGCAAAACCAATGCTATGCTGGAAACATCTGCATAGCTAAACCTTTGGGCTGAATTTCCACCTATTAGTCACATTGTATTTACAAAAATTCTATTCCACAGCAATTGTCAAATGCTGCTAACTAGGTATGTGCTCAGGACTATTTAATATTACACTTTTTAACACACTGAAATGCTTTGTGTTTTAACCCTAGAACACAAGGCAAATAATAAGAAGCTGCTTTAAAAGACTCCACTTAAAAGTAAATTGGCTTTGGCTCATAAGAACTACAACACTCTAAGTATCTACCTCACATTGCCAAATCCCTCCCTCAAGAAAACACCTACTAAATTAATGGAAGTCATTAAGATTTTGGTGAAGTTTACCTGCTTGTCCTACTAGCATCTCCTTTTGCTATTGTCATTAAAAACTGCTTTCCTAACATCAAATCTCCTTTTGCTATTGTCATAAAAACTGCTTTCCTAATGTCAAGAGCTGCTTGTGCTCTTTAGCCAGTAAGCGTTTCAAATAGATATATTATTACAAAACTTGGGTAAGAAGATTTCAGGAGCATTTAATGTTTTTAGAAACCAGATGAAACCTAAAATCCATTGAAATGTTTTTCCTCTTGAGGACATGAAATTCTGGTTCACATGCAATCAGCTACGCTAACTACAGTTAATCTTAGACATTTCAAATTATAATTACACCAAAGAGATCTTCATTATTTTAGCTACCACTGCTATTTTTTTTCAAGACTAATTACCAGCTTTATTGGCCTGTGGTCAGAATTGGTATGGCAGAAGTCAGAAGGAGAAATGAGCATTTAGCACATTGAATGGTGAACCAAAAACCGCGAGTGAACGTTTCTGCTTTATGAAGCGGCTGCACAAACATGCTGCTGTTTATCTACTGATGTTGTGGYTTACCCACAGCTAATGGGGTGCTCCCATTAATTTCTTGCCTTTAAGGAACTCATCACACCCACAGTGATTAAAGGCACATTGTGAAGGGTTAAAAGCTTCCCTCTTCCTTCAATTTTKGGTCCTAGTTGCAAAAATGCTACAGCAGGATTATATGTTTTAAGCTTAATTGGTCCCATTGATTCCAGCAGGACCAGAGCTGTCATGAACAAGCAAATTTCCCTGAACAGGATTTTCATTTCAGGACTTTGCAAGAAAAACCTCTTTCCCCCTGAGACAAAATAAACAACCTTGAAACAATAAAGCAGGGCTTTTGGACAACTGCACACTTAAGCAGGACCTGTGTCTTGTGACAGCAGTCTCCAGTCAGAAAACCTGCTTCAGCTCCCAGATTCCAAGGGAAAAATTAGGAAATAAAAAGCATACTTTCACTTCCAGATCAGAAAGCCCCCCAGACTGTGACTGCTTCAGCTACAGGTTATTACAGTGACAGGACTTCATTAGTGCTCCAGTGAGAGGAAGCAGCATTTTCCCCTCCCCTCAGGCAGGGCTGCTCCCTGTCCCCCTCCCCGGGGGCACTCACCGGGCATGGGAGTACTCCAGGCTGGCCTGGTCGATGCGGTTCCTCAGGATGCCGATGTCAGCAGACACCATCTCATCCAGAGCCTGCAGCTCCTTCTGAATCCTCTTCAGCTTCACTGTTTCAGCCTGGGTTCTTTTGGATCTGCAAAAGGAAGATGATTTTTTTTTGGTTGTTGTTTGAATTTCCTTTTCAAGCCTCTCTTCTTGACATACTGGGCCCCATTTCACTTGCAGAGCAAGTGACCTCTGTAGGACCTATTCAGAAGGTTTCTCCTTTATGGTGTAGGGCTTTTGATCTTTTTTAGCATCCACAGGGATCTAAAATGCCTGCTATTAAAGGACTAGGGCAAAATTATGTAATGACTATAATCAAAGTGCCTAAAATGGATTGTGTTTCTTCACTGTGGAAACACACAAGAAGCTGCTGTATCTAAGTAGTTCTCAGTGTAAGGAAACAGGAAATGGCTTGGGGGGAAGTGAGAGGGGGAAGGGTTTTTAGTCCTGCAAATATCCCCTTTCAAAGGAGCCCAGTTAGTAGGGGCCAAAAAGTCACCTAACCTAAGCTTGATTTCCATTTTGTAAAATTATTCCCAAAAGGCCTAGCCAAATCCCAATGAAGTGAATGGAAAGTTTTACATTAAACACAAAGGATTTCAATCAAGCCTTCTGTAACCTTTTTCAACTAGGCCATTCATTCCTAAGTCCTGAAAATGAAATGTTACTAAGGGCAACAAGCTTTGATGGATTTCACTCCCAAGCCAGCCAAGTGACTTTCCACAAGCTTTTACACCACGTCACCTTGCCATCATTCATCACCACCAGCAAAATGGTGCTCTCAGCCACTGCTTTACACCCAAGGCAGGTCCCTGAAAGCAAAACTGGCTGTGCAGGCAGTGCCAGCATCTCTCATTTGACCAGCTGATGCAGGTGGAGGGAAGCAGACATCCTGTGGTATTGCTGGGAGCCTGAGGAAGGCCTCTGAGTGACAGAAGTAACYGCTCAGCTGTCACCTTCCGTGTCTTGTCTCTGCTCAGGCTTTGTTCCCAGGAGGAAGAACCAAACCTGGTGGCCACACCCATGTTTGATGTCCTACAGTGACTCACAATAAAGGTGCTTGTGTTTTATCTCTGCCTGGCAAAGGAAAATGAAATTTTCAGGACTCCAGCACAGTAGAGGCTGTGTTCACCTGTGCCACACAAGGGCTCTGATGGGCAGGATGTAACACATGCCTGGGAGAGCACTGCAAGCCCAAAACCTTCACATCACTGTCCCTGATCCAGTGTTATCAGCTGTTCCAACATGCTTCCCTACAAACTTTGCCTTTCCTGGAGTCTTAAATTCCCTTGGTGCCATAAAGCCTGGTCTCCTGAATAGCAAGAGCTACCAACTGTGAGAATATGTGCAATTCTATAATTTCTAGACACCCAGTGGTAAAACAGTACCTTCTTAAAGCTGGTCATCTCCTTTTTTTAACATTTTCACACACTAATGAGCCAAAAGTCCAAAGAGAAATAGCTTCTTCTCACAGGTTACAAATCAAATAAACTTCCCTTACATCCAGCAAAAACAGATCAGGAYCAGAATATCGACAAGCATCTGAGCACTCCAACCTTCCAAACATGACCTCACTAACAAATTTAAGGACTTCAGCTAATCCTCGAGCTGTGTAATCGTCTGTGCACAGAGCTGCAGCTTGGGAAGTGTGAAAAGCTTAGTCACAACTTCATAGCCAGCACTTGTCACCCAAGGGAAACRTCCATCACAGCTGCTCACAGAGCACAAAGAGGAAAAAGTGAAATTTAATTCAAGATATGAAAGTGGCTGCAGATGAAGAGTCAGCCCCTGCCCAGGCTCAGCCCCACCTCTCAGCAATGGCTCTGGCCAGCAGTGCCTTCTTGCGTTTATTCTTCTCTTCTATCAGCCGCTGCTCCTGCTGGAGGATCTCCCACCGGGATTTCTCCTGCCTGCTCGTGGACAAGAACACCAAAATCAACAGAAAGGTCATTTCCCTCCCTGCWGCCCACACTGCAACACAAATATTCACCGTCACATATTCTGGAGCAAGCTCTTTAAAAAGTTGAAGGAACAATAAACAGGTTTTGGTTCTGAGGAAAGAAGAATCATCTGCAAGAAGCTGTTCAGACCAATTAAACATTTCCAGTTGAAATCTGCTGATCAGAATGCTGATCAGAACTAAAATCTGCATAACCAAATAGGCTGCATGGAGCACTTTTCCAGAATTTTTCAGGTAAAGGATGTGCTTCCCTACCAGGTAGAAGCAGTTTCAAGTTTCTTACTGGCTGCTGTCACCATCTCTTCAGTCTGCCAACACAGCCTCTTTTTTGGAAATGTTTTTTCCCATAAAACAGATTCTTTCCCAGGTCTGCTTTAAAGTACAGCTCCCAAATAATGAAATGGATACAAATGAAAGGTTGGTAGGAGTTATAATGAAAATAAGCAGCAAGGAAGAAAAAGATTTTGCTTTTGCCACCATTTCCTAGGCTAYATCTCCTCAGAAATAAAACCAGCCCAAAGATGGAAGGCCAGGTATCAGTGAGGGGGCACAACTTGTGGCAGGATTTAGGAGAAACAGTTTGCTGCTTTCCACCCCACTATGTTCTTCATGCCCTCACTCAAGAAGCTCAAATTCAAAATTACCGAAATACCTCAGCTATTAAAAAATTTTTCTGCACCTCTTTAGATTTATCCTCATCACCCTACTCCTAAGACCTCACATACAGAAAAACTTTTAGCAAGATTTAAATTCAAGCACCCAGGCTGAGAAGAATCCAGCAGGTTCAGGAGGTGACTGTTGCAGCTCAATGCCATTTGCTTTCACCAGTGTGAAAACATTCTCAGCACAGCTCCAGCTGTTTTCTCCCCAAACAAGCAGTGCCTGTGTTTTTCCCACCACAAAAGCGAGATGAACAGCCAGTCCTACTGGTGAGGAGCAATCTGAGCTCCCAAAGTGCTGCTGCCCTGGTGCAGGGAGTGCAGGCAGGTGAATCACAGGCAGCACAACCAGCAGCCTCTCCAGGCCCATCTCTGCMAAACAGAACCTCCTGCATCCTTCTGAGTTCAGAATCTTAGAGAAGCCACTGAGATGCTGCTGTGTAGAAAATGGAATTATTGGATCTCGCAGAGCTTCCTATCAGACACACAAAAGGTCACTTCACAACCAAATAACGAATCAACAGAGAGTAACAAACCCCACCCCGTGATTTTACCGACTTACTAACAATTCCACTTTCTTTCTCTCCACTTGGCCGCCGGGCTTTGCAGGGCGGGGCTGGGCACTGTCCCTGCCATTACAAGACTCTGCCGCTGTCCCTCCCTCCCTTTGCCTCTYGTCCCCAGGAGCTGGCCCGGGCTGCTGGGGGGCACCGGGTTCGGCTTGTGGAGCAGAGAGCAGCTGCTCTGGAGTGACAGAGGCTGCTCCTCCCTGCAGCCCCAGCCTCTGGCTCTGCTGCTGGAGGGCTTTTTCCCGTTGCAATTGCTTCCGAGTCTTGGGCACGGCCTGGGGGCGAGGCTGCTGCTGCTGCTGCTGCTGCTGCCCCGGYGAGGGTGAGGGCTCGTACAGATCTGTCAGGGTTAAAAAACAAATCTCAGTACGGTGAAAAACGCCAAGCACTTGTTTTTAAAATGTTAAGAGTTTAATAGTAATAAAATGGTTATAAAAATAGTCATATAATTAGAGTAATAATAATTTGGACAATTTGAGTTAGGACAATATGAGACAATAAAAACAAAGAGTTWTGGACAGTCCGGGTACCTTTTTCTGGGCAAAATAAGCCCGAAAAGGACCCAAGTTAACAGAGGATTAACCCTTAAAAGCAACAGCCTGTTGCATATTCATACACCTCATCCATGATGCAWAAATTCCATTCAAACACAGGATTCTGTCTGGTCATCACCAACTTCTTCCTCATAATCCTAATGGTGTCATCCTSCCCGAGGGAGGTGGGAAGAAGTTCATTTCTCCTGAWAAYGGAGCAATAAATTCTCTTTCTCTGAAAAMTTCAGGTGTCCTGTGGCTGTTATCTCACTGCGAGTCCYTTCTTTAAAAAAGTATCATACATAGCATAGTTTCTATTTTAACATTTTATTATAACCTAAAACYGTATTTAACACACTACTTAAAAGAACGAATACAACATAACTTTCTAACACAACGCATATCATAGTCATTTTAATAGTTGCCAAAAGCCAATCATAAAATATGCATTTTTCACAGCATCAAAGACAGGCTCTGCCAGAGCTGTTCTGGGCAACCAAAACCAAAATAAGGTGTGGATGGAGGGGCTGGGGGAAGGGATAAAGGTGGGGATGGAGGAGCTGAGGGGAGGGATAAAGGTGGGGATAGAGGAGCTGAGGGGAGGGATAAAGGTGGGGATAGAGGGGCTGAAGGGAGAGTTAGAGGTGGGGATGGAGGGGCTGAAGGGAGGGATTGGGACGTGAATGGAGCGGCTGAGAGGAGGGACGGAGATGCGGCTGGAGGGGCTGAGGGGAAGCACAGAGATGCGGCTGGAGGGGCTGAGGGGAAGCACAGATGTATGGCTGGAGTGGCTGCGGAGATGGGGCGCTGAGGGGCGACGGGAGGCAGGTGCAGCTGCGGGGGCTAACGCGGTGCCGAGACCAAGGCTCTTCCTCCGCGCCCCACTGTCCCCCAGTCCCCGGGCGCGGTCCGGTGCGTACCTGGGCGCTGCCCCCGCAGCCGCCGCAGCTCCTCCTGCGAGAAGCCGGCCCAGGCCTCGGCCATGGCGCTCCCTCCTCCTCCTCCTCCTCAGGGCGCGCAGGCCCCGCGGCTGCCCCGGCACCGCCGCAACGCCGCCGCAGGCGAACGCCGCGGACAGCCCGGCCGGGGGCCTCGCGGCGCCGCGGCGGCGGGGCGGGCAAAATGGCGGCCTGAGGGGGGAGCGAGAGGGGGGAGGGAGGTCGGCGACGCTCTTCGRAAAGCTGCCATAGCAGGCGCGTTCCACGGCTCCTGAGAACCTAGTGCCGTAAAGAATCACAGAGGCAATTAGGCTGGAAAAGATTTCTGAGSTTATGGAGTCCAGTCTGTGAGGGAGCAGGGCTCAGTGAGTCTCGGCTAATGAGGCTGAAATGGAGAGGGGATGTCGCTCCCGAAAAAAGCAAACAAACTTCAAGGAACATCACAGTACACCCATGCAATTTATGATTCGTAATTAAGTAGTTGTAAGCAGGTGAGATCCTGCTCCAGCGTGTCTAGTAAGTTACAGTGACAACACTGTGAGGAAATCACAGTGAGGAAATCAGGGAATCCCTGGATGCTTGGGCTGGAAGRGACTTTAAAGTTCAACCACTTGCAAACCCCTGTGATGGRCAGGGACATCTTCCACTAGACCAGGCTGCTCCAAGCCCTGTCCAGGCTGATCTTGAACATTTCCAGGGGTGGGGYAGCCACAGCTTCTCTGGGCAGCCTGTGCCAGTGCCTCAGCCCCTCACAGGGAAGAACTTTGTAATATCTAAACTCAATCTCTCCCCTTTTAGTTTAAAACCATTCCCTCTTGTCCCATCACAATCTGCTCATTTAAAAAGTCACTCTCCTTCTTTTTCTTAAGCACTGGGGGGCCATCAGGGAAAAATATCATTTTGCCCATACTAATGTTTTTTAAGATTTCAAGAGGAATAGCAGATTTGTCTTTACAAACAAGCTGTGGGTCTGCTGGGAAATARAAGAAACAATGGGAAGGATTCCACTGATTGATGAATGGAAAAAATATTTGCTTTTACAAATAARMGTTRGGTTTGCTGATAAATGAAATTAGACATTGAAAGATGAAAGAAACCATGGGGAAACCCCTAAATTCCATAAGAATTAAAAATGAAAAGGGAGGGTTATACAGTAGAGGGAAATCTCTGGTATCAGGTGTATAAGGAAGTCTGTACCTCTCAAGTACCTCAGCCAATGGGGAAAACCCCCTAAATTCCATAAGAATTAAAAATGAAAAGGGAGGGTTATACATTAGAGGGAAATCTTTGGTATCAGGTGTTTTGGGAAGTCTGTACCTCTCAAGTACCTCAGAAGTGGGGGAAGAGAAAAGGGAAGTGCAGCTGGGAAATTGGGATAAAAAGGAGGCTGCATCCTCCAAAAATTGGAGAGATCCCAGGGGAATGCCCCATGGCCTCTCCCTTTATTCAAATAAAGTCAAAAAGGACTCCTCTGTCTCCTTTTTGGACATAAACCTCTGGTGTTTGTGGGTTMATTTTCCTTAAAATCTGCTCTGACCATTGTGCACAAGAGCGCAAACACTCGCTTTCACCCTTAGGTATGAGSTGAAAAGACCTCACAACTTACAGCATTACCCTCAGTATCCATGAAAAGAAGAATTTTCCTGCTTATCCCAAACTCCTGTGGCTATGGATGAGTTCACCTCCCACTGGGACACAGCACAAGGGCACRAGCCCCTGGCTTAGCCGCAGCAGCCCAGGGGCCTGGGGGCTTAAATAACCCATAATGGGCAGAACCAGGGATGTTTTCAGCCCCACATCCCTGCCCAGCTCCAGTCTGGGAGGGATTAGTCAAGCTGCCAAGCCCTGCTGCCTCCCTGAGCAGACCCAGGGCTCCTCCAGGGCCGTGCAGGACTCTGCGATTTCCGCGGCCGCGCTTCCAGCAGCTCCCGTGACTAACGTGTCCCATGAACGCTGCTCGGAGGGGAATGCTCCCTGAGCTGGATGGAAAGTGGTTCTGGTGGGGTTTGAGTGCCTTGGCAGGCCCAGAGCTTGCAAGGGCTCCCTGGTGGTCAGCAGCCTAAGATAGGAAATGCCAAGTCATGATGGCTGGACCTTAGAAGCCTCTCTCTTCCACCTTCAGACCTCTCTGTAAGGTCACTTTCCTTTAACCCTGGCTATTGGACAATTTCCAAAACCCCTGTACTATAAAGAGCTGCTTTTGCCCAGCTCAGGAGAAGAGCTGTCCCTGGGAGCCTTCACAGAACATTCAATGCAGACATCGCTGTGGAACCTCACACAGCCTCCTCCTCTCTGTCCCTGCAGCACCTAGCAAGCTAAGAGCTGAAATCACAATGAGCTGATTGTAAGAGCCTGAATGAGGGATGGGGGACTCCAGGGGCTCTCCAAAATGCAGTTTATTGTATCCAAGGTGTTACAGCAGCCCAGGGCCAGGGTTGTGGGTGACAGAGCTGTGCCCACAGCTGTCAGCTCCAGCTGCAGGCAGCCCTGCAGACCCTTAGTTTAGGTCACAAATGTATTATATACTTTTCTTTTGGTTACATTGCATTCTATACTTTTCTTTGCTGAGCATCTTAATACAGCAGAACCAATCTATACCTTAACTATCATCTCTAGCCTATCATAACTACTATAATTACCATATTCCTGTTACTGTTCTCCAATCACTAAAAGTTAGCACATTACAGTTTAACCATAACCCAACCTTGACTAAAATGCTCTCAAACTCCAGGGAGTCCAGATGGCAGAACCAGGTGTCAGCTTGAATTTTACAAYGGAACAGTGTTGGCCAGCCCTACCRGGGTTGGCTTACAACAAGRTGTAGGCACCTAATTCCCTTTGAGATGACTATATGAGAATCATGAGTCTAAATCTGGTGTCTAAATCACAGCAATGGGCTGTACCAAACCCAGAGGTATCGACTGAATGTGCTTCACCAAGTACAAACACCAGATCTCATCTTGAACCTCAGCTCTTCTTTCTTCCTGCAAGGTTTAACACTACAAACAAAAGCAAAGCACCATATCCACTTTATTGCTGCAGATATTCCAGGCACAAAGCTCCTACATGTTTTATGGAAAAAGTAAAAAGAGTTTGGAGTTGTAACTCTGATGCTATGGGCAAGGCAGCAATCCCTGCTAACAGTTTCCATCAGCCCAGGGTTTAATGGCCAGCCATTGGGCCAGCCTGCTGCAGGAACAATTGTGAAGTCATTTCATGGAGCATTTACCAACAGCAGGCTCAGAAAACAGAGGCTGGCCATGTTCTCTGGCTGATTAAAGTCCTGTGAGCAGAACAGGGCACTGATCATTTGCCACCTAGGAATGAAGTGTTTTCCAGGCAAAGGCTGGAGGAGGCAAGATGAGGAGAAAATAGAAACCTTTTCCCCAGGTTAGATATCCCCACAAACCTTCCTCTTACATCTGGGGCTGGATTTGAGTCCTGAATCTTTTTGTGCTTCAAGAGCTGCTCTCTCACGAGCAGACCTGGAGACCTCCATGACTGCTGCATCCGTTTTCTCTTGGCCTAATTGCCCTGGAGTSAGCTGAGTAGGAGCAGCCAGCACCAACAGATCACAAAAAACATCTTTTCTTGTGCAGCTCCCAAATCAACATGGAAATGTCATCATGGGCTGGCAAATTGGGCTGCCCAGGTCAGAGCTCAGGGTCAGACCTCAGATGACATTTCAACCCAGGACAGGAGCAATTTGTACCAGGGCGTAACATCAATTTGCATCGGTTCATACTGAAAACCTGTGGGGTTTTTAGGAGCCAAATCAGATCTTCTGTCAAAGGGCTCCCTGAGTTARATGTATATTTAAAAGTTCATTTTTGCACTGCTCTGCATGCTGCCACAGAAACACACAAAGCAACATTTTCCCAGTGAAGGACTGAGCCCTGATGTGAGACAGGGAAAGGCTTGCATAGGGAAGGAGGGTTTCCTTTCTGCTTGCATTTCAGACCTTATCATGAACTCCAAGGACTCTGGCATACAATTCAAGAGACCTAGGGAAAAAAACATCCTGAAAATAACAGAGCCAGAAATTCCTAAATCAATTTAGCCCTTTTTGTAACAACAAAAAAAAGATCTACCAAACTGTATCCATGTCAATATTACCCCATCCTTTCCCAGATCATAACACAGGCTGGCTTAGGAAGAACCACCATGTCCAGRTAAGCTATGGCACTGTGTGAGCTAGGAGCAAGTCTTTTGTTTTGGTAATAACTCAGGATTTCATTTGTCCTTTAAAATCACTTTTGAGATCCATGAAAATTTATTTTGTTGATTTTCTGCTGGACCATGTCAGGCTTCAAAGCCTGAGATGAACAATTTAATTTCTTAGCAGAAGACTGAATTAAAAAGTACAGCATTATTCCTTCTCCTCAGTTTCTGTTCCCTTAACTGCCTGGTAAGTGGGATTAAGTCAGCACTGTCATTTCTGGGACCAAGGCAATCTTTTGGTTTGTAAGAATTTCATAGAGGAAAACCAAAATCCACTTATCTAAAGAGCTACTGAGTGAAAAAAGTGACTTAAAATTCCCTGTTTTTTAAACAAGATAAACCAAAGATTTTCAACATCTCTTGATTTGTGGGTCTGTAGACATTTTCTGGGGTAGAGGCAAACTTCCCAAGGGTACCCTGTGCTGTCAGCAGCCAAACTGGGGGGAGATGGTCCCACAGGGACTCCACAGCTCTGCAGGGCTGAACCTGCTCCTCTCTGCCTCCCGTGCAGAGCTGGCTGCTTTTGCAGGACACTTCTCATTACAGTGATGTGTTTGCTTTGAAACTGAGCCTCAAAACATCTCAGCTTTTCAGGCCCCCACCCTGTGTTTGCATGCTTCAACTTTTGAGCTTTTACCTTAAGGTAAGTTCAGCTTTCAAAAACTAAAATCTGAACTGGAAGGAAGCTCAGCATGCAATATAAATTTTTGTTTTTTAAATTCCTACTGACATTTTTTTGAGTCTTTCTTCGCTGTATCTAAGATAAATTTTCCATACAGACAAACATATTGTGTAACAATTCCTCATCTTCAAATATTTGTGTAAAAGAAAACCTAAACATGATTAAACCCTGGCTAATTAAAAGAACCATAAAAAAAGCTGGGAAAACAAAACAAAATTCATTACTACCAGAAATATCTTGGAGATTATAAACTTACCATTTTGGCTGGCACAACTGGAGCTGAACAGTAAAACAAGTGGAAATGAGCAATTGCTGATATATATATTTTTATATAGTTCAAGAAATATTGTTGCAGCTAATTCCTTTTAAAAGATACTACGAATCATTAAAATAATACTTTTTATGACCCCAAGTTTAATATTTCATGACAGTTTTAGAATGCATTTAATTGCCTTGCCTAATGTAAAAGTCATAATTCAAATCTTTATACAGAAAAACTAGAAAACAATTGCTTTCATTCTAACCCTTTGTGTAAAAATTATAATCTAGCTGTCAAAACAGTTGATAAAACTAAAGATTTGAAGAGAAATTTGCTGAAGGTTTGTTATCTTTGGCATAACTTGAGTGATTAGAACCGCCGTGCTAAACAAATCGAGTATTCCTCAAACAAACTTCTTGTTGTTACACACTCCAGAGAATGAACTGTGCTTGTTTAGTCTGGATGGGAGAGAAGTGTGGGGGAGAGGAGTGATAATAGCCTTTAAATATATAAAGCACAGCTGTAAAGATACAGGGTGATGTGTTTTCAGGGCCTGTGGAGGATAGAGGTGAAAAAGAAAGACTCAGGTTAGAAATGAGGAGTTAGGGCAGCAAAACATGGAGAGAATTGRCTGAAGGCCACCACAGAATCTCCATTCAGGTATTTTTAAAAAGAAACATCTTCTGGGCAAGGTCAGTAAAGCCCTGGGAGGGTGAGATGCAGGGTTTGGAGATTTCAGGGGTGTGGATCCCCAGGTAGGTTCCACAGGAGATGGGGACCCACAGCCTCAGGGTTCAGGCTGCTCTGCAACTTTGGACATTGCTTTGTGCATCCTTTATGCTCTGAGTGCTGGCCAGCTCCTGCCACCTCTGCCAGCCCTGTTCCTGTGGCTGTGGTGCTTCCCACAGCATTCCCAGTGCTGTCCCAGCCCCATCCCCTCCCCATGGGCACTCACATGGGCACCAGCATCACTCTGGGTGCCAGTCAGCCCTGCAGCCCTGAAAAAGACAAGTTTCACCTCGGAGAGAGAGTGAATCTGTGTGGGAAATTCTTGAGTTTTCAGGRCAAGACAGAAGGACAGATGGCTGCCAAACCCAAGAGGCAGCAGTGCTTGTAAGGWATATTTGCAGCAGGGTATTATATGATGTGAAAATGACTTTATTACCATCATGTGCCAGCTAGCTCCAGCATGACAGCTGAGCCTGGTGTCTGTTGGCCACTTCACGTCTCTCCTTCCTGCTGCACAAGGAGGATGTTGTCCTCTCACCTCTCCCAGCTCTGCAACACAACACATTGGGCTCACACAACTCCCTTCTGCAGGGAAATGCTGCTGACCCYCAGGGAGTGGTGGGGGATGCTGCTCCCACCCTGCTGCATTCCCACAAAGAGCCCCACAAGTGCTGCTGGTGCTGTCTCAATCCCTGCAGGCTGCCTTGGCTCTCCTCAGCCCACCTGGCTGGAGGGACAGCACGTGTGCAGTGCCAAAGGAGGATGTGTGACACCACCTCTCCTGTGTGCAAACAAGCCCTCACTTTTCCTGTGTCCTTGCAGCMAGGCASTCTCCATGAAGCCTTGTTCAGAGCACAGCCACCTCGCTCAGCAGGATATCCTCAGCACTGCTCAGAGACAGCCCAGCAAATTGTGTGYGCAGCCCTCCAGTGTCACCCTGAACAAACTCTGCCTGTCAGCTCCAGCTGCAGGCAGCCCTGCAGACCCTTAGTTTAGGTTACATTCCATTATACACTTTTCTTTTGGTTACATTGCATTCTATACTTTTCTTTGCTGAGCATCTTAATACAGTAGAACCAGTCTATACCTTAACTATCATCTATAGCCTATCATAACTACTGTAATTACCATATTCATGTTACTATTATCCAATCACTAAAAGTTAGTACATTACAGTTTAAGCTAGAAGTTGTTTTTCAGTTTTCYTGCAGTGGAAAATTCTGAGACCTTTTTTCTACTTGCCACATTTGCTGACTTGTTTGCCTGTGCTCTCTTTCTGCTTGGTAAAAACATCTTCTTGTTTGGGGGTGGGTTTATCCTTTGCTCTAAGCCATAAAAACCCTTCTAACTAACACACCCTCTGCCTCCTTGGTTATCCAGCGAGACTGGCTCAGCAATTCTTTTCTTCTGTATCAAAACTTGCTTCCATCTCTATTCCTTCTTCAGATTCTACATGTAAAAATCTTTCTGCTAARCACACATATCTGTGAGACTTTCTTGTCAAACTTTCATCCTTCCCAGCACTGCCCATGTCTGCAGGGGCTGTGCCCCCCCAGCTCCTGCCTCCACCTGCAGCCTCAGCCACTCTGCAGAAAATTCCTGCTACAATTTGGAAGTCTTTAAGGGGAAACATTGTGTCTTTCCTGCAATAAARTTCACAAAATGTCGATGCTTTGTCTGTGTAACAAGCACACAAAAAGAAGATATAAAACCCCACGTGTTTATAGATTCTCTCAGTGAGCTGCTCTGTGCCAAGGCTGGGTCTGTGAGGAGGCTTTCAAAGGATTGCTGTGCTTGGATCTCACCAAGGCTTCAGTGGGTAACTCCTTGCCATGGCATTGGAAAGTTACCCCATCAGTTGGCTACTGCCTTTCACAATATTTGTGTAGGAGGTTTTTCCCCCCAGCACTTTCTGCAGAAGAGAGTGTTTACTTTAGTGTTTGAACAATGCCATGGCTGCACACCAGCTGACACCCACAGGGCCACGAACTCTTGAGGATTTCCAAGTGCTGGTGTCACTGGCAGGGTTTGAAGCAGARCTGTAAAGCCTGCAGACAGGCAGGCTGCTGGCCAGGGAGGCTTAGCAGCTCTTTGGTGAGGTATCTGAGATGGCTGGAGAGAGATCTGTGCCACACCCTGGCTGCAAACCCTGATAGCAAAGAGCTCAGCCTGCAATAATTGGAGATGGGAATAAAGATTGAAACAGGAGCAACCAAAATTAGATCCCTGACTGCTGCAGCAGGAAGGTGAAAACAAGGATGGCTGCTTTCTTCCAGTGGTGGAAGATTCTGGTTTTGGAGCTGAACTAAGAGGAAAGCCTTAATGTAACGAGGAAAGCTCGATTCATTTTGGGTCAACCAAAAACATTTTGCTTGACCAGTAACAAAATCTTCTGGTTTGCTTGGAGACTATTCCATCTTTTAAAAAAGTCWATGTAAAAAACCACAACCCTTTTCCTTTTAAATTTAAGTCTATTGAAGATGAAAAGAAAAAAGAAAGCGTCAAACTAAATAATGTTCAATAAAGCAAACTGCTTCAGCCTGGAGATGCTGAAGTGAAACATTTCAATATTTAAGGAAGTAAAGGAAGACTTCTATTGTTTTCTCTTGTCATTGACTGACTTCAGCCCAGATTTGTGAGTTATCTTGGTTGCCTTCMTTTTCACAGGGGACTTAGTTTTTTATTTTCCAACTCATTTAATTCTCTCTTGTGCAGTTTGAGGTACAAATGGTCAGGTTCAGCAGAGGTTCATAAGAACATGGCTGAGCTGACAATTTGCACAAATCTCAGGCAAACTTCAGGGTTTTTTTCCCCTTCTTTGCATTTTAGTTTTCCTTTGAAATTGTACCTAMATTTCAAAAAGCTGGGGCGTTCTCAAGACCCCCACAATGTGCACAGAATAGAACTGTCAAAGCCTGTGGGCTCTGCTGGGTAACCTGCACACCACAAAAATTCAGATGCCATCTTCAGTCCTGCAAAATATTAAGCCAGGCATTTAAGATTTACCCCAGTGATTAAGCATGAGCAGCTTGTAATTGTTTCCAGACCCCTGTGCTAGCAGGAGAAAAGGCTCTGCAATCCCTGCCCACGTGCTCAGTGTAGCAATGCACTCACCAACAGAGAAACTGAAGATGAGCTGGGGAGGACAAGCAGAGATCCTGAGTTCTGAGAACAATCCAGCCTTAACTCTGAGTCCAGCATGGACTGTCCAGCTCAGAAAAGCAGGATTATTGATTCAGCAGTGTATTTTTTTCATCTGTGKCCTGCCTGGAGCAACACCTGTGCTCCAGCAAGTAGAAACCCCTCCTAAGTACATGTGGTCACATTCAGTCTGCAATTTTTCATCTGGTTTGGGAGCGTTAAATGAAGATCAACTGCTGAAATCGGCCTCATTTGGGGAATCTGACTTTACAGAGGAGACCTTTGTCCTCCAGGCTTTATCTGAAGCCCCAAAGATTGCAGAATTTCTGTGTAAGCCACCAAACAATCCAGCGAGCATCTGCCTCGCATCCCAAACTGCTCCCTCCATGCAAATCTACTGCTGGATTTTTCCCACAGACTGTTTGGTCATGAAAAGAGATCTTCCCCCAACTTGCTCAGGGCTTCAGAAAACCTCAGAGAAAACCTCAGCAGCCCCAGCCCCAGTYTGAAAGCAAATTCAAGGGTTTGCCCTCGCCTTTGAACACAGCAGGGCTCTGCTCCAACAGGTTGGATCTGAGGGGCCACCTTGCTCCCAGGATTTAAACCACACCACATGTGACATGGAAACTACCCCTTGATTTTATATGTTATTTTTAAATAGGAGAATTCAGGGGGTATGGTTCCTCTTCTTATTATTCTTACTACTATTTTAATGGCAAATTCAGTGTGTTGTCTTCTCTCCTTAATGAGGGGAACCAGAGAAATTCACCAGAGCTCCATTTCTCCTACTTTCTAGAAATAGTAYCTACAAATCCTTTGTAGAAAAAAAAATTTCCCCCTTCTTTCTCCCCCCTGAGATGGGGTTTTCATCAGCTCAGACCATTTWTCTTCCACCACCTCTTTATCTGAGCCTCTTCTCAAAGGTTACATTTATTTCCTGAGGTCCACAGCCAGGACAGGGATACAGAGGGTGCAGCTGATGCTGCCTTTTGAGAATCACTGCAAGAGGCACAAGCCTGGGGGGAAGGATGTCTCTGGCAATGGCCCCAGCCCAGTTCACCCAGTCAGGCCTCTCCAGAGCAGCYGGAGTTGCTGCCATCATGTCCTTGCAGCCAGAGCTGTGCAAACTCCTTTTCTCCCCCTTCCCCAGCCCTGGCTATTGCCTGCACATCTGGTGGCTCCTCCGAACCTCTCTGCAATCATTGCTTCATCTCTGTTCAGCTCCAGGCTGGAATGGAGCTGTTCTCCCTCCCCTGGGACCTTGAGTGCATCCTCCTCTCCTCACCAAATTCACTGTGCAGGGGATCCTTCCATCCCTTCTCATGCAAAACCTCCGAGAAGGGTCCTGTTCCAGGATGGAAATCTTGGCACACTCCTCAAGTAGATGATCTCAGATAAGCCCACTGCTGRGGAGAGAGGTTCACCACCCTCCATGGACACTTTGCAAGCTCTGGTTTTCATCCAGATGAGAGGTTTTTTTTAATTTAAGTTTGAACAAAAATGCCTCAATCTTTACAGCRTGAGAGAGGAGTGAAAAACCACATCACTGCCATTACAGTGAAGGGGAAAAAAAAAGTAGTTCAAGCTGTCTTTGAAGAACCCTGGTGCTGAAACACCAAGTTTAAGTTAGATGGTTCTTCTGCCAGAAATGGCCTCACAGAAGTGCTTCAGTGAGGGAGGGGCAGCATTTGCTGYCTCCTGCCCAAGCCCATCTCCCCACGGGTGGGGTGGTTGGCACCAAACCTGGCCCTGGCCCTGTGGAGTTTCGTGGTGGACCTGGCTGTGCCATTTGAGACCTGCAGTGAGGGCCAGAGCTGAGCCAGCAYGGGAGCAGAGAGGGGTGGCAGCAACTTTTAACTGCATTTACACATCAGGGTGCAGCAGGGAGCTCTTCATCAAAGCATGCCTGTGCACAGCCTCAGGACTGTGTTTTACTCAGCATAAGTATCTCATATTATATTATTCTTACCYTGTGCACAGAGGAAGGTTTTCATTTGTGTGCTCACCCATCTGCTCATGGCCAAAGCCAGGTTGGCTCTGGTTTGTAGAGCTGAGTCCTGGCCATGCTTTCCCTCAGCTCCTGCTCCTCCAGGTCATCTCTGCCAGCCTCTGGTGCCAGCAGAGCTCCTGGGATGTGCAGTGGCCCCATCTGCACCATGACCCAGGGCTCACAGCTGAATGGCAGCAGCAGGAACTGCCTGCAGGGAARATATTGAGAAAGAGATGAGGAAAAACTGCATCTCACCCCAGCCAAAAACACAACTCACTTCCACACGCCCACCAAGTGCTGGGACCGTGGCAAAGCCAAGCTTAAAGGGGCCACTCAGCCCCCAGAGCATCTTCAATTGTGCTTTTYTACATCGAGCCCAAACGGT
Source organism: Cardinalis cardinalis (assembly GCA_014549065.1). Lineage (NCBI taxonomy): Eukaryota > Metazoa > Chordata > Aves > Passeriformes > Cardinalidae > Cardinalis > Cardinalis cardinalis. The sequence goes on from JACDOX010000107.1 coordinate 1,843,039, forward strand.
GCTGGGAGAAAACAGACTGACAGCAAACCCCCTCAGGTCTCTGCCTGCAAACAGCATCACCCAGGGGAACACAGCCCCAGCCTTGGAAAGGCAGCAGGAAGGTGAAAACAAGGATGGCTGCTTTCTTCCTGTGGTGGAAGGTTCTGGTTTTGGAGCTGAACTAAGAGGAAAGCCTTAATGTAACGAGGAMAGCTCGATTCATTTTGGGTCAACCAAAAACATTTTACTTGACCAGKAACAAAATCTTCTGGTTTGCTTGGAGACTATTCCATCTTTTAAAAAAGAGGACTGGGGCTGGGACTACGGCTTTGCAGCGGCGTGGAAGGCATCAGCCTTTAAAAAACACTCACAGGAATGGAAGGGTGGGAAGGGGGGAGAAAAAGAAATGGTATTTGCGGAGGCCCATTCCTCAGCACAYTTTCATGTGTGCCAAAGTTTGTTGGCATGGCTCTGAGTTTGATAGGGAACATCTGGGCTGCTGTTGCTGCCTGTGTATTGGCTGAGGGCAGGAACAAAAGGGGTTTGTGCAGGAATGCGCGGGGAGGGACAGCTGGGAGAGCAGCAACGCAGCCATGCTCCCTGAAGAAGAAAGCCTAATGCACATCCCATGTTCCTGCTTTTTAAAAGGGGATAAAAGCCTTCCCCAGCCCCCACTCCTTCTCTTCTCTTCTCTTCTCTTCTCTTCTCTTCTCTTCTCTTCTCTTCTCTTCTCTTCTCTTCTCTTCTCTTCTCTTCTCTTCTCTTCT
>JACDOX010000107.1:1844168-1916056 GCA_014549065.1 Cardinalis cardinalis
GGTGCTGAAGCCGAGCAGGGCTCAGACACATCCGTGCCCTGCTGCTCTGCACATTTGATTTTTGGTGCAGTCTGGAAAAGCGCTTGGGGTGGAGGGAGCAGGTGAGTGGGAGAGCAGGGGAGGCTGAACCCAGCACCAGCACAGCTCTGTGAGAAACAACTGCTCACTTGGAAAATGTAAAGAGGTTTATTAAACCTTAACAAAAATACAACAAATGRCTATGTAAGGAAAAAGCTGCAGCGCTGGGAACTGCCCYTTGTGGATACCACATGGCYRGTTCRTCTTCAAGGTGGATGCTCAGTGTTTTACACCCTGGGGGTTACATCAGCCAGCCCTGGCCCCTCCYCAGGTCTGTCAGGCAGCTCTTCTGTGCCATTTATCAGTGCAGACTGCTTTCYTGTAACTGGATTGGAGCTCAGGTGTTGCTTTTCCAYTCYCASCTGCCCCATGCAAGGGGCACMTGTGCAGCTTCTTTGTACCTGTCCTGGACAACAATACAGAGGGGAAAAGGGAACTATGGGGAGAACAGAGGACATCTAAACCACAATAACATAACTATACATCACTAAAGCTTTTCTGAATATTCACACAGTAGTCATCCCTTAATTGTGAGAGCCAATCATCTCATTATCCATCTATAACAGACCCAAGGCACAGCCAGCCCCATGCCACAGGGCAAGCACCCAGTGACAAACCCTCTCAGAGTGCACCAAGGGACATGGACACACCAAGAACAGCACTGACTCGAGTTCCTTCCACTCCTGTTGGAAATGTGGGGTCAGAAGATGAAAATTAGCACTGGGGCCACTGCCAGCAGCCCAAAAGCCAGAGACTGCTTCCTACAGACACAGGGTGCCATTGTGCGTGACACCAGAGGATGGCATGGAGGAGAGGATTCACCCTTGAAGAAGGCTGGTCTGTTGGGAACCAGCTGAAAACTTCAGGTCAGGAGCAACCCTTGGCTCTACAGGTCACAGCAGCCGTGCTCTGTCACCAAGGGGTCACTGCTGTGCCTGTGCACAGACACCAGAACCTTCTGACTGAATCATCCTGACATGGGAATTCTTCCTTTCGGAGCTCCTTTCCACCATCCCACACCTGCGGTGCTGTTCACCCAAAGGTGTTTGTAGCCTTCACAAATCTTTTGAAAATTTCACTCTCTGGAGTAAGCCTCTCCCTCCCAGGAGCAGCACTGGTGTAATTTCTTACTTTCTGACACCTTTCCATTTTTGTCCAGGCAATACCATGAGCAACACTTTCAAGCACTGAAGGTTTTTTTTTTTTTTCTCCAATCAATGGAGAATTTTTCTCTTTTGTTSCTGGTATGTACATTTGGCCTGAATCCTCCCTAGCAGCCTACATCCCTCCTTGGCTCCAGTCTTTAGTAAGAGCATGCATTGGATCTGCTACCTAGACCAAGATTTCCATTGCCTGGGAGTTGCTCCAGAGAGGGTATTTGGGCAGCACTTTGCTATAGATGGATAATGAGATGATTGGCTCTCACAATTAARRGATAACTAYTGTGTGAATATTCAGAAAAGCTTTAGTAGTGTATGGTTATGTTATTGTGGTTTAGATGTCCTCTGTTCTCCCCATAGTTCCCTTTTCCCCTCTGTATTGTTGTCYAGGACAGGTACAAAGAAGCTGCACAGGTGYCCCTTGCATGGGGCAGGTGAGAATGGAAAAGCAACACCTGAGCTCCAATCCAGKTACARGAAAGCAGTCTGCACTGATAAATGGCACAGAAGAGCTGCCTGACAGACCTTGGGAGGGGCCAGGGCTGGCTGATGCAACCCCCAGGGTGTAAAACACTGATCATCCACCTTGAAGGGCACTGGCCATGTGGTATCCACAAAGGGCAGTTCCCAGMGCTGCAGCTTTTTCCTTACATAGTCMTTTGTTGTATTTTTGTTAAGGTTTAATAAACCTCTTTACATTTTCCAAGTGAGCGGTTGTTTCTCACAACTTGGTGTACACATCCCTCTCTCTTGATAGGAAAACCTTCCAGGGAAGCCCCAGGGAGCAAAACCTAAAGACAAAGGGTCCAGGTCAGCAAAGACCCTTGGGTCTGGCAGTGCAGGTGTCAGAACCCAGGACATTCCTCTGGCTGCCCTGGAGGACTCCAGACCCTGCCAGGGGGCTCAGAGACCCTGGCACAGAGCCCAAGCCCCCTGTGCCTTTGATCTTGACCCACGGAAAAAACAATTACCAACCTTTATATAAAAAATTACAAATCAAGAGAGTTTAAGTAGAATAAGTTAGTTGGTCACAGGGTGAAAAATAGATTTTTTGGGGTTTTTAGAATGGAGGTTCAGGAGGCAAGATGGAGAAATCTGGGTGTGTCCAGCCTTTCTCCTTCTTCTTGGCCTTCATCTTCTGGGTGATGTTGGCATTTTTAGATTGGTTTGGAGTAGAAGCTCACTGTCTAACATAGGTGATGGGTATTGGGAAGTTATGGTAAATAGTGTACATGTAGTTTTTAGTATAAAAAGATAACACCAGTGTGCCTCAACCCAACCTGCCAGACAGACCTGTGGTGGGTCAGAGAAAGAATTTTATAGATAAGAAATAACAAATAACCTTGAGAATGAGAATAAAAGAATCCTGACTCCTTCTCCGACTGCCGGGCTGGGGAAAGAGACTCGTGCACATCTCGGAGTCACTGTGGCCAGCAGAGATCCTGAGATGCAGGCRGCTTTTCCCAGCTCTGATCTCCTCCCCAGGTCTCAGCTGCGTGCCTACACAGCATCACTTGGAGCTGACCTCCCACCAGCCATGAACCCCAGCGCTGCTGGCAGCGGGATCAGCCTGGGGGCGCTGCCTCCGGGGCTGGCCATGATTGCAGATAAGCTTCCCTCAGAGTTGCATTTCGATGACATCAGTGTCAAGAAACAGCTTTTGGGCAGAGCCAAGCCAGCTCCCAGCACGCCAGAGAAAGCAGCCAGGCTGGCCAGGGGCTGTGCAGAGCACTGGGGGGGGCAGCAGTCCCAAGGCAGTCCCGTGTGACGGTGTTCACAGGGGTCTGAGGATGAGGGGAGAGACGAGGATCTGACCCCATGTTTCAGAAGGCTTGACTTGTTATTTTATGATATGTATTACATTAAAACTATACTAATAGAATAGAAGAAAGGATTTCATCAGCAGGCTAGCTATGAATAGAAAAAGAAGGAATGATAACAAAAGCTTGTGTCTCAAACAGAGTCTGAGCCAGCTGACTGTGAGTGGCCATTAATTAGAAACAACCAACATGAGACCAATCCCAGATGCACCTGTTGCATTCCACAGCAGCAGATAACCATTGGTTACATTTTGTTCCTGAGGCCTCTCAGCTTCTCAGGAGGAAAAATCCTAAGGAAAGGATTTTCCATAAAAGATGTCTGTGACAGCCCCGGGGCAGGGGGCAGCCAGCACTGCCACCTCTGTGCCACACACACATCACATCCTCTTCTGTGGGCTGGGAGAGGAGCTGTGGGAACCCCAGGCAGCCTTTGGGAACCCCCCACAGCCASCACCCGGGAATGTGAAGCCCTACAGATATATACATAAATGTACAGYCGAGTTTAGTGGTCAGGGTGCTGTTTTAGAGAGGAGGAGAAGAATGTCACTGCTGGGTTTGGTGCTCCTTGAGCCAATTTTGAGGACCAGGAGGGCTGGGGGCAGCCAATCGACTCCTGCTTTATCAAAACTCAYTTGTATTGCCCTCAGGGATGAGTTTGTGCCTCCATTCATCCTCTCCATCCTCCTCYAGGACACCTTTTCTCTTGGCTCTGCCTGAAAAACTGCATGTCAGTGCACCAAGGGACAAAGCATTGCTTTCCAGCCACGCTCCCCCCTGATCTCACTCCCAGCTGTCCTTCCTAGACTGGCCACTAAGAACCACCGATCCCAAAACAGCAAATTTCAAAAGCAGAGAGACAATCTAAGCACCCAAATCCCACTTTCCATGTGGTTAAAGGCCCCATCAGGAGGCAGACTTTTAACATCCTCAATGCTTTGGAAGGCCTCAGGAGAAGCTCATCTGTATCTTCAGTGTCCCAAGGGACTCCTGTGCCTTTGAAGTCCCTGCTGAGGGACCATGATGGTGGGAAAGAGGACAAAATCCTGGAGCCACAATTAAAATCAAGAGGCCAGTGGATCTCACAGTGGTTCAAGCTGCTCCTCCAGCTGTGGCTCCATCCCATTTGCCCCATCCCTGCATCTGCCCCCCATTCCCTGGCCCAGCTGGGACACTCCCTGTGCAATGGGCCTGGGAAGGGCAACAGTGGGAAAATGCCCATTTTGCTTTTTGCAGGCAAAATGGTTTGGACAGTTGTTTCAACTGGGAAAAAAAGCTCAAAGCCTTGTCCAAATTGTCCAAATGTTTGGCTTTTGTACTTCCTCCAGTGACACATCCCAGGGCTTTAGTTGAAAAGGTCTTCTCTCTTCAGAATTAAGCTGTTCTAGGARAAAAAAAAATCCTATCAAAACAGGAAGCTTGAAATTATCAAAGAAAAATATTTTCATTGACCTTAGAAGATCTTAGCCTTTGGTTTTCTAGTTCACAAAATTTTTCAGAACTGACTCCTCGTCCCCATGAGAGATGAGAAATACTGTCACTACCTCAAAAATGCTGCCAGAAGGGAAGAGTTATTAATTACCAACCTCTATTTTTAACCTGCAACCAAGAGCCACTTCTAATGGGTGACAAGTGGGTTCCCTCGAGGCTCTGCCATTGGCTTCAGCAAGGCTTTTAAATCAGAGATAGGATTTTTTGGTTTTTTTGGATGGGAAATGCCCCAGGCACTCTGCAAAGCCCAGCCCATCCATTTCCAAAGCGAGCATCAGGTATCACAGGCTTGTGCTATCCATCTCCTTAGAAAGATGATGTCATTACCTTTTCCCCCTCACATATATGCCAGCTGAAAAAAACTTATATTTTCTCCCCCCATAAGTCAAAAAGGGCTACATGGATTTTTTTTTTCTCAGAGTTAAAAATAAATAAATAAATAAATAAATAAATAAATAAATAAAATTCCCACCCGGTTAAGGCCAGGCACACAAAAATTTCAATGTGAAAAGTAAATGTTTTCAGAAGTTATGGACTTATGAGAAGGAGGACTATAATGGAAACTGTTTTACCATAATTATAACACCATGAACAGAGCCTGCTGCAACACATAACACTATCAAGCTCCTGTCAGCATTTAATAGAAGTCTTAATTAACTGCTGGGGAGGAACCTGGCAAAAATTTATTTTCAAGAACACTTTTGGGAGCTGTGCAATTCTGTTTTATTTTTATTTTTCAAGTCCATCTCAATTGGAGCCTTAGCAGAGTATGGAGGACAGACTAAATACAAGACACAATTGTGTATCTTGTTGGCATTACTTCATGATAGGATTTTCTTTTCTCTTAAACATATAATCCAGAAACAACAATGTTTGTKTTGGGTCAGAGCCAGGCACTTCAGAGCTGGATTTAAACCTTCCCCAGGTTTGGAGTTATCCAGGGGATTGATTCAGCTTTTGGGGGACATGTGAGCCCTGTGGGGCTTTCCTCCCCAYCTTCCAGCACCCAAAGATGCTCACACTCAGGATTTGGGGGAAGATCCTGTGTTTCCCYGCATGGCAGTGGCTGAGCTCCTGGGCTAGAGACCCAGACAGAGAGGAGAGGTGTGGGGAGGGCCAAGCACAATCTCTGTCATAATTTCCTGCCAATGGTTTCACAGGAGAGAGAACCAGCTCAGAGCCAGCCTGACCACCGCATGGTTCCTCTGCCTTGCAAATTTGGGGAAATCTTGCAGAGGAAGGCTCCTCCTGCTGCATGTGCACCTCCAGGAACTCTCCTATCTCCCCAGCCCACTCCTGGGTCTGGCCCCTGCACCTTGCTGCAGTCACCAGGTTGGGCTGAAGAGGGGAGCAGGGCAGCAAGGGAGGGCAAGCCCAACCTGGGATGGCATCAGCAGCAGCTCTGGGGGGCCTGGGGCACAGAGCCACCCTTGGCAGGAGCAAATTGAGAGAAACCTTAAATTAGACAAGGAGCACAGAGGAGACACTGAGCAGGGATCTGCAGGGCTAACCTGGCTCTCCTCACCAGACCACATCTCACAACCATTCTGGCAAGCAGAGAGCTTCTCAGCCAATGCCACCACAAAYGCTCCCTCAGTCCGGCCTGGCAGCCCCTGATTATTTTCCTTCCCTTCCTGTCCCTCCATCCCCGGCTGGCCCCGGCCCCGATGGGAGCTGGCAGCCCGCATCCATTTCCCCGATAGCACCGATAGCCCGACAGCTGCTCTCTGTCCCTTCGGAGATTAGTTTGTTTTCCTAACACAATTACTGCCACGTGGCGCTGCTTTGTGCCGGGATCAGGGCTGGATGCAGATAAAGCAGCGATAAGAGCCCAGCCCAGCCATTCCAGCCCCTCACAGCCGGCTGTGCTCTGCTCTCTCCTCAGCACCCTGGCTGCCAGTACCTGCTCCCAGCTGGGCCTGCCCAGGGCAACTTTCTGGCCCTAAACCCCAAGGATTTGGCTCCCAGCTCTTCAGGCAACACCGAGGAGTTGTTGTGATAAGATCTCAGCCATTCCAGCCCCTCACAGCCTCAGCCATTCCAGCCCCTCACAGCCTCAGCCATTCCAGCCCCTCACAGCCTCAGCCATTCCAGCCCCTCACAGCCGGCTGTGCTCTGCTCTCTCCTCAGCACCCTGGCTGCCACTACCTGCTCTGAGCTGGGCCTGCCCCAGGTTTTGTGTTGCTGAAAAAGCTCCCGAGGTGTTAAAGAGTCTTTTTTCCCCAGCCCTGCTCAGAAGAAGAAGTCGAGATTCCTCGGCTCTGCTTCTCAAGGTTGTTTATTTTCTCTGATCTGTTCCATTCTTTCTCTGACCTGCTGAGATCTGTCCAGCAGGTCGGGTTGTGGCACAGTCCCTGCCCTYGGGGTGGTGTTAACTTTTTAGTATAAAAACTTTATTTACAATTTTCCAATACCTATCACAGTCTGTCTCTACTCTAAACCAATCCAAAAGTGTCACCATCCCAGCAGAAGATGGAGGAGAAGGAGAAGGACAGGACACACCCAGATTCCTCCATCTTGCCCCTTGAACCCCATTCTAAATCCCCAAAATTCTACTTTTTACCTTGTGACGAATTCACTAACRCTCTACTCAAACTCTTGTGGCTTGTAACTCCTCACACAAAGTTGGTAATTGTTTCCATGGGCTAAAATCAAAGGCACAGGTGTTTGTGACTCTGTGCCAAGGTCTCTGAGCCCCTTGCCAGGGTCYSRARYCMYCCAGGGCAGCCAGAGGAATGTCCTGGGTTCTGACAGCCCAGGGCAACTTTCTGGCCCTAAACCCCAAGGATTTGGCTCCCAGCTCTTCATGCAACACCGAGGAGTTGTTGTGTGAGTGGCTGAGTTGGGYGGGTGCAGCCATGAGATGCTGCTTTTCAGTGGCAGTGCCCTGCTTTGGGTGGGCACAGCTGGCTCCAAGCTGGGGCCTGCACCCAGMCCAGCTGGCTCTGCCCAGCCTCTCCTCCTCCTGCCCAGGGTTAGCCCAACTCTGCCTGCCCATCCCACTGGTGAATGAGGCAGCTTTAGCCCCGTGCATCCTCTCTCTGAGCAGGAGCATTGTCAGCACCTAGGACATTCCTCTGGCTGCCCTGGGGGATTCCAGACCCTGGCAAGGGGCTCAGAGACCTTGGCACAGAGTCAGACASCTGTGCCTTTGATTTTAGTCCATGGGAATAATTACCAACTTYGTGTGARGAKTTACAAGCCACAGGAGTTTGAGTAGAATGATAGTGAATTTGTCACAGGGTGAAAAAGTAGAATTTTGAAGATTTAGAATGGAGGTTCAAGAGGCAAGATGGAGGAATCTGGGCATGTCCTGTCCTTCTTCTTTCTTCTTCTTCTTTCTTCTTCTTCTTTCTACTTCTTTCTTCATGTTCTTCTTATTTCTTCTTCTTTTTTCTTCTTCTTTCTTCTTCTTCTTTCTTCTTCTTCTTTCTACTTCTTTCTTCATCTTCTTCATCTTCTTCATCTTCTTCATCTTCTTCATCTTCTTCATCTTCGTCTTCTTCTTCTTCTTCTTCCTTCTCCTTCTCCTCCATCTTCTGCTGGGATGGTGACACTTTTGGATTGGTTTAGAGTAGAGACAGACTGTCTAACATAGGTGATAGGTATTGGAAAATTATTGTAAATAAAGTACACACAGTTCTTAGTATAAAAAGGTAACACTACCCCAAGGGCAGGGACTGTGCCACAACCCGACCTGCTGGACAGATCTCAGCAGGTCAGAGAAAGAATGGAACAGATCAGAGAAAATAAACAACCTTGAGAAGCAGAACCAATGAATCTTGACTTCTTTGGTTGTGGGGCTGGGACAAAAGAGACTTTCTGATACCTTGGAGATCATCTCAACCACAGAAAGCCGGGAGAGGATGCCAGCGGGGCTCACTCCGGTGCCTGCAGCGCCAGCTCGGCTCCAGGAACATCCACGGAGCCACCAGAGGGGCAGCTCTGGCACGGCTCTGGCTCTCCATCACATCCTGCAATGCTCTGAGCATCTCCCAGAGCCTCCTGTGGGAATCCTTGTGCAGGGAACAGCTCCTGGAAGCCGGGCCTGGCGTGGTGCACGCCGGGAGGGGACACTCAGGGAGCCCTCAGAGAGACGAGCAGCCCTGCCAGATGTCTCCCATAAAGCTGCAAGTACTTTATTTTAATAATAAGCCTTAATGTATTCATTAAAGGCTCCCAGTGACCTGGGATGAATTTCCCCACTATTGTAAAGGGCTGTGGGAATCTGGAAACCGCTGCATTACAGTTAATAACTTTAATTTTACAAGGCCCAAAATAGACAACTGAAAAAATACACAGACTCACTGTTTCCAATTAAGAAGGGATTTCTTCTAATTCCTCTGCCACCGGCGCTCTTGTTTAGCAAACAACAGCTACAGAAATTCAACCATAGACAGGGGGAAAAGCAAACTGAGGGAGCTGCCTTTTGCATCTCTGCTGCAGGAGCTGAGGAAGGAGCTGGGAGCCTTCCTCCTCACTGGCTTGTCAGAGCATGGAAGAGCCACGGTGTGGTCAGCAACAACAAACCCACCCCGGGGCAGCCMCAGATAAAACTTTCACGCCTGCTTMGTGAGCCAAGAGCGGCTTTGATCCAAGGGAGATGATTTCCAATCCATCYTCTCCCCGTTCTCTCCCAGCTAGGATAGTTAAAGGGGTTTGGTGGGAGTCCTGGGGTGCTGGAAAAGCACCCCAGGAAGGAATATTTAGGAAGGTCAGGAAGGAATATTTACCCCTCCCCTCAATCAGCTTGGCAGAGATTGCCATGGATTTATTTTGCCCGTCTCTTTCTTTCTCTGTCAAATCAAGGGTAGATGGTTACCCAAGGAGAAAAATACCCCAGATCTGGGAACCAAAACCAAAACAATCCAGCCTGGCTTTTTTTTTTTTTTTAATTTCTGGGAATCCAATGTTTAACAATCCAAATCTTTTAATTTTCTGTTCGGTTCTTTTGGGTTTTTCAGTTAAAGCTGGAGCTTTTTTTTTGAAAAGAGGCCTGACATTTTATGCAGAAGCATTCATTTTGTGGCAAGTCAAGCTGTCTTGGGTGGAAAAAGGAGTTKCAAAGGCTAACACATCAGGGTGGCTGTGTTGGCAACCAACACCTGCCTCCTCATGCACCTCCAGATTCTCCTTCCACTCGAGGCAGGGACATGCACATACTGTCCTCACCATCACCCCAGCATCMATCCATGCCAATCATCACCTCTCCTCCTTAAAACAGCTCCATGTTTCACAGCAGATCCCAAAATTTCCCTCTGCAGACTTGAACTGACACAGAGAACACATTGCTTCAAACCCCACAGGTGATCTCAGCTCGTGCAGATCCCAAAACTCTCTCCWGGTCACCCAACAAACCCAGCAGGATGGAGCACACTATTTTTGGGTAGTCCTGCAAGAAGCAGGGAGTTGGACTTGGTGATGCTCATGGGAGCCTCCCAACAGAGGAAATTCTGTGATTCCCTGCAGCAACCCACTGTCGCAGACATCTTTTATGRAAAATCCTTTCCTTAGGATTTTTCCTCCTGAGAAGCTGAGAGGCCYCAGGAACAAAATGTAAACATTGATTATCTGCTGCTGTGGAATGCARCAGGTGCATCTGGGATTGGTCTCATGTGGTTGTTTCTAATTAATGGCCAATCACAGTCAGCTGGCTCAGACAGAGAGCCTGAGCCACAAGCCTTTGTTATCATTCTTTCCTATTCTATTCTTAGCTAGCCTTCTGATGAAATCTTTTCTTCTATTCTTTTAGTATAGTTTTAATGTAATATATATCATAAAATAATAAAACAAGCCTTCTGAAACATGGAGTCAGATCCTCATCTCTTCCCTCATCCTAAAACCCCTGTGAACACGGTCACAAGCCACCCTTGAGACCCTCCCATCACTGCTCTGCCCTTGCCCAAGAGCTGCCTCTGAGCAGCACCGACTTCACCCCGGAGCACATTGAGTTTTACAGCCAAACTGATAAAGAGGAAAATGTTTTTCATATGCCTGGACTCGATTTCCTCATAAATAAGATGGAAATTGGGGAAGGGGGTTGTCAGAGCAGTAGGTCATCCATCAGAGGCACACTGAGAATGCTGATTCAGTCCTGCTCCAGAAAAGCAACTTTATTTAGGAAAGCAACTTTATTTAGGAAAGCCAGCAGGCACATCCCTACTCTCTGCTGAAGCCCCTGAGAGCCAGGCAATTCAAGATATCTAAATGCCTAAAGAGACAGATAAGACCTTGAGGGCAAACCCAGAGCTTCAGAGGGTATTTGGGCAAACTGCTTTTAATGGAAATTAAGATCTTATTTTTGTGGGCAGGGTCTTGGGAAAAAAACCCAAAAAACCAAAAAACCATTCCTAGTGGCTTTCCTGAAGAGATTCAGACACACAGGTTGTCTATCAGTGCTTGTAAACCTTCCTGTTATCCCAGAAACCCCAACCTCCAGSCTGGTTGTGGTGTCTCCACTCTAGACACACCCCAAAACTTCTAAAAATGTGGAAAAGCCAAACTGCTGTGCCTCACCTACACTCTCAACAGAGGCACAAGCAGCACAGACCTTCCCCAAATTTCTGAGCACATATTTCCTACTCCTGCCTGCAGCTCTGCTATTGCCTTTCTCACATCAATACCCTGACCAAGCTGCTTGAAAAATTTCCATCCAAATAGTTCATAGCAGGTCATTCTTCAGTCAAAAGCAGATTTTTTTWATTTATTTTTTTAAAAAGCACAGAAAATATTTTTGTGGAAATTTGCCTGACTTGTCTGAAATGTCAAAAGAACTAGAAAAACAAGATAGAGTTTTGGTCTCAAGCTGCAAAAKTCTTGGTTATAAACAAGAAAATGCAATTTACGTGGGTTTTTTAGTGAAAATTTAAATTCTCTTGCTTTCATTAAATTGTTCCTGGTGTGATGGGTACACTCAGATTTTCAGAACAGCCTGCCCCCAGGGATTGTTAAGGAAATTCGCTGTTGTGCAAAAGGGWAGGAATGGTTAGAGCCTGGCAAAGGGGCAGAGCAAGGATAAATGCTGATGTTACATTCACAGCCTGGCATCCCACAGGTCTGCTCCAGCATTTTGTGCATTTATCAGTGACCTGGGTGCAAAACAAGGTGGGCACTGAGGGGGGTTCAGGATCCCATCACTGTCACAGACATCYYTTATGGAAAATCCTTTCCTTAGGAGTTTTCCTCCTGAGAAGCTGAGAGGCCTCARGAACAAAATGTAAACAWTGRTTATCTGCTGCTGTGGAATGCAACAGGTGCATCTGGGATTGGTCTCATGWGGWTGTTTSTAATTAATGGCCAATCACAGTCAGCTGGCTCRGACAGAGAGCCTGGGACAGCTGCCTTTGTTGTCATTCTTGCTTTTCTATTCTATTCTTAGCCAGCCTTCTGTGATGAAACCTTTTCTTCTATTCTTTTAGTATAGTTTAAATGTAACATATATCATAAAATAATAAATCAAGCCTTCTGAAACATGGAGTCAGATCCTCGTCTCTTCCCTCAGCCTGGGACCCCTGTGACCACAGTCACACATCACCCCAAGGTGCTCCTGTCTGGTGGCACTGGGAGCAGCCAGGGGACACAGCTCCAGCCTTGCCACTGCCCCCAGGGGTGCTTTGTGCATCATYGCCCATGGGGAGATGCCCAGCCTGGCCCTGCTGTGGSCCCRTGGGGGTGTTTGGCTCCATCCCYCCGTGGTGCTGGGAAGGCTTTGGCRCAAGATTTTAGGCAGTGAGGAGGCATTTCCCCTCTCCAGACACAACCCTGCCACTCCCAGCCCGTTTTGGGGGGTTCAGGCCTCTCCCCCAGCATGGGAGCAGGGGATCCACACGCCCTGGAGGCTCCAGGCAGAGCCCCCAGCACCCATCTGGGTTACAAGTGAACATCCAACTCTCCCTCCCCATCTGGAGCCCATGTACAGCAAGTGGCAAGATTTATATTGTGCTGAAGCATTCCACAGTTTTGAGCACAGAAATGATTGAACTCCAGATGTTAACAAGATGCAGGACCCTTTTTTTTATTATTAAAAACGTGATTTCTTGTTTTGCTCATGACAAAACCCATCAGATTAACTTATTAGGAGCGGAACTGCCATCAGGCTGGTGGAAGCAAGGCTGCCTCAGAGCTCAGGAGAACTCCAGGGCTCCTTTGGAGCAGAGCTTGTGCAGCCACCCCCTGCACTGGACCCAGAGCMGGACACAGGGTGTGACATTGCTCCATACTGGGACGCTGGTGTCCCTGTGCCTCAGTTTCCCCATTCCCTAGGGAGAATGTTGGTCAGAGCTGGAAGGGAAAGCCCTGAGCAAACACACACCCTGCAGCCTCATCCAAATCTCCTAAGCCAATCCAAATCACATCTCCTTGCTGAAGTAGCAGAGCCTTTGCCTAGAGGCCCAGGGCAGGAATGGAAACCTGCTCATGTGTCACCATGGAGTCAGGGACAGAAGTGAAGTGACACAGAACCCTCTTCAGGAGGCTCATACTGACTTTATTAAAAACCCATTCCTTTTTATACACTGTTCCCAGACAGGTGGACCTGATTGGTCATTTAATCAGCACCCCTTCACCACTGGCTAATTRAGAAGACACCCTTTGTTCAATATCTTATGAGAAAACAACTGCCCAAAACACCAGCTSCAAGATTGCTTTAATTCTCTCTCTCAGCCTTCTCAAAACTCCCCAGAACAAYTCCTGGGAAAGTTTATCTGCCTTTCTCCCTCTGACCAGGCTGTCAGCATCCACACTCACGCTCCACTCTGTCCACCCTTGGGAAGGGCAAGGGGTTTCCAAATCTGTTTCCAAATCCAAGCACCTCTGCAAGTCCCTGGTGAAGTTTTGCTGGGACCATCCTCCAGCAGTGCCAACATCTGCATCCCAGAGCACGGCTGGGCCTGGCTGGAGCTGTCACATCTCAGCTGCTTTATCACAGGAACTTTATCACRAGCTCATAACACACACACGTCTTTGCACCACGAGATCAAACAGGTGTGGGATGGCAGCACAGCCTGCTGTCCCAGCACGGCCCCCAGCAGCCTGGGCTGCTCCCTGCTGTGCACACAGAACAGGGTGAGGCTGCAGGATGCAGGACACCCCCATCTGCTCATCACCCTGGTGGTGTTGAGCCACACCAGCTCAGGAAACTCCCCAGCACAAAGGAGCCTCTCCTGCTCATGCGTGGAGGCACAGCATCCTTAGGGGTGCTCTCGTTTCCCCTTCCCCAAGCACGTGGCAGCTCTAAGGACARTCACATCTCTTTGCTCAGGGGCACAGAATCACTTCTGGCCAGTGCCAGTGTCCTGCTTTGTAGGGGGATGCAGTATGGGTACATGAAGGTGGTATAGAATGTAATCTCATCCCCCAAAGAGTTGGGCTGAACCAATTACCAAAGATTAGGAGCAGGCCTGATCTTAACAGGCCACACCTGTAGCWAATAAGAACAAGTRTTATAAAAGAGTGGAGTGGTGGGATCTGGAGTCAGGTGGCTGCTGCAAGGAGCAGGAGCAGTCAGTGCTTAGAGGAGCTGCCTATGAGAAACATCAAGGAGGTACAAAACTCTGGTGMTATGGAATCCTTGCACTGTAATGACAATAGAGCTCTTGATCTATAAGACAACACTGCTTGGCCAGGCTGAGCTGGGGACAAGGCACGGTGATGTGGCCTCTCTGTGCACAGCACAAACATCCTCCCCACTCAGCACGAGCCAGAAGAGGCCCTGCCCTGCCCCTCTCCCACACGTTTCCCTGCTGCAGGGGGACCCAGCCGCTCTCCTGTCCGTAGCAGGCACCAAGCACTCACCTGCAAGCAGGAGGATGCTCCCCCCACGGGCCAGCCTGCCCCAGGCACCTGCTCTGAGGCCAGGACCATCCAGAAGTGCTGCAGCCCTCCAGCCCCCAGCAAGAGCCACCTTCCTCCAGGCTCAGGAAAAGCTTCTGCAGATCACAGCAGTGTTTATTCACCCAAAGGGGCCTCCAAACAGAGCTGAGAGCCTTGTCACTCTGCCTGAGCTGGTTTGGTTCCTCCCTGCATGCTTTGAAGGGAGCTTCTTCCAAGGTAAACCTCTCCCTGCTAACTGTGCAACCTGCCTGCATCAACATTTCCTTCTCCTCTTCCTCACAGCCTCCTGTTTAATGCAGAGCCCTGGGGCTGTGACTGTGTTCACAGGGGTCTTATGTTGAAGGAAGAGATGAGGATCTGACTCCATGTTTCAGAAGGCTTGACTTATTATTTTATGATTTATATTACATTAAAACTATACTAAAAGAAGAAAGGATTTCATCAGAAGGCTAGCTAAGAATAGAATAGGAAAGAATGATAACAAAGGTTTGTGGCTTGGACTCTCTGTCCGAGCCAGCTGGGCTGTAACTGGACATTAATTACAAACATCCAACATGGGCCAATCATAGATGCACCTGCTGCATTCCACAGCAGCAGATAATCAWTGTTTACATTTTGTTCCTGAGGCCTCTCAGCTTCTCAGGAGGAAAAATCCTAAGGAAAGGATTTTCCATTAAAGATGTCTGTGACACTGGGGGTGCCACACTCCCTCTTGAACTTCCCCTAAAGTGACTGAACATGGAATTTTTCATTCTGAGAACAAGAAAATCAGATAGAAGGAAAAAACTGTAGCCTTCCACTTTTTTTTTTTTTGAGAAAAATCTCATAAACCTTTAATCCTCCTCCCTTCCCCAGCATCATTCATCATCTGGGAGAAAAAAAATCTGAGTGCAAATGCAGTCAGGCAGTGCTGTGAGTGAGCACAGGACATGAGCAGCTCTGGGGAAGCCCATATTGACCATCTCAGCTGAGCACAGGTCCTGCCAGACCCTCAATCCCTGCCTGGCAAGCTCCATTGGGCTGGGGCTCTGCAGCACCTGAGGCACCCAGCTCTGCTGACACAAATAATTTCTCCCCCTGCTCTTGGCACGGTGTGTTCTGCTCAAACACACTTCAAAGAGGCAGCTCTGCAGCAAGAATGTTTCAAAAAATATAATATTTCCATCTGTTATTGCAATAGCTGATGCTGTGGGACTCTCCTCATGGACTATTTGCCTTTCTTTGCTCCTGTTGGATATAAAAAACATGAAAGCAGCAAGCCCTGGGGGCTGGCAGGCAATGCCTGACAGGTCCTGTTCTCCTGCAGCTCTGCACCTCAGTGCTTCTCTAGAGAGGAAGGTGCAGGCAGGGAAGCAGCTTTTCCTTAAAGGCAGTAAAACCCAGCTTTATTTCTGCCCTGAGGACAAACAGCACCTGCCTGTGCTCCTGGGGATGCCCCAGACTTGCAGAGCAGCCCAGGATCCCTTCCCAGCCCCAGCAGCACCCAGGGGTTGAACCTATGAGCAGGAGAAGGCACAGGGTGCTGGCATTGGGTGCTGAGATGTCACAGCAGCCTGTCCCCGCTGGGGACACCCCAGCATCCCTCTGCTCGCCTCCTGTTCCTCACAAACCTCAGCAGCCTCTGCCCTACTGCCAGCTCAGCCCAACCTGGGAGCAAATTATTGGGTGGGAAAGGGGAAAACAGGCAGAGAGCTGCCTGCAGGACTCCCTTAGCTGGGGAGGCAAGGACCAGGAGCACAACAGGCCCAGAGRGCTCAGATTCACATATTGAGCTCTTGCTTTGTGCAAGGGCACAGACAGATGTGCCGTGGACAGAAGGACAAAACAAGCTGGGGGTTCAGTGCACCTTGGGGACACCTGAGGGGTAGCAGGAGCTGGATGTTCCTTCCCTGGGCTGCAGTAAGGACAATTTGAGGACACTGCAGTGCTGGACCTTCCCCCCTCTGTGGTTTGTTTGGTCTGAGAGGGTTTCCCAGCCATGTGGGGCAGCAAGGGCTGCTCCCTTACCCCCTCCCTGCCCTTTGCTGCCTCCCCATGCAGCCCTTGCCCCTCTGGGTGACTAAGGACACTCAAAGGCAGTTGTTGTGGCCCCCTGAAGAAGCCAGAGCCACGGGGAAGGTGTGCATGAGAGCAGCAAAGCCTTGGCCCCATCACTTGTGGGCAAGGTGCCCTGTTGGGTGGTGCTTGTTTCAGTCACCTGCTCTGTGCCACAAATAGAAAAACCATGGGGAAAAGCAGCTTTCCYAAGCTCCCAGCAGCTTTCCCAGGCTTCCCAGCAGAGCAGCCCCACACAGCACCTCCCTGGTGAGCACCTTCAGCACAGGAGACTTCCTCCAGATCCATCTTCCCCCCTCAGAGAGTCACTTAAGGGAGACAATTTTTCAGAACAGATTCGAGGCTTCMCAGCAGCAGCATACAGGACCTGAGTCCCCTCCTCATTTCCCATTCTGTGGCCCAGCTGCTAAGCCAGCAAAGGATTCCCAGCCCCTTCAGAGAGCTGGAGAGATGAGAACTCCCAGAACAAATTGAGCCTTGATTTTTAATCTGGCCAGTATTTAGTGTTCCCAGGTGTCCTGTATCACAGGCACATTGCTGGGTAAGCAGCCACCAGAGGCTGCACTGTGCCATGCTGCATGAACCAGGGCAGAGGGGTCCTGAGAGCAGCTCCAGCCCCAGATCTCATCCCCTCCAGGGTCTCCTGGGCCCAGGAGGTCGTGCCCCATCTCTGCACACACACCCAAAGGAGAAGCACAGGGTTATTGTTGTTATTGCCCCCCAAACCCCACAACCCAAAGTGTAGCCCAATCCACTCAGCTGGAAACGGAGATTTTACTGCATCCTGAGTYGTTCAGAGCTCCTTTTTATAAAACCAAGGTTATTGCCCCCAGTTCCCCCACTGAACAAGCTCCTCCTGACACCAAACCTTTCCCTGCCCTCCCTCCCCATCAGACCCAATGGAAATCCCACTGAAGCTGCTCCTGGGTACCAGTGCAGAGAAGGTGACACCTCCACCCCACTTCCACCCAGTGCACATCAAGGATGATCCCAACCTTAAAACAGTCCCATGGTGATGGCAGGATGAGGCCACCACCCTCTGTGGCAATGTCCCCTCTGTCCCTGGCACATCTCTCTGTGCCCTTGCAGTACAAAGCTGTCTTGAGACAGTGTCTGCAGACTTGGGCAAACCAAAAMAAAAAACCCAAAACCAACCCMAACCACACAATAAAGGCTGAGTTCACACCTGTGAAAGGYGTGTTGGCCACTGGGGGTGTCCTGTTTGTCAAGGCAAGGGGGAATGAAGGCCCTGAGCAGGCCTGGCAACCTGGAGAGCCCAGTTATTATTTTTAAATGAAAGCTCAGGTTTGGCAGCATATGAAATCCATCATGCCTTGAGCCACATAAATGCATCAAGGGGTCTGGATACTTGAAGTCCCTTTTCTCAGTTGAGTAACAGAGAAAAGCACTGCACAGTGGCACATATAGGGAGCCTGAAATTTCAGATGGCTCTAGTTCAATAATTTTGTCAGCATTTGTGTAATAGTCATCAGTAGCAGTTAATATAACTCACAGTAAATACCAGATTGAGGTTTAACAGTGTTAAGATAACAACCTATAAAACATATGCTTGTGTAATTATACTGATAAGTTTCCAATCAGCAACAACAACCACCAAAAATCCRTCCACAGATCCTTACACAGAATTGGAAGGATCCCAGCAGATTTGCAGAGGGGCTTTAGGAGCAGAACACAGCGAGGCTCAGAAGGGAAGATGGGCACTGGCTGCAGGTGGGGAGCAGCAGGACTCTGTCTCCATCCTGCTGGACCATCCTGTGCCAGCCCTGCCCTCTGCCTGATCTCATGCCAGGCTCTCCARTCCTCTCCCCTGATGGGCAAAGGCTGGCACAATGCTGGGATGGGAACACCYCTGACATTCCCTTCCTTCTGAAGGCTGACACAGAGGGATCCAGGTGGATTTCCCATGGGGCTGGGCAGTTTCCCAGTACAAGGATGGAGAAGGYTGTCTTAGACACATTTTACCCAACTGAAATAAAATCACTGAAGCACTGGAAACGCCCCAGCAGGACCATTTGCAAACATTTTCCTCAAGGATTTTTTTTTAAATGCTATATTTTGTAGAATAAGCATCCCTCAGGATGCATCCCTCAGCAGGACCATTTGCAAATATTTTCCTCATGGAATTGTTTTTTTAAATGCTATATTTTGTAGAATAAGCATCCCTCAGAAGGGCCAGCAGTCTCTCTGGGGTTGCCTCACTCCACTGCACCCTCAKTGACCAGCTGCACCCAGAGAGCAGCAGATCCTGGGCTGTCCCATCCCGGGGCACAGAGGGGGCTTGGAGAAGAGCAAACACCAAAGATCCTGCATGAGGCACCTCCCAGCACCTCCACTCCTTCCCAAAATAAGCTCTGACCCTCCAGCCATGGCAGAMTTGCACAAAGCAGCCAGCAAAGCAATGGCACAGAAACCAGCCAGCCCTCACATTCCAACATCCAGCGACGCACTGGCATCATCTGCAAGCAATTAGAAAATATAAACACTCACAATGAAACTCGGGTTCCTATACTTAGCAAGCCTTTAATGGGCTTTTCTTCAGCCAGAAAAACCCTATTAGAGTGATAAATTAGTAGCCTTTTTTTCCTAAACCAGCATGAAACCTTACAATGGAAAAATGACAAAAGGAGAAACGTGCCCATTTTTGGCAGCCCTGGCAGGGAACAGGAGGGGATGAGGCAGCAAGGAGCAGCCCAGCAAGCAGAGTGGCTTTTCCCCAGTGTGCCCTCACCTGGGGGCTCTCAGCCCATGCCAGCCYTGGGCACAGCAGCCAGCACAAGCCAGGGTGTCCCTGTCACAGCTCCAGCAGGGCCTGCACAGCCTGATACAGCTGAGCTGGCCTCAGGAGCCCCTGCCCTCCACCAAGGCTGTCTCCCAGCACCCCAGAGCCTTGCTGGCTTCCCAGTCTCTGCCAGAACCTTCCAGAGCCTTCCTGGCTCCCCAATCTCTGCCAGAACCTTCCAGAGCCTTTCTGGCTCCCCCATCTCTTCCAGAATCTCCCAGAACCTCCCAGAACCTTCCTGGCTCCCCCATCCCTGCCACAACCTCCCAGAGCCTTTCTGGCTCCCCCATCTCTTCCAGAACCTCCCAGAGCCTTCCTGGCTCCCCCATCTCTGCCAGAACCTCCCAGAACCTCCCAGAACCTTCCTGGCTCCCCCATCTCTGCCAGAACCTTCCAGAGCCTTTCTGGCTCCCCAATCTCTGCCAGAACCTCCCAGAGCCTTTCTGGCTCCCCAGTCTCTGCCAGAACCTCCCAGAACCTCCCAGAGCCTTTCTGCCTCCCCAGTCTCTGCCAGAACCTCCCAGAACCTCCCAGAGCCTTTCTGGCTCCCCCATCTCTGCCAGCTGCAGCCTGGGCTGTGCTCATCTGAAATAAGCCCCGAGGAGCAGCAGCTCACAGAGGGAACTGGGTTWACAAATCCAGAGTCTGTTCTAGGATGAAATGGCCTCACTCTGKCATGGAGCAGAGAGGGAGAGGCTGCAGGTGGCTCCTCCAAGCTGTCACAGCCTGGAGAGGTGGGACCAGGAGCTGTTGATGCTTSAGATACYTTGGRTTTTARGTGTYTCTGTTCTGYTTTGGTGTGCAGCTTTYAGCTTTATATTCAGTGTTAGTGGGATCTTTTCACAGGGTGGTGAAGACAAAACAATCCTGTTCTAGCTGGAGACTCAAGGACAATCTCTTCAAACTTCAGGCCCAAAGCATGACCAACATGAGAAGAGGATGGGCAAGCAAGCAAGGAGGATGAAACTTCATCATTTGAAGCTATTAACTGGACAGTTAACTCCTATGTGCAAATGGACTAAAATGTATAAAAATGTGAGATCTTGTGACCAAACCCTCTTTTKCTTCCATCTTGGAGCCATCCGGGCACTGCCAGGGTGTGGTTTTGAAGGCACTTCAATAAATATCCACTTTATTCCTGTTAACTCCATCCAGCCTCTGTTCCAGCTCCTCAAGGCATCACCTCCACACACATCCTTGCCTGGGCACACTGGTGCCCCTGCCTGGCAGGGCCCCAGGCGTTTGTGTAAGATTGCACATGCATGAGGTCAATGGAAACATGGAAGGAGCTGCTGTGGTTTGGCTCCCAGAGGCAGCCAGAGGAGTGTGATCTTCCCTTGCCCCAAAACAAGCCAGGGAAATTCATGAGAACAGCCTTTCTTGTGGGTTATTCTGGCAGCACTGGGGCTGGACAGGACCAGGAGCGGGATGACACAAGGCCATAAAACATGTCAGAGCAGCAGCCACACGATGAGAGTCGCTGTGCTGGTGCTGCAGCCYGAGCACAGCCTGAGGCAGCCATGCCTGAGCTGCCTCCAGCACAGCCCAGTGCCGGCCCCAGCTCCAGCTCCAGCTCCAGGGAGGGCTCAGCATCCCCCACACCGAGCCCTGCTTTGGGACCACCCCCTGCTTGCCACTTTSTGCTTTCAGCTACAGGCACCAACCACCCTGCAATGCCACCAGCTGGCCCAGAGCCCCCCTGYAAGAGCCTGAATGAGGGATGGGGGACTCCAGGGGCTCTCCAAAATGCAGTTTATTGTATCCAAGGTGTTACAGCAATCCAGGGTGGTGGGTGACAGAGCTGTGCCCACAGCTGTCAGCTCCAGCTGCAGGCAGCCCTGCAGACCCTTAGTTTAGGTTACATTCCATTATAGACTTTTCTTTTGGTTACAATGCATTCTATACTTTTCTTTGCTGAGCATCTTAAAACAGGAGAACCAGTCTATACCTTAACTATCATCTATAGCCTATCATAACTACTGTAATTACCATATTCATGTTACTGTTCTCCAATCACTCAAAGTCAGTACATTACAGTTTAAGCTAGAAGTTGTTTTTCAGTTTTCTTGCAGTGGAAAATTCTGAGACCTTTTTTCTACTTGCCACATTTGCTGACCTGTTTGCCTGTGCTCTCTTTCTGCTTGGTAAAAAACATCTTCTTGTTTGGGGTGGGTTTATCCTTTGCTCTAACCATAAAACCCCTTCTAACTAATACACCCTCTGCCTCCTTGGTTATCCAATGAGACTGGCTCAGCAATTCTTTTCTTCTATATCAAAACTTGATTCCATCTCTATTCCTTCTTCAGATTCTGTCRCAGACATCTTGTATGGAAAATCCTTTCCTTAGGATTTCTCCTCCTGAGAAGCTGAGAGGCCTCAGGAACAAAATSCAAACATTGATTATCTGCTGCTGTGGAATGCAACAGGTGCATCTGGGATTGGTCTCATGTGGTTGTTTCTAATTAATGGCCAATCACAGTCAGCTGGCTCGGACAGAGAGCCTGAGCCACAAGCCTTTGTTATCATTCTTTGCTATTCTATTCTTAGCCTTCTGATGAAATCCTTTCTTCTATTCTTTTAGTATAGTTTTAATGTAATATATATCATAAAATAATAGATCAAGCTGTCTGAAACATGGAGTGAGATCCTCGTCTCTTCCCCAATCCAAGAACCCCTGTGAACACCGTCACAAGACTCTACATTTAAAAATCTTCCTGCTAAGCACACATATCTGTGAGACTTTCTTGTCCAACTTTCATCCTTCCCAACACCCACCAAAATGCCATAAATCCCATACAGACCAGCCTGACACCCCAAAAAAACCWCTCAGCAAGCCAGACCCAACCCTTCCCCCTGTCCTGCTCCTTTCAGCCTGGACCCATCCTACAAACGTGAGCTCCCTGTGCTCTGTGCCAGAGCATTTCATACCTCTGCACACAAATGAGGAGAACAAATGAGTGCCAGGGGAGAGGGAGATGGTTTGCATCACTTCATCAGCATCCCCAATAAAGCAGCTCTGCGGAGGGTAAGACAGCAGAGTTCAGCAGATTTTATCAATAACATCTCGGAGCCCTGCTGCGTGCCTGAGAGAGTTGCCATGGTTATTGTGACAGATTTACTATCATTGTAACTTAATGCACCATAATAAGGATCTGCATAGTTATTATTGTTTTACAATGATAACTGTAATTCGACCGCAGATTTATGGCTAAATTTGTAACGTTGCTGCGATGTTCTGGGAAGGATTGGGAGCAGGGTAATTCACATGCTTTCTCAGAATATAGAAAGAAAAAGAGATCTTGGTCGGTGCCCTTTTCTTTCCTTTTAATTGCTTCTTTGAGAACAATTTTTGTGGTCTGGTTACTGTTGGTTTGGGAGAGGGTGCTCTGTCAGAGGCCCCGCAGAGAGGTAGCTGAAAAATGGGATTTTTCCACTGCAAAATTTATCCTGGGGGGAAAAAAAAAATATCCCAAAGTCTTTCAACAGAAAGTTGCAAAAAAAATTTCCCAAGTGTTGCCAGCTGGGAGGCAGACACAAAGCACGGGCAAGATGAACAAAAATGGTCAGACTGTGTTCAAAATCATGACTCCAGCAGCATGGGGAGGGCTCTGCACCACCTTAGAGCTGGCCTGGGCAAAGACCATGGAGCAGAGCCARGCACCTTCTCCCAGCTCTGGGGCTGCAGCCCCATAACCTGCCCCAGCCCACCCCAGGGTCCTGGCAGCCCCATGGGATCCTCTTGGAACAACTCAGCACAAATTACTGCCCAAAAACTTACAGCAGTGTTCACTGATGGATTACTGCTCAGACATGGAGTGATTTGAAAAAGCAAAGCTTTAGACAAGGACTTGTTGGCAATTCTCAGGGCACAGGACCCACACCAGGGGTCCCCCCACCGGCAGCTCCCCAGGATGGGGAACAAGTCCCACCTGGGCTGGACCCTTACAAGCAGTTGGTCCCCAAGGGAAAGCAAAAGAGAATCCAAGCCTGAAGTACAACCAGGGTTTCCATCAGGCTCCCTTGCACCCTCCTCCCAAAGCTCTGCCCTGTTTGAGGGCTTAGCTCCTTCTTGGATTTCATCACAAATGCAATGCTGCCAATTACCCCACAAATTTATAGGGAGCCCTGAKGGTTTACATCCCTTTTTCATTCTGCCCAGGCAGCCCATTGCCCCCAGGGGCTGTGGGATGGTTAACACCCCCTGCATGCCAGAGGCACCCACACTGGGCAAACTACAGCAGAAAAGGGGCAGAAAAGGAGCAGAAAAGGGGCAGAAAAGGGGCATTTTCCCAGCCCACTTCAGAAGTGTTCCTGTCTGCATGGAGAAGCCTGAGGCTTCCCCGGAGCTGTGGGGAAAAGGTGGGAAGAGTGGAAGAGGCTGGGTGCTCCCCCTCCTTCCCTGCCTCTCTCCCAGCAGTGCTGTGTGTCAGAGCAGGTTACATCACACTCCCCTGCCACCACCACCTCCTGCTTTTGGGCTGATATATGAGAGTAAATATAGGAAAATCTACTCATAAAATTAATGGAGGCTGCATGAACTCACAGATCATAAACTCAGAGGGGTTTGCAGCTTGCCTTTTGGGGAGGGAGAGGGCTCAGAAGCAATTTAGCAGAGGGGACTAATTGAGAGCAGTTGCTCCAGCACATCCCACACCCCCCTTCCCCATTCTTGGGAGGATTTAGGGGAACACAGCACTGAAGTCTCACACACAGGGCTGGAGCAGGCACCCATCAGCTCGAGGTCAGACCCAGCATGGCTGCAGCGTGTGCTGCCATCGAGGGACCATGGCCAAGCTGTGCTCTCAGTGACATCTCTGTGCTCTCAGTGGCACCTCTGTGCTCTCAGTGACACCTCTGTGCTCTCAGTGGCACCTCTGTGCTCTCAGTGACATCTCTGTGCTCTCAGTGGCACCTCTGGGCTCTCCCCTGCCCAGAGCACAACTCTCAGATGCTGAAGGCCAAAGCATGAACAGATCTGTGACGGTGTTCACAGGGGTTCTTGGATGAGGGAAGAGACGAGAATGTTGACTCCATGTTTCAGAAGGCTTGATTTATTATTTTATGATATATATTACATTAAAACTATACTAAAAGAATAGAAGAAAAGATTTCATCAGAAGGCCAGCTAAGAATAGAATAGAAAGAATGATAACAAAGGTTTGTGGCTTGGGCTGAGAGTCCAAGCCAGCTGACTGTGATTGGCATTAATTAGAAACAAGCACATGAGACCAATCCCAGATGCACCTGTTGCATTCCACAGCAGCAGATAATCATTGTTTACATTTTGTTCCTGAGGCCTCTCAGCTTCTCAGGATGAAAAATCCTAAGGAAAGGATTTTCCTTAAAGGCTGTCTGCCCCACGGGTCCCTCCCATGCTCTGGGGGTTGCTGACAGCACAGCACAGCACAGCACAGCACAGCACAGCACCTCTCCTGGCTGGGGGGCTGCAGGGTGGCTGAGGAACAGGACTGGCCCATGGACCCAAGCTCCCCAACACACCCAGCCGTGGGGGCCACACAGGGGACAAAGCTGAGGTGCTCCTCTCCAGCCTAGCCTWGGAATTCCCCTGAAACCCTCTTGGTACAATCAGGGATGTTTTGAGAGCAACTCTCCACCACTGGCTTCCCAACACGTCCCTAAAGCCATCCTGTGACCCCAGTGTTGGTGGCCACAGCTCTGCCAGAGCAAACACCATTTCCAGGACCWGCCTTCTGCCTCCATCCCCTTCCCAACCCACAGAAAACCTTTGCTGGATCACCTCCACACCCCTCCACAGCATCAGCAAGGCCAGTCCCTGTGTCCAGGCACCTTTGCTCCGTGCATCTCACGTCTTGGGCAACCACCTGGGCTTTTCATGGCACAGCCAAGAGGCTCATGCAAAGGGCAGTAAATAACCACTGCTGCTCAAAAATCTGCTCCTACATCCCATTTCTCTACAGGACACTGGCTTGCCCTRCCTGGTTAAGGGCCAGCCCCATGGATCCAGCTGCCCAAGGAAACCCTTTGCCACACCAACACCAATCAGCTCAGGGCTGTCCAGGCACCAAGACCTCCCTTGGCCACCAGCCCTCAGGGGGAGACCCAACCACCCCAGCTCCCAAGCAGCCTCTTGGTCTGGCCCTGCTCAGGTTTGCTCTCAGTGCCAAATGCAGTTTTTTTGCTGTTTTCTGTCCAAAATCATCTTGGCCCCCAGCTGCTGCCCCAGCCGTGACTCACAGCTCTGCCCCAGCCTCAGGCTCCCTCTTGCCTCCTGCTCTGACTCAGGCAGCCATGAGCACCAGCCCCAGCTCCTTTCAAGTGGTTTGGGGACCCGGCCAAGGCACCAAAGCAAAGGGATTTAGGCACCATGCTSCCTGGAGCATCCAGCCTGGCTGCTCGCCCCAGGGGGCTCAGCAGGCTCAGCTCTGAGGCATCATCTGGTGACCAGGTTGTGCCACCACTGCTGGCACCAGGAGCAAGCCCCAGACAGTAATGGGGCCCAGGTACATCACCCCACACACTTTCTGCCTCCAACACAGCCAGCTGGCCCCTTTGGTGCACTCCCTGCATCCTCAAGGCATCACTGGGCACCCCCTGCCTTGGGGTGCCCCTTCTGCACTCCCCAGGCTGCTGGAGGGAGCTTACAAATAAAATCGTGTCTAAATMAGGGCTCCCCTTATTTAGAGAGAGAGGCAAAGCCCACAAAATGACACTGGAAATGGGCATGTACTGCCCTCCTTGGTGATGCTGCCTGCAACCCTCCTCAGTGCATCCTCCCCTCASTGCTACTGTTGCTACAGCTGGAGGGGCTCCTCCCTTCCCTTTTAGCATCCCTCAGGTGGTTCCATCAGCCTCTCCCTGCTGCCTGGCTCAGGGAGCAGCCAGTTGCCAACCCCACCTGCTTCCCAGGGAGTGGATTTCCTCCCCAGGTGGAGCTGATTGTCAGGTGAAACCCCTGGGACAAGGGCCTGCAGCGCTGCTGACGGGCTCCCAAAACAACAGAGGTGGAAAGGAGGAGGATGGCTGGGCTAGCACCAAGCCAAAGCTGGGGCCTGAACAGAGAAAAGCAGAGCTGTSCCCTCCCCGGACAGGTCTCAAGGTGGAGGAAAGGGAAGTTTATTWTCTGACTCYWACATTKATAGTTTTCYAAAAGTGACAGCGGATTGGAGGGTGACAGTGCCACCTCTCCAATGRCACTGGRCAAACCMACAGTCCATCARCTTTCTCTTCCTCYATAAAAGAATGCAAAACAATGAGTTATTTACAGAAAGTGTGTGAGAAAGTTTACTACAGGAATGTCAACATCAGAAGGCTTAGAAAATCTTAAAAAATCAGGGTGMCATCCTCCATCTCTGCTGCAGGTAGTGGGGAAGGGGAGCCTGGCTGCCKGCGGACAGACATCTGTTCCCCATCCAGCAAGCAGTGTCTTCCTGATCTGCCTCTTAAAAATTACAAGGCAATTTGGAGTTTCTATTTTGTACTTTTGATTTGCCCAAACACCTGAAACATGAGCTCTCAATCCGGGATCAAAGGCTGTCTCTGGAGCAACACAGACGGCGATATCCACCGCCGTATTTATGTGTGATGAGGAAGGCCTGCATGGGAGAGGGGATTTGGCAAGGCTGGCTGTGCTGCAAAGCCTGAAACTCCATCCCTTGGGGAGGCAGGGAGCTGGGGGGTGATGTCCTGGCAGGTCAGGTTTAGTCCCAGCCCCTTGGGCAGTTCCTTGCAGAGGGAGGGTCTCTCCTGTGTCCCCTGTCACTCCTGCCTGTAGGACTGAGACCCAGCCAGTGGTGGGTGGGATCTCTCATCCTTGCTTTGCTCTGTTTCTGGGGGCCACACATCCCACATGCAGAGGGATGCTGCAGTGTGGACACRATCCTGGTGGGATAAAGGCACTGGGAATAAAGCCAGGCCATCTAAAGGGTTAATGGTAATGGACACAGTCATTCATGAGCTGSAGGGGAGGGGTCTTCCCAAGCTCTTCTGGTCCAACTTGTCCTACTTTGAAAAATCCCAGACCCTGGACCCCTGTGGGCTGGGGTTTTGCATCATCTAAATAAACTGGGAGAGGTTCAGGCCTGTGAACAGATGTGGCCAAGCCTCCTCTCCCATGGAGAGTGTGGCTGAGTTGCTGTAAATAACCAATTTTAATGGCAGAGGATCTGCCCCTTGTCCAGCACCACTGACACGAGGGCAGACTGGATCCCTGGAGAGACCCTGGCTCTGGATCTGCGTCTCACATGGGTTCCTGCTTCCTGCCACTGCAAACAGCTTCAGAGGAGCTGGATGGGGTTCCCAGCATAAGGGAGCAGCAGCAGGGCACGCTGTTTGTGGGAAAGGCAGCAGTAAATCCAGGAGGCTGTGAAGAAAGCTGCCCTTTCACAGGTAGTGGGCCAGGAGACATCCTCGTTGTGCTGAGGAGTAAATCAGTGCCAGTGATGGGTGCATTAGGTGGGTGACACGTGTCAGGATCACCTCAGAGCCATCCCCCGTGGGGATCTGGTCCCTCCTGCCATGGGAGAGAGCAGCGAGTCACCCCATCACCCTTAAACACGAGCACCAGGGTGGGCAGGAGCACTCCAGATGCAAAACCTCCACAAAATCTTTAACTTTTAAGCAAGCCAAGCTGATGGAGACAAGTCCTACCTTCCCATGGGATCACATATCTATTTATAATCAATAAATTTCCATGAAAAAGTCTGAAAGTACGTGTGATGCAACCCCGGCGCTCCTTTACTGGAAAATTTGTTGTTTGTTGGGTTTTGGTTGGGTTTGCTTTTTTTTTTTTGCCACAGTTTCCTCACACATTGAGGCACCTTCAGAGAAGTGCTGGGAAAAGCTGCCCAGGAGCTCTCTGCAAATCAGGGCGTGCTCCTGCCCTGCCAGTTCACAGGCATTTAGCACTGGGAATGAGCTGGGAAGAAAATTTGCCACAAATATTTTCAGCAAATTATGAAGTCTTGGAAAAAGCAGATTTCAGTTCT
The DNA here is from genome assembly GCA_014549065.1 of Cardinalis cardinalis. NCBI lineage: Eukaryota > Metazoa > Chordata > Aves > Passeriformes > Cardinalidae > Cardinalis > Cardinalis cardinalis. The sequence continues at coordinate 1,872,367 of JACDOX010000107.1, forward strand.
GCTGAGAAATTAGTGTTTTGACAGATGTTTTAAATATTTTTTAAAGAATTTCATTTTTTTTTAACTGAAACTGAAGGAGGTCCTGAAACCAAAGACTGGGCCAAGAAAAGAAACCTCAGAAACATTCTGCTTTGAAAAYGTCTCAGTAAAACATTTCCTTTTCCCCCTCTTCCCCAGTTCAACGGTTTGGGGAATGGAGATGAATTCACAGAATTTCATCTTCTGAGTCCAACCCTTTTTTGAGCCTGGAAAATGTTTTGACAGAGAAATGCCTTCCCTGCCCCACTGAGTCCAAGTCCTCTGAAGGCCTAAGAGTGAAGGGGTCTTCAACCTCCAGCATCCTGGTGTGGTTTCCATGTAAACTGTCTGAAAACAGAGTGTGGCATTCACATTTTCTGAAAGATCCCTTCACCCAGGATTTKCTCCTGGGAAGCTGAGAAGCCTCAGAGGAAAAGGAAAACAATMATTATCTCATTTGCTTCTCCTGTGTTTTGCTGCTTTGGAATGTGGTTGGAGATTGTCTACCCAGAGGTGATTGTTTCATTGGGTTCCTGGTGTGAGTTGTTTTGACTCTTTGGCCAATCAGAGTCAAGCTCTGCTGGGACTCTGGAGAGAGTAATGAGTTTTCATTATTATCTTTYCAGCCTTCTGTAAGTATCCTTTCTGTATTCTTTAATATAGTTTAGTATTCTTTAATATAATATAGTATCATAAAATAATCAATTAGCCTTCTGAGAACATGGAGTCAGATTCATCATTCCTTCCTTCATCAGGACACTCTGCAAATACAATAACAGAGATTTCCAGATTTTATAAAACCTCWGGGCTTCCCACGAGCAGAGCAGCCCCCGGGGCAGTGGGAGCACCCACACCCCCATCCCTGGGAGGAGGARCCAAGGCCACAATCCCTGCATGGAGCAGCTGCACCCTGCACTCCCAGCTGCACCCACACCAGGCTGGGGCTTTGGGGAGCCCAATAAAAATAAAATAARTGAAATAAAAATTCTGAGGTGTCAAGGCAAGCCCACCAGCTCCTGAGCACCTCCTGCGCCCTCTGGAGCGGCACACGCGTCCCCAAGGGAAGCCTTTCCAGCTGGGAGCAGCACAGTGGGATCCATGGGGAGCTGCTTTCCTTCAATGGGCCATAAAAATCCCATGTGGGATTGCAGTGTCTTTGCTCCCCTCCTGCAGGGTGTGTCCAACTCAGTCAAGCCCAGGCAGAAAGCACCAGGAGCTGCTGAACCTTAAAACAACTGTTATTCTTTGGGGTAGTGCTCCTTCCAACACCAACATTATTCTGAGATGCAGGTAACATGTGACACATTTTCTTTCCTCTCCAAAGTACAACACCCTTCCCTTCTTCTGTCCTTCCTTACCAAATATCAATCATCAGCAAAGACAAGGCAAATGAACTTTTAATCAATAACAGCTACTGTTTCTTGTACYGGGACTGTTTATGATTTAAAAGGGGGAAAAAAAATTTAAATCAATCCTGATGTGAACGTTTTCCCACTTGGAAAAACAGTCCAATCCCATATCAAAAGGTTGGGGGGTTTATATGTTTTTAAAAGGTTTAAAAGCTAAATTAATTTTAAATTGTTTTTACATATCTTGCCTATAGACAGAACCACATCATATGATGAGGAAGGGTGGTCCGTGGTGTATTAATGTTCCCAGTAAGTGCTTTAGCACCACTCTGTCTGCTTTACACACATTTCATACTGCTGCCATCTCAAAATCAAGACTACCCTAACCACASTGTGTCTGTCCAGGCGCTGGAGCTGGCAGTCTGTCCCCTTTCCATCCACACCAGGTACTGCAGACAGCTCTGGGTCTGTCTGCTCTCACACTCCACTGTCCTCATCCCAGACACCAGCACCCAGGAGCTACCTGAGACTAAAGGGTGGTTTTGGCAAAAAAGCACCAAGAACTGGCCCGCTCCTCCGGGCTGGTCAGGACACCACTGAATAAATGTCCTAAGAAAACAAACAAAAAAAAAAGCAGGAACTCATTCCTGGATCTAGGAGTCCATAAAGGCTCTCACAGTGGATGGACTTAGGTTTTTGGAGCTGGACACCTAAAAAAGGTGAGACTGCAACTAAAGCTCCTAATTTTATTCTTCAAAAGCTTTCTATTCCCAGGGCCTAAACAGCCAGGAGGYTGATAATTCATTTCCATCTTCACATGCTGCAGCACTGGGAGCAGCTCAAATGGCRACATGCTGGCTCCAGTCCAGATTTCTCTGAATGTGAGTGAGACACAAACCCAAATGCRTGAAATGCAATCCACCAAGTCTTACATGAGCCTCAATCTGGGTTCACTTCAGCCCTCTGCAGTGACAGGTTGCCCCTTTGGGCAGTTCCTCTGTGCATCCACCCACAGAAGCCATGCCTTCTCTGCTGTGTCACCTTCCCCAGCCCAGACAGTTTTGGGGGTCCTCCTTCTTCTTCTCTTTGAGATATCCCGTGGCCACATGCAGCTTGCTGTTTCTGCCCAGTCTCTTCTTGTGGCTGATTCTCCCAGGCCCAGATTTGGGACAACCAAGAGAGTATTCTCTTTCTGTCAGGGCGATGGAGCAGTCCAGCCATGGCTGAATCCATGCAGGACAGGCCAGGAGCTCTGGACACAGCTGAGGAGGCGGAAGGCAGAGGGATGCTGGGTGTGGATGTGCCTGAAGCAGAGCTGCCAAGGTCTGTGATGGCGAAGGCCTCCTGAGGATGCTCCCCAGATGGCTGAGGGGAAGTGGCTCAGACACACACCCCTGGGGGCTGAGTCACTGCCAGGGATGTCCCAGCTGGAGAAAGCAGGACGTGGCCAGCCTGGCCTGGGGCACAGTGTCAGCACTGCTCGCCATGAGCACACGGCACTGCCCAGGCACGGATCCCAGCAGGGAAAATCATTTGGTCCCTCCATGTCCCTACAGTTATAAAACACATTTCCCCCTGGATTTACTGAGTAGATCCCCTCTGCCACCACCATTATACAGTTTTTGCCCCCACCCTACCATCYTGACGTGCTGGGGGATGGGGTGTGTAGTTTGCATGGTGGCACAGATGCCCACGGGGCTGAGGCCATGCCTGAAGTCCTCTCCTGCCCCACCAGTTCTGCAAAGCAGCCCCAGGCAGACAGGAAGGTCCTTTCCTTGGTTTGTGCCCAAAGGAGAGTCAGGAGGGAAGACAGAAAGGTGAATTCTGATGTTTTCCTTGGTACCCTGGGATCAGTGGCTGAACCAGAGCAGGAACTTTGTGTTTCTTCATTTCCCCCTTCCTCCACAAGGCCTCTGGCCCCTGGGGAACATCTCACACTCTCCTGTTCCCCAGGCCTCTTTTGTCACCATCCTCATGATGAAGGCAAGCACATTCCAGTTGCASTCTGAGGTGAGAACCCACCATGCCCCCACTCTCTCCTCCCAGCTGAGAAGAGACATCAGACAGCTTTTTAGGATCAGGACAGAAGAGAATAGAAGTTTCTCCACTTACAGTTTTGCCAGACTTTAACTGGGCTCCAATTTTCCATGCTGGATTCCTGCCCTGGGCTGTGTTTTGTTTTGTATTTGTCAAAAAAAAATTCCATGACTCCATTTCCACCAGCCCTTTGAACGAGTTTTAGGGAGGTCTTTTTCTTTATTTATTTTTTTTTTTCCCTCTTGCCCATGCTCAGACATTATTACAACCATTTTCAGTGGGGAGCAGCAGTGCCTGCAGGCCTGGCAAGAAGTGTCCCCTGAGTGAGGAGATGGCCTTTCTCCATCCCCGTGACGGCGCCCGCCGTCGGTCGGATCACGAGTCTGGGAAACAGCAGAGCCCGGTTGGTGTTTGGCAGATGGATGAAGCCCAAAATCCGCCTGTGCCGAGCGCTCCCCATCTTCCAACAGGCCTCAATCAACAGTTTCACAACAGCACGTCTGCCAACTGTGTAAACACAGGGCACGGCTCGAACAGAGCCTCCGTGAACAATCGGCGCTGAAAGGGAAGAGCATCTTACTCAAACCTTACTCAAACCTTACTCAAATAAACAAAGGTCCTGCCCAGCTCAAGGGTTTGGACCAAGGTCAAAGGAGGCAGTTCATGATACGGGAAGTTATTGAATGTAAAAGCACACGCAAGTTTTTCAGAGATGGGTTTTTCTGCAGGGAAGAACTAATTCCAGCGGACTGGACCCCTCTGTGGCTTTGGGTTGAATCCAGAAGATCCTAGATCCAAACATGTGCAATGGGAGAAGAGAGGAGGAGATGGGGAAGTGAGGAAGGCCAAACCAAAAGGCTTTGTTTGGGGCAGATCGATTAACCTGAAACCCGTTTTTGTTTGCTTCACTGGGAAGATGGATGTGTTCTGCTGGCTTGGCAGGGCCCTTTCTTCTTCCAGGCTTTGGCTCCACCAGTAAAACTAAAAACCCCCATCATTATTCCAGTGGCTGCAGCTGCAGAATGATCCAGGTAATCTTCATGCCTTGCAAAACCTGTGGGGCCCCATGGTACCATCAGCCAGGTCTGGTGCCTRAGCATTGTACAGACCTCAGAAATAATCCTCTGGGATGATGGGGGTCAGACCCTTGGCATGGCTATGAGTGGATTGAGAGTCCAGTTTGGCTGCAGGAACCAAGGTCTGAAATCAGAATTGCCTGGTGATATGTAACAAAGAGGAAGAAAAAGGCAAAAGCAGCAACAGTACACAGACCAACCCCAGAAATCCCAGCCTGGGGATCCAGGAAAACTAAAAGGGAAGAAATGTGCCTGCCTCAAGGGAGGCTGAGGGCRGGCTCTGCAAAAGCCCAGCTTGGTGAGGCCTCTTCTGAGGAACTTAGCAGTGAATGGAGGAGGACAATGGGGGCAGGAAAACCACAGTGCTTGGGGACAGGCTCCTGTGCAGCAGAGACCAGCCAGGTCCTGGAAAGGATGGCATCCTCTGGGAACAGCCCCCTCCCTGGGSTTGGATTCAGTCAGAAGGGTCCCACACTTGACAGTGCACAGACAGGATTRTTTCTCCACTCTGCTGCTTGCAAGGTGGCCAGAGAGCAGGAAAAGCCAATGGGTAAAACAGCTGCAGCCCTACAGAGCACAGGAACACAGGGTCATATCGTGCCTTYAGAGCAGATTGAATTTAAGACCTGTCAACCTCAATGGTGTCTAGGTCAGTTTTCTTCCTCTGCATTGACAGGGAACAAATTTGAAGCCCTGAGGTGTCATTTCTGCACATCATGCTTTGAGTTGTTCCCTTCCTTTACCATGGCAGACCTGTTCCTTTCCTGAGGATGATCATTTTCCAGCCAAACATGWGGTGGTTCCATTCCTGAGTTATGGAGCACACAGCTCACCAAAGGAAAGGGAATTTGGTTTCCTGTCCTGCTGACCCCACAAATGCACCACAGAGCTGGATGGTCATGGCCACCATCCCCCAGAAATGACATTGCTGTGGGCCAGGCCATTCCTTGAGGGAAGGAGGTCACCYCCAGGGAGATGCTGTGCTGGGTTGGTGTCACCTTCCTGTGACCCAGCCTTCCCTTTGCATTTGCTCCCCAACGTGGGCAGATGTGCCCCAGCCATGCACAGAGTGGTATCTCTAAAATGTCCAACTGCCAAAAACCCCAGGTTCACACACTGTGTAAAACCCAGGCTGCTTCCCAGCCTGACCTTCTCCAYGCCCTGCAGAGCCAGCAATTCCCTTTTTTAAACCAAGGACTATGACCTGTGCCCCAGGACACTGCAGCCACTCCCTCCRTGAACAAGGAATGAGGGTGAATATCTGCTTGGCAATTACAGGCAGATTAGAAATGTCTAAAGGGGGTCTTCAACGCTCAAGAAAAAGAGTCAGAACTCAAAAAAAACCCTAATAAGTTGGCAACAACCAAGCTGAAGTAACTGGACTCAGGTTCCGTGAGGGTTTGTGTCAGCATTTCAGCCCGTGTCTCTGGGTGTGAGCACTGGGTTGTAAATAACTGCTCTTGTGGAAACTTGGCTGCAGGGGACAGTCAGACTGTCACACACTCTGATCCTTATCACCACTTGAAAGGCCTGACTGGGAACAGCTGCTCTGGAGCCGTGGGGCAGCCCCAGGAAGGATGCACAGCCCTCTCTGTCACACACCCACCTTTGCTCTGGCTGGTGGATCCTGGAGCTCGTGAGAGGCTGCTCCAAGGGTCTGGGCTGGCTTGCTGTGATCCCAGCTGGCCAAACCTTCCAGCTGCAGARGACCCTGCATGCACACACTGCTGAGGGGAGTCCTCCTGGCCAAGGGAGCCAAGCTGTGCCTAGATGAGGTTATCCCAGAGTGCTTCCCAAATCTCAGATCTAGAGGCATGCTTTGGCTGCATCCCAGCTCCAGAGTGGGGATGTGCAGCAACCCCAGAGCCTCAGAGAGAGGAAATCCAGATGGCAATGCTGGAGTGTTGCAACAGCTCCCTCCCCTGCAGGGGCTGGGGACCAYGACACAAGGGCTGGTGAGCACAGAGTGAGCTTCAGCCCTCTCCTGATCAGCCCTCTCATTAATCAGAGCCCTGCAAGGTCTCACAAGAAACACCCCACCAGACAACATCTCCAGATTTCCCACTGACTCGGTTACAGTAATCCCAATGGGACAAGTTTCACACAGGGATGATTTTTCTCCCTTTTTCCCCTTGAGATGCCATGCCACTGTAAGCCAAGAGTCATGCAAACCCCTYCATGGATGATGCCACCTTGTAAATTAAGGTCACTACCCCATCACAGACAGTAAAAAGTCTTTATTTTCTGCTGATTGATGCTAATTATGCAACATACTGTGAGTCCATGTGGACTGTGTTTCATCAAGGTTTTCCTTGTGATCATTCTTTCTGGATCCACGTCCTGCCAAACACGGCTTGTTTTCATGGCCCAGCTTATTTACTGCCCTATTAGTCTGGTGTTAGATTTTTCCCCCAGTCCTCTGGAACTTCCCCAGAGTTTCCAGATTTGTTTAAAAAATCGACACTAATGGTTGAGAGAGCTCTCAGGCCAATTTGTTTATCCTTTGATGCAAGTTATCTGATCCTGCAGAACGTCTAACTTTAATCACTGCTCTTTAACATTCAGCTTCATCACTGGTAGAATACAAAGTAATTCATTTTCTCCATAAAGTATGGTTGTGTCATCCCACTTCCTTCCAAAGGGAAAAATAAATGTTGAACAAATAACTTTGTCTCTTTTACACACAGGATGAGTGTTTTCCCATTATTGCCAGGGATCTCATTACAGGATTTGGCTTTTCTTGATACATTTAAATAATTATCATTAACTCCAGTGGCAAAAGGCTTTTCTCTCCTACCTTTAGCTCCCCTTCCCAGGTTCTTGCCGATTTCTACTCACCACTATCATATTCTTCCTTTCATATTAATCATCAACACCAATATGCACTTCACTGCCACATATTTATGCCCATAATGCTCTTTATCAATACATATAGATAAATAGCTTCCACCTTCCCTCCTAGCTGGGCTGTTCAGGCTGCCAGGAGAGCACAGATCTTGGAGCATCTCACCAAACAGCCTCAAACACTCCCTGATTATCCTCTGCTCAATTTTTGTTAAAATAATTCCTTCCACTCCTTAATTGTACTCCTAATTATTTCCAGCCCAGGGAAGCCGTCATTTTTCCAGCACCAGGGGCTTCAGCTGGGCACCTCTGTGCTCTTAAAAATCTGGTCCCTCACCACTTATAAATAGCTCTGGTCAGAGCTTTTCTGTGTTTGCACATAGTGTGGTGCTCACTGGCAGGGAGACGGCCTGGGAATAGTTGTGGAGTGTCTATAGGACATGAAATAACACGACATGGACACGCTGCATTTTTCAAGGTAAAAAGAGGCTTTTTAATTTCTGACTTCAACATTTATAGACTTTCAAAAGTGACAGTGGGTTGGAGGGTGAAAGTGCCACCTCTCCAATGACACGGGACAAACCAACAGTCTATCAATTCTTTCCTCTTCCATAAAAGAATGCAAAACAATGAGTTATTTACATGAAGTGTGTGAGAAAGTTYGTTAAAAGAATGTAAACATCAGAAGGCTTAGAAAATCTTAAAAAATCTGGGTGACAGTGGAGTCCCTGCCCATCACAGGACTGGAGAGTTGCATACCTAAAAGGCAGAGGAAGCTGGTTTGGGGTTATTTGTGGGGGATGCATCCCTTCTCTGCTCCCAGGCTCACAAGAAGGGAAAAAGCCACTGGGGASCAGAGACAGCTTTCATCAATTGTGATGTTTTATTTTGTGTTGGCTTTTTTTTCCCCCTTAAACATCCTTTGTTTTCTAACAATAAATCATATCCCGAGGCAAAAAGYCTTTAAAGAGACTGGGCATGGAGTCTGCTTCCGTTGCCTGGCTGGTGAGGCAGGCCACCAGCTGACAGCAGCCATCAATCCACAACTCAGCGATCAATCCATCTTCCCCCGGCGCGCGGGGCCCCCGGCTGGGCCAGCCCGCTGTCCCCTGCCAGCCCTGGTGGCACCAAGGATGGTCCCCTCTCGGCTTTCTGTGCTTGAGATGATCTCCAAGGTATCAGAAAGTCTCTTTTTTTTTCCCAGCCCCGCAACCGAAGAAGTGGAGATTCCTCGGCTCTGCTTTTCAAGGTTGTTTATTTTCTCTGATCTGTTCCATTCTCTCTCTGACCTGCTGAGATCTGTCCAGCAGGTCGGGTTGTGGCACAGTCCCTGCCCTTGGGGTGGTGTTAACTTTTTATACTAACAACTGGGTGTACTTTATTTACAATAATTTTCCAATACCTATCACCTATGTTAGACAGTCTGTCTCTACTCTAAACCAATCCAAAAGTGTCACCATCACAGCAGAAGACGGAGGAGAAGAAGAAGAAGAAGAAGAAGAAGAAGAAGAAGAAGAAGAAGACGAAGAAGAAGAAGAAGAAGAAGAAGAAGAAGAAGAAGAAGAAGGAGAAGAAGAAGTGCCCAGATTCCTCCATCTTGCCTCTTGAACCCCATTCTAAATCCCCAAAGTTCTACTTTTTCACCCTGTGACAAATTCACTATCATTCTACTCAAACTCTTGTGGCCTGTAACTCCTCACACAAAGTTGGTAATTGTTTCCATGGGCTAAAATCAAAGGCACAGGTGTTTGTGACTGTGTGCCAAGGTTTCTGAGCCCCTTGCCAGGGTCTCGAGCCATCCAGAGCAGCCAGAGGAATGTCCTGGGTCCTGACAGTCCCCAGTGCCAGACCCTGTCCCCCTTGCTGCCCRTTCTCTCAGAGCAGTGTCCCCTTCTCCCAGGTCCCATCCCCTGGTGTTCTGCAGGCAGCTGAGCCAAGCCACCCTCCAAGTCTCCTCCTGTGGTCCATCAGAGAGCAGGCACTCCACCTCCTGCCCCTCCAATAAACCAACAGCTCCAAAGAAGGCAACAGCATGTTTTCCAAGCAGAGAGTACACCAAGAGCTTACTGGGGGATAAACCTTCCCAGGAGGTTTCATAAATCCCAAGCTGTTTGCTTTTGTTGCCATCACTGGAGGTTTCCACCTCSTGTTGTTTGCTGCAGGCTTCTGGGTTTGCTTTTTTAACATTTGTGCTGCCACGACTCAGCAGTTTTTGGTGGCACCTACATGTTCTGCTTAGCCTCTTAACAGTGTTCCCTTAATGTGTTCTATTAAAACCCTCTTAATGGCTCTGCCTTGTTTGTTATCTGGAAAATTAATTGCTCTCCCAGTGAGAYGGAGGTGGTCCAGCTCATATGGTCCTTCAGGAGGTGGGCCCAGTGCTCCAYGACCTGCAACACTTCCATTCTACCTCCATTTTACACTTTTTGCCCCYTGGTGGTCTCCTCCTCTGTCTGCTTTTGCTCCCAAGATGCAAGGTGGGGTCTTGCTGCCAACCATCTGAACTTTCCTCTCTTTCAATTCCCTCCTGAGATCTCTCAAGTTCTTGCTGATTTGAGAAGTATTTTATGAGGCAATTTCATCCATGCCAAATGTGTCATAACCAATGGATCCCTGCCTGCAGTCATCAGAGCCCTGCTCTCAGTGATGTGTGCTGTGCTGGAGCCAGGGAGACCGCACACAGGCCCGCTGTCTTTCTGTCCCCTCTTGTCCTGGGCAGAACATTTGGACCTGCCTGCCTGCACACAGTTGGTCCATGGCCATCACTCGTGCCCAAACCCCCCTTAAGTCTGCAGGGATCATGGTCAAAAGGGGCCATCAGAGACTCTTTGTGTCTCTCTCACCAGAGGGCTCCAGGGTCAAGAGCTGTTGTATCTTGGCTACTCCTCAGTACCTCACGTCCCTCCACCAGCACAGGCAGAGCTTTGGCCTCTGCCCACAGGCTTCCATGCAGCAAGGACARTGTGGTGCTTTCTCCCTGCATCAGGGCCCCTGTCCTGGGCAAATGGCCTCAGAGATGTGGGGCACATTGCCCTGATGTCACCTCCCCAGCCACAGCAGCCAAAGCCACCAGGACTGCGTGTCCTGGCCGGCCAAGTGTGCCCGGGGGCAGATGGTGCCCCAGAGAAGGCTACAGCAGACAACCCCCGGTGACTCCACGATGCTACTGGTRACCAAGATCTGCTCTTGCAGTCCTCAAAGCTTTTCCTCCCCTGCATCAGAGCAGGACTGTGTCCCAGGAAAGGCCTGTCCTGCTTGAGAAGATGGGGCAAAGAGGTCTGCCCCATCTCACAGCCCCAGGAGAGGGACAYGGCCACCATGAGGTTTCCTCTGGCATTTGCTCTGTGCCAAGGTTGGAAAGGATTCCTATAGTAGACATTTTTGCTCCCAACGAGGGGAGAGAATGATSCATCTGACTCCATGGATATCAGAGGGCTAATTAATTACTTTACTATACTATATTATTCTATATTATATTACACTATATTACATTACATCTAAACTGAATGTGCCAAGCACTCAACCGCCCTCATCTTGTGACTGTCCCCCAACAGTCCTGACACACACACACACAAACACTTGGCCCTGACAGGCCAAGGAAACAAAAAACCATCGCTTTGGGTAAACAATCTCCATATTGCATTCTACTTTTGCACAGCACAGGCATGGCAAATGAGATAAAAATTGTTCTTTCYTTCTCTGAGGTTCAGAGAACGTGAAACCCAGAAATATTCTTGGGAAGAAYTGTGCCTTGCTTTTTCTCTGTGAAGAGAAATGCAGCGACAGATTCCAGTGTCACAAARGCACCTGACCAGGGAGGGCATTTCAGGGCTGGGGGTGGTGGAGCAGAGGTAGCACAGGGATGATAGGAGGAGATAAAGGTTCCTTGAGGAAAAAGAGAAACCTCTAGCCTGGAAATCCAGCAAGGCAGTGGGAGGGCATTTCAGAGAGGGCATTTCGGGGAGGGCATTTCAGGGAGGGCATTTCAGGGCTGGGGATGGTGGAGCGGAGGTAGCACAAGGACAACAGGAGGAGATAGAAGTTCCCTGAGGAAAAGGAGAAACCTCCAGCCTGGAAACCCAGCAAGGCAGCAGGGGGAAGGTGTGGCGGRATCTTGACATGGCGTCGCCTCAAGCCGATGTCCCAGCCTGTTTTAAAATGTCCTCAAGCGCTTGGGATTGCCTCAGACGAAGTGCAGCGTACCCGTGCGGGGTGTAAATGAGAACCACCCGCGGCACCTCCCGGGCAGGTTCCTGAGGGCCTCCCCGCCGCTCGGAGCAGGCCGCGGGCCGGGGCAGCGCCGCCGCGTTTGATATTTTCCACTCTGCGTGTCAAGGGCATTTACAGTCGGCGTCAGGCTGTTCCGTCAGTCTGAGGGAAGCACTTTGAAGTGTTTGTGGTAGAGGCCACATGTGCACTCAAGATGTGCCGCTCGCTCTCTCTCTCCTCTGGCTGCCTTTGCATTCCCAGCACCACCATGTGACAGTCGACAACGCGGCTTAACCCTTTCGCACCGCTGCCGCCGTGGGGATGGGCAATGGAGAGGATGGAGAGTGGAGAGGACGGGGAAGATGAAACAGGAAAGCCTTATAAATATGATTGCCTGGCAAAAGATTTTGAGAATATAGAAACTATAAGTGAGATTGAAATGAAAGCAAGCTTTGAGATCCTTTAGTTACTGAACAACTGGAAAACAATGGTGTGGCCAGCTGAAGGTGATCCCCTTTTGATGGAACAACACCCTCTGCTTGCAGACAGCTCCAAGGGTCAGAGCAGACCCTGCCAGCTTGGCAGAAGGGGCCCAAAGAGGAGTTTGTAGGGTTTAAAATGTAACACAGTATGGTAATGTAGTGATTCTTATAGGCTGTATGGAAATGCTATAGGATTTGTATCTTGTATTAGATTGGTTAGTGAGAATCAGAATATTCAATACAGAAGATGATTTATTGTGTTGTGACAGGAACTTCGCTCTCTTGCCTTTTACTCTCTTACCTCTTTTACTTTCTTATGCTTTTGCTCTCTTACCCTTTTACTCTCTTACCCTCTCATGCTCTCTGCCCCTCTCTTCTCTCAGGCCTGCTCCAGCTGTGGCTGGCAGCTCCCAGCAGGGCCCTGCACCCAGGCCCTTTGCAATAACCCACAAGTTCCTGACCTGGCTGCAGATATCTCTGCTCTCCGTCCATCCTGACCATCCTACCCCCCGACGCTCCTACAGGAGAGGACAGGGAATGGAAAGGATGGGGAATGGAGAGGATGGGGAATCCTCATCCCTCCCTGTGTTCTGGTGGCCCAGGGAGCTGCAGTGATCCTGCTTCCTTCCAGGGAATGAAACAGCACAATTTGCTTGGGCAAACACTGCTGAAGGTGAMAGGGTGGAGCTGGAAGACCTTGGAGCTGCTGGTCCAAGAGCAGGATCTGTGGCTAATCCCCACAAATGCCTGCTTTGATGGTGAAAGCATCACTGTCCACAAGCAGCTGTGGAGTTGGCTTCCACCCTTGTCCATCCTGGGGAACRGGGTGGAAGGAGTCCCAGTGGCTGTGTCACACCAGGGGTGCCCACAGTGACACTCCTGCCTGTCCCTGCAGCCTGATGGATGGCACATGACAGCATGGGCAGCACTTGCCTGTGTGGCTGCTGCCCAGGGAGCTCTGGGCACAGAGAGAACAATTGCAGCTGCTTCCCCTCYGAGGCACTGGTGCAAGCCTGGCAGTGCTTTGAGGAGCTCTCCATGGGGGCAGCGGTCAGGGGTGAAGCTCATTTCTTTGCACAGTAGCCATGTTGTGTTTTGCCATAGCCRCAAGGCTTTAGGGTATTTTCATGTATCCAGAGTGCCCTGGAGAGGAGCTTGCTTTGAAATGAAACATGGGGATCAGCGAGCACAGCTGCCCTTTGAGGGGACAGTAGCACCCACTCAAACATTCGCCTCTCCTCAGCTCCCTAAAATGAGTTCTGGGACAGAGTGGRGAAATTAAATACATGTGGTGTCACCAGGTGATGATTCCCTGGTGCCTGAGGCACCTTCTCTGCACCCCTGCAGGCAAGAGGAGAGGGGYCTACTCCAAAGATCCCCCTGCCATATTTCAGTCCCTGCGGGTGGATCCCACCTTCTGGATGGTTATGGGGAGCCAGGCTTGGCTTGCATCTTTGGAAATCACATAAGGATAGAAAAACCTCACTGCCTGACTCTGCCAGGGGTTGAGCTGCAGCCCCCATGGGGTGCTGTTAATCCTGAGCAGATTCTGAKCCGTGCAGTGATAAAAGGGACAGGGAAGGCACCAGGGCCAGAAAAGGCTGAGCTCAACGCCTGTGAGCTAAGGGAACAGAGATGTGAGCTGCAGACAGGCAGCTCCCACCCTTTGCACAGCAGTTTTTGGGGGCCAGCGTGGAGCTGCCCCRTTCTGTGCCCCCTGCATTCCTGGAGCATTCCTGGAGCTGGGAGCAGGCCATGGCAGCACAGGAACACTGCTCTGGCAGCTCCAGCGTTAATGTGTGGCACAGCAGAAATAATCTTCCTTTTCAATGATTGCATGACAGTGGGTGGAGGCCCTGGGGGAAGGGTCTGGCCCTTGTTTGGCAGGGAAAAGACATCTTCTGGGCTGCAGCTTCCTAGAAAAGCTGAAGTCAAAGCATTATCCAGTGTACTGACCTCTCCTTCTTCCATGAAAGCCCCCTCCCTGCAATTYATCTGAGTCATGGAAACCCCAGCCTTCTGCTCTGATTTCCCAGTCCCAGGCAAAGTGTCTGACTCACCCTGCATCTCTCTGGCCATGGCTCCTCCTGGCTGAGGTGATTGACTCGCTCACCCAGGCAGGGCTGAGCTTTGCAGCCCCTCAAGCAGCCCAAGGCTTGTGTGTGCTTCCATGTGCTGAGACTGATGSCTTGTGCAGGCTGACCGAGARCAGAGACTGGACARAGCTAAAGATTAAAGCRGGGATTTATTAGGAGGCCTCCATGGATCCACCTTGGGCAGCACAAGAGCCCAGCCAGGGCTACACCCACRGTGGGCCCAAAATGGTCACAAAATGGATGACTGGTCRCGGGGTCTCTCACTTTGATCARTTCTGCTCCATTTGCATMTTGGAGTTCATTGTCCARTTCCAGCTCCAGCCCATGAAGTCCCATCCTGCTTGTTTTTCTCTCTTCAAGCTGGCCCCAGGAGGAGAGGTGGCAGGAAGTGTCAGTCTGTTCTGATTCATCAGACCACTTGGAAATCCCAAATCCTCCAAATCTGAAAGGTCAGAGTTACACAAGTGGCTCCTGGCTGCCCCTGGAGCACCACCCCTGCATCCTGATAAAAGCAGGACCTGCCTACAAAACTGCAGCCMTCCAAACATCCCACACTCAGCCTAAGGTCATCATCAGCCCACTGGTGAGAAATGGATGAGGATGGCTACATCAGCAGGGAACAACTGCCCAAAACAGCCTTGCAAGCATTGGGCAGAGACACCACCTGAGCAGGAGCTTCAGGTTTTTTGGTTTGAGAGATCTTTCTGATTGGGCTTGCTTTCCATTTCTGCTGGAGTAGAAATCAGTTTTTTTAGAGTTCTAAATTTCTGGGGTAGAAATCAGTTTCTTTAGTGTGACCGTGTTCACAGGGATCTTAGGATGAGGGAAGAGACGAGGATCTGACTCCATGTTTCAGAAGGCTTGATTTATTATTTTATGATATATATTACATTAAACTATACTAAAAGAATAGAAGAAAAGGTTCTCATCAGAAGGCTGGCTAAGAATAGAATAGGAATGATAACAAAGGTTTGTGGCTCAGCTCTCTGTCTGAGCCAGCTGGGCTGTGATTGGCCATTAATTACAAACAACCACATGAGATCAATCCCAGATGCACCTGTTGCATTCCACAGCAGCAGATAATTATTGTTTACAATTTGTTCTTGAGGCTTCTCAGCTTCTCAGGAAGAAAAATCCTAAAGAAAAGCTTTTTCATAAAAGTTGTCTGCRACACTTTAGAGTTTCTTTTTTGCCCCCATTGCCCCAAAGCCCCTCCACTCTGATGACAAATTCACAGCCCCAAGGGCAGGCRGGTTTCCTTTCCCCTCTCAAACCCCCAGTGGGGCTGATTTTGTAAGACCTGAAGGTGCCATGGACCCCAGCTGTCTGTCACCCTCCCAGAGTGTTGAGAGACATCCRTCCCCACCAGCCTGCCAAGCCAAGCTCCCATGCCAAGGACACGTGAGCTGTAAATGGGGAATGAGGAATTCTCCTTTCTGTGCCTGCTGCCAGCCCCMGAGGCACACTCAGCTTTGGGCTGAGCTGCTCACACACCCCACCTCTGCTCAGGGCAACACTTCACCCCTGCATAAACCCTTTCCTCAGAGGATCTCACAGTGCTTTGCAAAGCCTGCTTATTAATCCTCACCACAGCCCTGGGAAGGAATAAGAGGCACAGGGGGATCAGCTCGTTTGCTGTGGGGTGGGGGCACCTTCTGGGGTGAAACAGAGGTGTCCAACAGAGGAGAACAGTGCTGCTCCATGGAACACACCAGCCAGAAATTACATGGAGGGAATGAAAATCCCGCTGATTGAGGGGAACTTTGGGCAGGAGCAGTGTGATTAATCACACTGAAACTTGGCTAAGACAACAGTGAAAGGCACCATGTGATTATTTTCAGGCTCTGTTAGGGCCCCACTGGTACTGCAGTGTGGCAGGTGATGCAGCATGCCAGCAGAAGGGGCTGGGATGGCAGGRTCAGTGCTCAGTTTGGGAGGGAAAGGGCTGGGCAGGACTTGTTGGACATGTCCCACAGCTGCCATCAGGCTCACTCACTGCTTGAGAAGTTCTTGCTCCTTGTGACTGCAGGGACCAGTGGCTCTGAGCCCAGAGCTCAGGGCACATTGTCACCTGCTGTTTGTGCCACTCCCCCTTGCCCCGAGGTGCTTCTTGCCATTCCCACTGCTGATTCTGTGTTGTTCCAGGCAGACAAGACMAAGGCACGCCTGGTCCTTATGTGCAGGTTTATTTTCCATTTAATCTCAGCACCCTGGGCTCTCCTCAAAGCTGATTCCCTTGGAAATCTCCTCAGCTCAGCCATACCTCCTGCACAGGCAGCCAATGAAACCAGYGGCAGGCACAGCTGCACAACCCTGTCCTGGTGATGTCTCTCAAGGTGGTTTGCAAATAACCCAGGAACTGCTCATTTAARTGGGATTATCTGAAAACCAAACCCTGCTCAGCTGCAAGCCTGGTGCCAAGCCCCAGGCAGCCCAGATGACAACACTTGCCAGGAAGAAAAGGTCAGTAGAGCTCATTTTCTCTYCAGGACTTCAGGAGGAAAGAATTTGCCAATCCTTCCATTCTAACAACTCATTTTGGAGTGGATTGCACAAGACTGAAGGATCCTAAGAGGGACTGGGCAGACTGTGTGAACACATGCTGTCCAAGATGAGGGCAGGAGGTGGAAGATGAGATTGTGTATGAATGAAGCAAGAGATCACAGTCTTGTTTTCTGGGCACTGATAACTTCACTAATTATCAATGCCAGYTCTGCCAGCCCTGTGCCTCCAGCCAGGCCACACAGCACTGTGAGGTGGCTTTTGTATCCCCATTGCAATGAAGGATTTTATCCTGCTAGGGTTTATTATTCTTTTATAGACTGAAGGGCTTCAGCCTAATCTTTCAACAAATAAAAGGAATCTTTCAACATTTCAATGCTGTTGCAATTGGCTCCAAGAATAGCATCCTCAGAGCTACATTTTTTTAAACTTTTCAAGTCCAGGGATTAACCTTTTTCAGGAARAGCATAATAATCAGAAGACCAACTTGTATATATTTTATATATCAAATCAAATAAACAAAAGACTGAAATTTGAAAGCTAACCTATAGTGGCTTTTATTTTCTCCCATTTTGTTTGTGTGCATGCTGCTGTGGCTGCTGGAGGGGAGAGAGAGGGTTTCCTATTGTTTCATGAGCCACTGCTGGATATTTTACTGCCCACCAAAGGGCTGAGCATCAGGGTCTGAGAAACACTGCTTTAGAGATAAACAGGCTCTGTTTGTGCCACCCTGTCCTGGCAGTTCCTGTGCCTCTTCTGTTTATACTCCTGGATCCTTCCGTTTATACCCCTGGGTCCTGTGCCTCTCCAGTTTATACCCCTGGACCCTGTGCCTCTCCAGTTTATACCCCTGGGTCCTGTGCCTTTTCAGTTTATACCCCTGGATCCTTCAGTTTATACCCCTGGATCCTGTGCCTCTCCAGTTTCTACCCCTGAATCTTCTGCCTTTTCAGTTTCTACCCCTGGATCCTTCAGTTTCTACCTCTGGATCCTGTGCCTCTTCAGTTTCTATCCCTGAGTCCTTCAGTTTATACCTCTGGATCCTTCAGTTTACATCCCCGGATCCTTCAGTTTCTACCCCTGGATCCTGTGCCTTTTCAGTTTATACCCCTGGATCTTCTGCCTTTTCAGTTTCTACCCCGGATCCTTCAGTTTCTTCCCCTGTATCCTGTGCCTCTTCCATTTCTATCCCTGGGTCCTTCAGTTTATACCCCTGGATCCTTGAGTTTATAACCCTGGATCCTTGAGTTTATAACCCTGGATCCTTCAGTTTATATCCCTGGATCCTGTCCTTTTTCAGTTTCAATCCCTGGATCCTTCAGTTTGTACCCCTGGATCCTTCAGTTTATACCCCTGGATCCTTCAGTTTATACCCATGGATCCTGTGCCTTTTCAGTTTATACCCCTGGATCATTGAGTTTATATCCCTGGATCCTGTGCCTCTTCTGTTAATACCCCTGGGTCCTTCAGTTTCTATCCCTGTATCCTTCTGCTTATACCCCTGGATCCTTCAATTTATACCCCTGGATCCTGTCCTTTTTCGGTTTATACCCCTGGATCCTGTGCCTTTTCAGTTTATACCCCTGGATCCTTGAGTTTCTATCCCTGGATCTTCTGCTTTTTTCAGTTTCTAGCCCTGGGCCCACGCCCTGCTCCCTGCACTCCCCCCCAGCTCAGCTCCATGGCAAAGCACCCTCTCCCCAGGGATGCAGAATAATGCCAGCTTGTCCTGACTCTTAAAAAAGGCAGTGCATGTTCCCTCAGAGAGGATGAGTGGCCTGCACTGCTCCTCCACTGCTGCAAAGGGCTTTTCCTGCCAGGAAAAGTGCCCTCAGAGCAGCCCTCTCTGTGACCCCCCCCCCAGGTCTCTCCAAATTTTCCAAGCAGACACCTTGGCACCTCCCATTGCCTTGAGACTGTGTTGGTGTTGGCCAGCTGGGAGTGACAGCTTCCATCTTCTTTCTCCTTGTTTCATGAACTGTCAGGTTGGGGGGTTTGATTTTCCCTGGAGCCCAGCCCTGCCAAGGGATTGATTCCCACAGAATTTCCAGGGAAAGCTGTTGTAACCAAGGCAAGGAAATGCACTGGATGCACTGAGGAGATGGTGTTCACATATTGTACTTTCATAAAGGTACAGCAATGGAAACATTCCCTATTTTGATTGTCCCAAAGCCACAGGAAAAAGGGAATTAAGGGAATTGATATGTCTGGGAGAGATGCCAGCTCTGATTTACTCACATTTTTACCCTGATGTGAAATACCTTGGTCAGAGATGGAAAACTTTTATAGAAGACATGAACCAAATCAGGCCCTGCAAGTGCTGGTATCCAGCTAAGAGCTGYCTGAGCTGGCACAGCCTGAGAAACACTGAAACAAAGGGACTGGGAATCAAATGGACAACAGCAGCTCTGTAAGAAATTTCTTCTCTTCCTGCAGAGGGTTTGGACATACCCACATTTGCAGTCTGCCTTCTGACCACAAAGTGCCTAAGGTACCAGAACACCAGTGAGTTAGGATGTAGGGGTTGGCAGGGCTCCTGGAAAGAGGATGTGCTTTATCATCAAATCCCAGCATGATTTGGGATGCAGAGGCACAGAGTGGTCAGGCCAGAGTGGGGAGCCCAAAACAGGGTTGCCTTTGGAAGCAGTATAAAAAGAAAATATCCTTGCTAACATAACCTGGYCTTCCAGTTTAACCTCCATGTTCTCCTCAGAGAGTGCAAACATGCCTGCACATATTTTAGGCATAGCAACCCATTTAGGAAGACTCAGATGCAGGGTAAGTCCAATTAAAGCAAAATGGAATGAAAGCCCCAAATTATTTCAATGTGTCAGAGTGAGGAGTTTGCAAATCCACTGGTTATTGCAAAGCTGTTCTGGGAAAAAATATTTTCTGTATAGATTCCACCCCACTTTGCTGAATTCCATGGGAGTTTTGCCATCAACTTCAGTGGGAGAAGGACCAACACATACTGGCAAACTTTAAGCAATGCATTATTCATGCTTCAGGCCAAATGCATTTGCTTTTACCCTCAATCCTGAAATGAATTTTCTATAGAAATATCTCTGCCCCTCCAGTGGTGCCCACTGAACCCAACACCAAGTGCAAGATCTCTCATCTGACTGTCCAGAAACCACTAAGAGCATAGATCTGCATTCATCTTGCTGAGATTAATATGAGTTCAATTAAGGGCAGAGTTTGATGAAAATATTTCGTAACATATCAAGCTGGAGGATAGATCAAAGCTCTTTTTTTTAGCTCATTAATAAACCAAAACAGAAATAGCACTGCAGAGGAAGTAGCTTGTTTGTTTGTGATGGCTCCCTGCTTTGGGAAGGTGACTACAGAAACCACACAATTATTACTGCTAAAATAACCAAAACAAAACACAAAAGAGGGAGGATCCTTCTTTGTTAAAATACAAACCCTTAAATTAGGCAGGATGTCACCCATGATTATTTCTCTTGTTAAAATCCCCAAGCACCAAACAGTGGGATGAAGTGTTCTGCCCACATCACTCACCTCCAACCTCTGTTCAGAGCAATGCAAAGTAGTGAAAGTCCTTTCTTGATTTATGAAGCTTTAGGGATTTTTTTTGGCATGTATTTAAATTTTAACAGAATCCCCAAAATTCTGGTAGCATAAACTAGATTTCCAGCACCTCAGAACATGTGCCCAGGGCTCTTCTAAGGTTGTGCTAAGCTTGTTGATGTCCAAGGCTCTCTAACACAGTCACTAAAGGGCAGATACTTGCTTTTTAAAACTTGCTAGAAAGCCATTTGCTCCCTTAAAAGTAATTCATGTCATTCAGCTAGAAAGTTTGTTTTCAATATAAAATACTTTTTAATCACCTCTCAAGTCTTTCTACTTCATCTCATCTGGTTCCTATGGAAATGGCAAGTCTTCCAGAACTGAAAATTCTGTTTCCCAACCAAAGTTAGGAAAACTGTTGGTCTTTTCCCACTACCTTCTGAGACAGTATTTGCATATAAATACTGTTCAGATCTCAGAAAATACTTTTGAARTTATTATTCATTAGACTGGAGACCTTCCATGTTTCCACAAGCATCTCTTTTATTTTGTCTCCTCTTCCCCATAAGCAAAAAACAAAAAAAATCTCATGTTTGCTTCTTCATTAATCCTCACCTCCTTTATACATGCAATTCTTTACCTGAATTCTTGTTATATTAAAAAAAACCAAACCAAATCTAAACCAACAGAGAGAAAATAAGAAGAATTGTCACCTTTTTTCCCAAAATAGCACTTCCCACCCTTGATCCATGGTTGGCTGGTGAGGTTATAAAAGCCTGTAATKGGTCTGGAGAACCAACTATGTTTAAAAACTCTCTATTCAAAGCTGAACAATACAAGAGTGAGTGCTCCAAAAGACATAAAGAAGGTTATCAGGGCTCTTTGCCACGGCCTGTGTTAAGGAGGAGAGGRAGGGCCTGGGGCTGCCTGGCTTGGTGTGACACACTGCAGTGAGCTGAGCAAGGAGTGATGGGTTCCAGGGTGAGCACCTCACACTKCAGGGCAGGCAGGAGAGAGCCAGGATCAGCGAGGACACTCCTGTCCTGGCTTGCTTSACAAACACACCGTGATGGAACCTGCTTGTGCATCCACTGCACATCCTGGCCTAGGTGCCGGTGCTTTTTTCCACCTCTCCTATTGCTTTGCTGCGCCCCTCTCTCATTTCAGGGCTCCACCTGGCTACTGTGCCTGCTTTTGGGATGGCTCTTCCAGGTGTAAAACAAGCCTGAAATGCAGGACACCCACCACCATGCAGTGAGGGAGCAGGGCATGAGTGGACTGTCAGTGAAGGTGCTGTGCAAGGCTCTGCCTCCAAGCCTTGTGCAGGAGCTCTCCTTGGAAGGAGGACCYAGAAGGGAAGGTGTGGCTGGAGCAATTTTAGTCTGCACAGTGAGGAAAACAGGATTACTCCTGCTCTCCCTCCTACAGATCAGTTTTGAACCCCCCACTTGTTCTGACACTGTCCCAGGCCAGGAGCAGGCAGAACACAGCACCGTGCTGAGATCAGGTGGTGGAAAGTCCTTTCTGTGTCCCTGCATTGCTCCTGCAGSGCACCTGAACACCAGATTCATGAGCAAAGGATTGATTTTCTCAGTAGGATCATTCTTGATATGAGCACAGAAAGTTACAAGAATATAAATTTCAGCTGTCCCCTTGTTACCTCCTTACACACCTTGGAACTCTTCAGGATCTTCTCAGTTGCTGACAAGGAAGTTCTCCTTTGAAAGACAAGAAAACCATGATTTATTACGGTTTTCACCAGGCTGTGGCACATGCAGAGCTCTTACTGAGATCATCCCCCTCTATCCCCATAAAGCAGCAGCAAAGAGCCTGTGTCTTTTCATTTGCTTCATTCTTTTCATTTGCTTCATTCTTTTCATTTGCTTCATGAGCTACATTTTGGAAATGTTCAGGACTTGTGCAGCTGGGAGATGGCTAAAACAGTGCTGAGGAGGGCCACGGGTCTCTGGGCTCTGCAGCCACACCAGGCATGGAAAGCAGACCTGCCACAGATGCTGGCAGTTGTGGGCAAACCTTCTTGCAGAGGAAATGGAGATGTGCTGGGAGGCTCCCAGGAGAGCAAAAGAATGCTTCCAGACAGGCAGGTGGAGCAGCCTGCTGGCTCCATCAACCTGATGGACTTGGCAGCCTCCCCTGCTCCAGCTGGCCAGGATCCTGCAGTCTGCAAAGCTGCAGGCTTCAGAGTGACTGAGTTATTGGGAGAAAACAGATACCTGCATAACACACASAGATATATAAATATGAATATATATATGCACCCAGATGCATTTATACATCTCATGGAGTGAGGTTTGCAGGATATATGAACCTGCAATAATGTTCATGTTCATATATCCTACGATATATATCCAATATTGTCTTGGTTTGAAGTTTCCAACCTAAGACAAATATTCATATATCCTATATTGCAGGATATGTGAACTCCTAGCAGGACAATGCTTTATYCTGCCATGACTAAGCTGGTCTCTGTGTTAGGCACATTAACTCTGTAGGAGAGCTCTGACGTCTTCCTGGACAAGATTTAAAGATGCATTTTTATTACCTTTTGTAGAAGAAGCACTGACTAAAAGCTCCTGAAGTTTGCTCAACAACCTCACATCCCCTGGGTTCCTCTAAGCCTGAGTCCTCAGAGTTTTCACAGCAGAGGCCAAATCCCTCTTCCAGCTCCACTCTGGACACCAGGCTCTCTTGCAAGGCTCTCGACTGCTTTAGCCCAGAACAGAGTTGCTGCTTACGTCAGTGGCTGGCCAAGAGGAAAAGAGAACAATAAAGCCTTTATAGATTAACAATATTTCAATTTACTGTAAATTATGCAGCATATAACATGGCCCAGAGGAGTAATCTGTCATTCTTTTATATCCTTTCTTTTTTTTCTCATTTCTTTCTCTTCACCTTCCCCTTTTCCCTTCTCCTCCATTCCACTTCTTTTTGCCTCCTTTTCTTCCAACAGATCCCACTATTGCTTCAATGGCTCTGCTCCAATCTCTGCCTCTCTGTTATCTGCCAAAATCACTGGCAACAGAACATCTAAGTGGAGGTGCATTCCAGGGTCCTGGAAAGGGATGTGTAAAGCAAAGAGAGCAGGGCCTGAGGGGGCAGAGGAGTGGGATATGCAAGAAGGGTTACWGGCAGGAAAGACCTGGGATACATCCATTGATGCAGGCAAAGTAAAGAGCTCACYCCCAGCAGCAGCTGACAGAATCATCTCTAGCACTTCTATCTGGAATGGTCAGTCCAACAGAAAATATATTTCATAATCATGAGGATAAAAATAAATGGAAGTGCATCAGCTTTGGGGTGCTGGGTATTTGATCTTATCTGGAACCAGTGTGTGTGTACATGTGTGCATACATCACTGTTGTTATTTTACTATGGACTGCTGTTGTGAAACTTCCCATTTTGTGTAAATCTTCCTTTTCAGACATGTGGTCACTGGTTAAGGGAATAGTTACTGGGAAATGCTTTGGTTTTTGCAGACCTGACTTTTCCTGGTTTCATTCTCAGGACTCCTTGGCATAACCAGAGCCTTTGCCACAGATGTCCCAGACACTGCCTTAAAAAAATTATCCTGACCAAAAATTGGTGCTTTGGTCTGTGTGAACTGCTAAACATCATCACAAAGCAGCAATTAGTCTGTTAGTTACTTACAACGTTTGCCTCCTCAAACCCTGATGTTTAGGTCACATGGAAAACTGCAGTTATGGACACAAAATCAGCACTCACAGGTTGCTGTGCTTGTTCCAACTCACCCTTGGTTCTCTTCCAAAAGCCACCCTCCCAGCTGACACCTGAGGTGTTGCTCTCCTCACCTGGACGCCTGCTCAAGGAAGGGGAAATCCCTTCCCCACAGCAACTACAGGCCTTCCTCAATTTTGTCCAGAGCCTGAACCTCCAACACTCTGGAGTCAAACTCCTCCAGCCCTGCAAAGGCCCCAGTTYCCCCTGGAACATCTGGGACACCAAGGAGCTGCTTCTCCCAAGCCAGTGATGCCTTSTGAAGGCTGACCTGGAACAGAGACTAGACAGAGCTGAAGGATAAAGTAGGGATTTAYTAGGAGGCCTCAATGGATGCACCTTGGGCAGCACAAGAGCTCAGCAAGGGCTGCACCCAAGATGAGCCCAAAAWGGTCACAAAATGCACRACTGSTCACGGAGTCTCTCACTTTGATCAGTTCTGCTCCATTTGCATATTGGAGTTCATTGTCCARTTACAGCTTTAGCCCATGCAGTCCCATCCTTGTTTTTCTCTCTYCAGYCCACRKTGTTTGTGCTCTTGGGCTGAGATTTGGATCATTTGTCCTTGGTGCCCAGCTGGAGCAGGAATTGTTTTGTCTCCCTGCTCTGTGCASAGAGCTCACCATCCCCTAACATGGAGCCCAGACCCACAYACTAAAGCAGCACAGARYCTGAAAAACATAAATCTCAAACCTGAGGCATCACCAGGACCCAGAAGATGCTGTGCAACCTCAGCAAACCTTGACTGGCCCAGCTACATTCCTGTCCAGCCACCACAGGGCARCTGCTGCCTTGTTAAATTCGTGTTCTCTCAAGGTCACCTGACAAACAAAAACACTTCCAGAAAAGAAAACTCCCTCAAACTCATCCCTCCTGTTCTTGGGATCAATGCCAGCCCACGATCCCCTCCACTTTCCCAGTCATACAGGCAATAGTTCTTTGCCCCTCATGATGCATAAAGCCATGCTTCCAGGCCCCAGAGGAAAGCACAAACACACTTTCTAGCATTAAAGGTATTCTGCAAAGCATGGAAAACCTTTGGGACAGTCAGAAGAGATAGCAACAGACAAGATTAACCCCYCAGTCTGCATTCACCAGGCCCTGAGGGCACTGAAAACTCTGCAGCCTGTCCCCTGGCCTTGGGGTTTGGCTGCCTGTGCTACGTGGTGCTGCTGCAGGCTGGGATCACACTGCCATGAAAAATACTGTGAAATAACATCGAGCAGCCTTTGCAGGGCTCCTCCCCAGTTCCCATGGGAGCTGCCCATCAGCTCCATCTCTTGGTCCTGTAGGTTTGCTGTGCTCAGAGACCCTGTTGATCCTGGCCATGGATGTGGAGGGTGAGGTGTTCCCTGTGTCCCTGGAAGCAATCTGCTCCAGGAGCTGGTGCCCACATCAGTTTCAGTGCACTCATCCCCCTGCTGAACACCAGGACAGGCAACTCAAGTAGYCCATCTCAAGTGAGTGATGCTCTTGGCCTTCAGGCCATCTTCTCAGGGTGGAACTGAGCCCAGACACAACTGAGACCATGACACAAACCACCTTACATCTTCTCCMGTGCAGGAGCAAGCCAAAGATCAGACTGCTGCCTTTTAAAAGACAAAACCAGGGAACTATGTCACAGTTAATTCACAGGAAACTTAATTTCACCTTTATTCTTCCTAAAAACACAGGCCTCTTCGTGCCAATGTTATATTTTAGCATAATTTTCCTTTCTTTTCAGTTTTCTGTTCAGCACAAAGTGATACGAGAGCACAGGAACCCATTGCTGGAGACAGTGAAAGCCTTCCTGGATCATCTGTTTCAGAGCAGGTCTCTCTCTATCCCCCAGTTTTCACTTGCTGGAAAGTTACCCAGCCATATGTTTGCAATTAAAGTCTCAGTTCCTCACAGGCTCATGGCAAATAGTCTGCTTCACCTGGGTCACATCTCCAAAGGGAATTCCCCCAGACTGGATTTGCAGGCTGTATTCGGTGGCAGCCCTGACACAGGTATTAGCCATAATGGAATCCATGTCAATTATGAGTTCATCCATTCGTTTTTCTATCCAGGCCTCCCACTCAAATTTCAGAGATCTCCTTCTAAAATGCAATTTGACCCATTTTGGAAGGGAGAGAGTTCCTTAGTCACTCCATTTGAGACCGATTAGCCTGTTTGATTCGGGATCCTTTATCCCTCAGCGCTCTTAGCCTGTCCGTTCCAATAAATGTTCCAAAAAATCCCATGTCTGAAACCCCTGCACGCTTCATGGACCCTGTTTCCTACCCAGTAACTGTACTCCCTTTACTCCCCTTTCACCAACCTGAGTCAATCCCACACGCTGGGGTTACTTTGTGCCATCTCCTTGAAATGCCCTTCAAATCTGTGCCTGTGGAGGCCGTGAGGATGAGGAGGCACAAGTGACTTGCAGCATTTTCTCCTGGCTGAGGAGCTCAGAGCAATCTCTTTTGAGGAGAACCCACGATGGGAAAAAGCTCTCAGAGTTCACTTTTAATCAACCTCACTGATTTGGTTTGAGATGTTGATCAAATCCTGACTGCTTCCTTTCCAACTGAAATGGATCTGATGGATTGTCCAGTCAGCCCATGAGTTTGGGGAGAACTCCAGCTTTCAAACCAAGGATTAATCACAGACTTGCTGTGATTATTTCAGCTCAAAGCTTTTGTTTTACGTGTYCTTCCTGGATGTTTCCAGCCCCCTCATCTCCCTGCAGACAAGTCAATGCTGTGAATTCAAGCCTGAAAATGGAAACAAGGTTGTGAGAAGACATCTTCCTGCTTTAATTCACAATCTTTACAAGTTCTCCACGTTCCAAACCAGAATAGGCTGAAAGGGTTGTGAAATGAGGGTGCAACCACGGTAAAAAAATAATTTAAACCTGATATAATATAAACTTTTGATGGAGGAATGAGCCTGAGCACATATTTAGCTGTCAGCACAAGGAAGACAGCTTTCCTCATTAGGTGCCCAGATGAATTGTTGGGGAAGAAGGGCTGGAATTGGCTCTTCCCYCCTGGGCCTCTGGGACTGACCCTGGCCTTTTGGCAAGGGGGATGTGTTTCAGAACCCAAACCTGAACCTGACTCTGCAGGTGGGCCCTCTCCCCCTCTGCCCAGGCAGCCCTGACCCAGCTGAAACCCACCATGGCCTCGGCTACACGGGGAATTCAAAACCCAGCTCTGGGTTTTCCAGCCAGGAATCATCTCTGACTTTCCCAGCTTCAGAACAGCAATKCCACTTGCTTTATGTCACTTGCCTGTTGGCTTTGGGGGAAGAAAATAATATCATTAAAAAAACCCCAAGCAGTAACAATCCAAAAGTCAGCACTGCTGTCCCAGGAACRTTCTGCCTTGCACAGCAGGGAAGAAGACAATCAAGCCCAGCAGTACCCACATCCASAGCATTTTCTCCCTCTGTCTTCTGCCTTTCTTTTGGGGGTTTTATTTCAATTTTTATCACTTTGGCTCATGCTGCTTGAGAGGCAGAGGACCTCGTTGGTGTCCTTGAAGTGTTTGCTCATCTTCATCTTCATCCTCCTCCTTTGTCTGGTGTGGCGTGGCTGTGGGGAAGTCACGAGGCAGACTCTGCCCCCATTCTGGATGATCTCCAGGCTCCCTGCAGTGCACAGGAACAGTTCCTTGGGTTTCCTGGGCCCCTGCCTCCTTCAGAGGCTTTCCCTGCGCATCCTGAACCCAGGAGCTCTGACCCCGTCCCATGGRAACCAAACCCCCAGGCCTCTGTGCCTTGCTCATGCTCTCCAGTGACCCAGGACAGGCAAAGCCCATTTTGCAAAAATCTTTAGAGCTGTTYTTTATGGTAGGTTGCAGAAAACTTWAAGRTAGAGCAATACATCAGAGCTCATCAGACCCCCATTCTCCTTGTCATCACCATCCTTGCACAACCTCCTGAACTTGGAGCAAGGCCTGTGAACTGCCCAAACTCATCCCCCTGTGCAGCACTTCCCCACACCAGGGAATCTGTTCTGCAAGCAGATTTATCATGCTCTGTGTGGTTTTTAACCTTCACTGAATGCCCTCTGCTTTCCTTCCTAAAGTCTTCTCCTCTGCTTCTCTTCATTGCCATCTACCTTCCTCTTCGTTCTGGTCCTGCAGCTCATGAGCTGTTTCCATGATTCTGAATTCCTTTGCTCTTCCAGAGTGGATAAGGACACTTTATACTGATGATAAGGTAATATTTTAGAAATAAASTTCTCACAATCAAACTGAATAAACAGATGTATATGAGTGCACGTGTTTCAATTGGACACTGGTTTTCCAAAACATTAAAAAAAAAAGATTTTTGAACCTCCAACACTCTGGAGCCAAACTCCTCCAGCCCTGCAAGGGCCCAAGTTCCCCCCGGAACATCTGGGACACCAAGGACAACCAAATACATTTCATATTGGAAAATAAGAAAGTTCAGAACATTCAAAAGCTGTGAAAACAGAACTTTCTTGTGTTTCATTTTTGGGGAAAGACTGGKTTTTCTTTGCTTTTCTTTTGCCCAAAAAAAAATACTCAAAACAGGTACTTTTTAAATGCTTGCACAAAAAAATAACATGTCTTGCTTTAAAAAAAAAATCTAATGAAAAATATCCAGTGGGTCCCAGAGGTGAGTTCATTCCATGGTCACAATCTCTTTTGATGGTGGTGGGGTTGGTTATCCTGGGTAAAAGACACAGTGAAGAACCAACAAACATCCTTTGCTGTTCTGTGCTTGTCCCAGCCCTCTCTGCCACAGGCCTCCCCCTGCTCTCCATTCTCTTGGCAGGAGGCAATGTGGTATTTTGTTGCAATAAGGTAGAAAAATCATAAAGAAAGGCTTCATAAAATCAGGCCTGCTCTCCTAAGTTCAGTGGCTGGCCTTGTCAAGCTTGGCACTTTGCAGGTTCCCATGTGAAAGCAATCCTGGTGTGAACAGTACATTAACATAACAATCTATTCCTGGATGAAAAACAAGCAGCACGTGTATAAACTGTTTTTACACCCTTAGATAGAAAAATGAAAACTGTCTCTCACAAACAACTTTTCCTGCACGTACACGCCAAGAGTTTGAGTGACCAATCCATACAGARCAACAACTTGTTACTGACCAATAATTGGCAAGAAAGCTACTGGCCAATTGGAGATTGTAAAACTGTATAAAAATGAGTTGTGTGAATAAAGAACGGGCTTTTTCCACCGTGAAGAAATGGAGTCTGTGTGATTTATTCACATAGTATTTTTTGTTAGTGTCTCACCAACCATGGAGCCTCATTTCTTGCACAGCCTCGCAGGACAACCCCAGGTTTTTGTGTGCAGATGAAATGYGGCTCTGTTGGGTTTTCTCCATGGGCAGCTTGCAAGGACACTCACCTGTGGCCTTGTGGCACCATCCTGAGCCCAGTGCTCTGCTCCTGGTGTGTCTGTGCAATGAGCAGAGAGCCCCAGAAGAGGCACTTACCTAGAAAAGCGTCACTTGTCCCACCACTGCTGATGACCACTGRCACTCCCACACCTCCAGACCGGCGAATGGAGCTCTCTTTGTGGTGCAGAAGAGCTCAAGCCTCTTCTCAGAACAAAAGGAAACAGAATGCTGATGATATTTGGATCTGAGGCTGGAGCTCCTCCTTGGATACCAGAGCTYAAGTCCATCTGCTCAAACAATATTTGCTTTCTTCCCACTGCAGATTTCTGTGCCTCCAAGCCTTACTACTGAATGAGGAGGCAGCCRTGAAAAGRAAGAGAAGAAAGGAAAAGAGGGAAAAGAACAAGAAATGTGGCACATTTCTRTTGAATTTCTAGGTTTTGTTATGCTCCCAGCTGCTGTTGTCTCATTGTGCTGGAAAATTTTGTGTAAGATGGGCAAGGAATATAACCTTGGAAAAAAGAAAACCTGAGAGGTTTGAATAACCACACCCTACCAATGACTAGTGCCCCAAACTTGATCATGAAATCGGTGTCACAGAATGGTTTGGGCAGGAAGGGACCTCAAAGATCATCTCATTCCAATATCCTGACACAGGCAGGGACACCTTCCACTGGACCAGGTTGCTCCAAGCCTTGTCCATYCTGGCCCTGAACGCTTCCAGGGATGGGGCAGCCACTGGGCAACCCATGCCAGTGYCCCAGCACCCTTGGGGTGAAGAACTTCCTCCCAACATCCAATATGAACCTACCCTCCTTTAGTTTCAGCCCATTCCCAYTTCTCCCTTCACCAATGCCTCTCTAGTTCACCATATCAGCACCTGAAACATTTCCCCWTCCCATCAGTGAAAAATATTTCCTGTTTGCAGAGCAAGCTTCCATGCCTGAGATAAGGAGCACATCTTAACACAAGGGCTGGGAGACATTTGTCAGCAATGTCTCTTTTAAACAGAAATCAGTACATGTGGAAGCAGAGGCAGGCTGATGCAAGGTGGCTGTGCATATTGAAGCATCAGTGCTCGGGATTTTTAGTGTTTCCGACCAGAAAACTGGAGCTCTTGCTGAGGTGTGATTACTTTTGTGATGTTTTGCTGTTACAAAAGAGTCACAGCCTTGTTCAAAGACCAGGACCTCCCTGTAGCTTGCTGCATCTCTAAAGAACATCCCATTGATCCAACTGGGCAATGCCCTACCCAAGTCCAGAGCAGCCCACAATCCATTTCTATGAGTATTGTTGAATTATTACATATTAGTGTCATTAATCATTTTGTTTTTCAGCAACATGCCWGCCTCTGCTCCCACTGTAAAATCAGTCACTGGTGTTGGGAGGAACAGCCAGGGCTTCTGAAGATCYCCTCTCTCAGATTCATTTCAGACTGCTGTAAAATGCTTCTTCAACTCTTACATCAGTCTGAACATCCCTTCTTCAGACATGGCTTTGTTCTCCATTCAGACTGTGCCTGGCAGCCACTGGAGGCATGGAAGCAAAGAGGTCTTTGGCCATGGCTGCTGAGATTTTGGCTCAGAGCAGATCCCTGACCCCGCCACGAGGCCCCAGCAATGGCAGCTCACACACCCTGCCCGAGTTCCTGCTCTCCCTTGCTGCTGCTGGGGCCAGGATTCCACACACTGCATTTAAACTGAGTCCAGAGGCCATTCCTGTCAGTGTCAGAGCAAAGCCCTCCTAAAGAAGCCACCAGCAGCACTAAGGAAACTCAGAAATCTCAGCCTGTGCAAAACCAGGGGAGGAATTTTCCCTTAGTAACAAACCCCTTAGCATCTTCTGTTTTGGAAAGTATGAAAATGTTTCCGTATATTTTTTCCAAAATGCAGCCCTCAAGAGTCTCGTGATGCTCTGATGCTGAGAAATCCCTCTGCTTGCCCCAGGAAAAGAAAACAAAAAATAAAAAAGGATGGCCCGTGGAGCGTCTGAAGGATGGCAACATCCCCAAGCATCCCCAAGCCTTGTTATCCCTGTTTGATCCCAGGTTCCCAGGGCTTTGTGCCAGGTTGTTGGGGGTCTGGCATCTCTGGGGGTTTTGTCTGGATTCTGGGGCAATGCTCCTGAGTGTCTGTGGCCTTCCTGTCCCACAGCAGCCCTGAGCCCAGCCTGGTGGAGAACATGGCAGGAGCCAGGGCTGGGCTCCCCAAACCAGAACCACTCTGGAGGCTTTCAGCAGTGACACAGGAGGACTCCCTGACAGCAAGGAAAGATCTCCAAAGATTTCCATTACCCACATCCCAGACAGTCCCAGCCTAGAGTGTGCTGGCAGAGCTGAGAAAGTCCTCTGGGCAAAAGCCTGAGGCTCAGGACCCTCCCTCAGGGCTCCTGCTGGCCAGACTGACACCATGCCAAGCATCCTCCTGCCTGCCCAAGTCCTGGGGTCAGCTCTTGCTGTTGTGGCTCYCTCCCAATGTCTCTGCAGGGATGCTGCCTCCAGGGAAATGAGTCACACCTGACACAGAGGCTGAGGAGCTCTGGAGGTGCCTGGCTGTTGGCTCACAAGGGAGTMGATGCTGCCAACACCAAATTTTTCCTATGAAAAAGAGCTGACCCCAGAGAGCAGAGGGTGCCCAGCCCACAGTGGAGGAGCCTTTTCCYTCCCCAGCTTTTCCCCAGCTCCCCACGTGTGCTCACACGTGAACAGCAGGGCCTGGGGGTCCCCATCGCACGTGGGCCTCAGTGTAAGAGCCTGAATGAGGGATGGGGGACTCCAGGGGCTCTCCAAAATGCAGTTTGTTGTATCCAAGGTGTTACAGCAGCCCAGGGTTGTGGGTGACAGAGCTGTGCCCACAGCTGTCAGCTCCAGCTGCAGGCAGCCCTGCAGACCCTTAGTTTAGGTTACATTCCATTATAGACTTTTCTTTTGGTTACAATGCATTCTATACTTTTCTTTGCTGAGCATCTCAATACAGCAGAACCAGTCTATACCTTAACTTTTATCTATAGCCTATCATAACTACTGTAATTACCATATTCATGTTACTGTTCTCCAATCACTAAAAGTTAGTACATTACAGTTTAAGCTAGAAGTTGTTTTTCAGTTTTCTTGCAGTGGAAAATTCTGGGACCTTTTTTCTACTTGCCACATTTGCTGCCTTGTTTGCCTGTGCTTTCTTTCTGCTTGGTAAAAACATCTTCTTGTTTGGGGTGGGTTTATCCTTTGCTCTAAGCCATAAAACCCCTTCTAACTAACACACCCTTTGCCTCCTTGGTTAGCCAGCGAGACTGGCTCAGCAATTCTTTTCTTCTATATCAAAACTTGTTTCCATCTCTATTCCTTCTTCAGATTTTACATTTAAAAATCTTTCTGCTAAACACACATATCTGTGAGACTTTCTTGTCAAACTTTCATCCTTCCCAACACCTCAGGCTCCCCCAAGATCCAGCAGAGCATGTGGGCAGCAGCCACCCTGCAGAGGAGGGAGTTTGCTTCCCCAAACCCACAGAGATCCAATAACCAAAAGCCACAGGCCAGGAGTCCCTCCAAGCGTCTCGGGTGGGTTTTTAATGCAACACTCAGGCAGAATTTTTGTTCCAGGTTTTGCTTTGAATTGATTTCTTAAGCACACAGACATCCAAGCCTGGGCCTCCAGTTTCCTGGTTTGTGCAAGAGCTCTTTTGCCTGTAAAGCTCCAAAGTCCCTGTCACAGCTCCTCTGCTCTGTGCGACGCCTGGCAGAAAGAAATGGCACAAAAACTGTTGATAGATCATCTGTGGAAGGCCTGAGCTCCAGCCAAGACAGATAAAAATAAAAGAAATTAAAATAGTTGTGTATGTGTGTGTGTGTGTGTGTGTGTGTGTGTGTTTTATGAAGGGAACATTTATATTTTTAAACTAGGAGTAATTGTATTCTGTATCTGAAATGGCATCTGAAAGTGATTTAGTGGAACAATGTGGTTTCTGATTGGTGCTTGAACTAGTTCCAAAACATTTTTTATAATAAGCATCATAAAGATCCCAATTATCTGATCCTTTTCCCTAACATGGTCAGAGAGGATGTTTCCAAAGAAACGGCTTTTGGGTTGGGTTTCTGGTTTTTTCGTTTGTGACACTGATCCTGCAAACATTTACACACAGCCTTAATCCTGTGAGTAGTCCCAGAGAAATGAACCAAGGCAGCTCTCAGCAGCAAAGCTAATCACAAAGTAAACTACTAATGCTCAGATTTGCTAATCAAGGCAATCCTTGGCCTTTCAGGGAAAGGTCTGCTTGTTATTCTGAGAGCTGTTCAGGATGCATTTACGATCCAATAAAGGAGGCCCCAGCATTACCAAAATAATTACTTACTCAAACAAGCCTGTAAAACTCAAGGACTGCCCCAAATAAAAGGAGGCTTCCCCCCCTTCAGTTTAATAACATAAATCTAGTGAAATGCATCTTGCTGCCATAAAATCAGTTCTACATGCCTTGGAAACCGTTGATTTACTAAGTGGGCAGGGAGGTCAGATCTTGCAAGGGACTCAGAGAGCTGAACAGATGGAGAGAAGTTTTAAATCTGGAAGTTTTGTCCACCCACAGAAATGGAGAGCAGTTCATTTCTTACCTTGTAGCTTCACTCTCCAAAATRAGATGCATAAAAGCAATGCTGGAGGTCAAATGGAGCCATTTTGATGACTGCTCAGGAAAGGGGATAAATAATGACCTGAAACCCCACTCTGCCTTCTCAGAAACATCTCTTCCACTTTTCCCCTTGCAAAAAAAAAGCCCTTCTTTCCTCAACTCCCTGGCTTTGGCTAGATCCTTCCTGCCACACAYCCTGGACTTCAGGTTTCTGTTCTCCTCTGAAACACCACCTCAGTTCTCCTCTGTTTKGAGAAACATGGTGTTTAATGTGCTGCAGAGGACTCTGGAAACCCAGGGCACCACAGGGAATATTTCCCTGTCTGCTCTGGGGTGCCCTGACCCCCAGGGCAACACTGACTGTGACCCTCACTCATGGAGAAAGTTTCCCAGAGTTCAAGATGGACTGGAATCCACAAAAGTGTGCAATAGATTATAGAGAGCAGTGCAGGTGTATCACTGGGTGAGAAATTGAGGTTTTGGGATTTGTAGTGTGTTGTGGATGGCAGCAAGATGGAGGGCACAGGGTGTCATCCTGGGCTTCTTCTTCCTCCTTCTTGGGTTTGGGTGGCATTTTGTAATTGGGCAGAAAAGTTCCCATTGCAGCTCTGTGGGATCACTTGTTGGGTTAAAAGGGAAAATAATCCAGGTGTCAGTTCTTAATTGGATAGTTTAGCCTTAGGAAACCTTGTACCAAGAGATTGTTGGCCATTTTGTGCCTTCTGATGAAAAGCTGCTGAACTCACAGCAGTGAGACTGTTTCACTGATAAGAAATAATAAACACYTGAGTCCAAACATGAACTAACATCTCAAGTGCCTTCAATCCAGACACAGAGAAACCCAGCTGTACTGACTGGTACCCCCACAGGGGRCAGCTGGGTGCCACCACAACACCACGTGTGGTAACTGAGCTGCAGAGGTTCTTGTGTCACAAAAGGCCCTCGGGGTCGTCTTTCTCCACCTGGTACTTGTCTAGTAGTAGGAAACTCTCCTCTGTGTGACAAAAAAGAAATATCCAGGCAGAAAGCAAGGGAAACTGCTGGGCAGTGGTCCTCACCCAGACTAGCTACGATGTGGGGAGGTGTAAGAGATGCAGCAGCCTGTTCAGSCTCACACAGCAGGGCAGCAGAGCTCCAGTGGCAGGGTTGCATTTGCAGTCAGGAGGAATAGGAAAACAGCTTTAAAAAATGCCTGCTGGCTGCTTGTGGGTAAGAGCTGATAGGGTCCATAAACCACTCCTCACAAGGCTGCTCCAGGCTCTTTGCAGGCTCTCGCTGAAGCTGAGTGTGGTTTTGCAGTGCCCCAGCCCTGTCCTGCRGGCACCTCACCTATAAAGGGCTGTCAGGAGCTGCAGGGTAATTAACCTGAGTGCTTGGGTGGACCTGCAAGTGTCACCCAAGTGCAGCAGCCACYTCTCTGTCGGGTGCCCCTGGTCTCTTGGATCATGTTCTGATGATGTGTGAACACAGAGGTGGCCAAAAATAAATAACAGAAGACGCCTCGCTCCCCTGAGCACCGAGGCTCTCGTGCCAAGAAATATTCTCCCTTCTTGCTGCCTCTTTTTGTGGTGGTTTTCCTGAGACTGAAAACGCTCCTCCGCTGCAGAAGATGCAAAAAAAAAAAAAAAAAAAAAATTCCTGCTGACCTCAGCACTGAGTTTCATCTTTTTGAAGCTTTGTTGCGCCTCTAAGATAATTTATGAGGTGTCAGGATTTTCCGACCACAAACGTCTTGGACGAAAACCGTTTTTACACTACAGATGCCATGAAAAAGAAGCAATTTCAGTCTGTTTTTTCTGCAGCACTGTCTGTGTCCACAATGAAACATGGGTTCAGAGCTCCCGGAGATTATTTGTGTAAGAGTTGTCCGGGCCAGAGCTCCACTGAGACTCAGGCTGGGTCTGATTCCCCACCTTTGCCTCATTGCCCTGATCTTCTCTGTTGGGAGGGGAACTCCCATTTCCTGGTGCTGTGCCACGAAAACACAAGCCTGCCAAGCTATTCTCTGTATGTGTGTTTGTGTGTGTGCAGGCACAGAACAAGCCAGAAGCACCAGAAGGAAAAAGATCCATTAGCAAACCACATTTTTCAACATCCACCAGGATCCCCAGATTTCTSATCTGGGCACTTCTCTCTTCCCCCGTGCTGTAGGTTTTTGAGGGGAAAGAGGAAACCAAGAAAAAAAAAAACCAACAACACATGAGCCCAGCTTAGCTGCCTGTAATCCAGTGTGCACCTCAGGCTCCATGAAAGTGTTCTTGGGACGACAGCAGTATTTCCCTTGGCTGGGATGCCCAGCCTGCTGGCTCCTCTCGAGCTGCAGAGCTGCAGACATTCCTCTGAGTAGTTTGCAACCCTGCCTGCCAGGAAAACCCAATGTCTCCATGGAGAAATCTCAGCGGAGGAGTTTGATACTCAGTCAGGGATGGAAAAGAAGGGAGTTTATGCCTCCCTGAGACTAATCCCTTCCCTAGCAAATTAAAAAAAAAAAAAATTAAAGCAAGGGGGGGAAAAAGAGAGGAGGGATCATATTCCTACAGACATGGGCCCAGACATGCCAGTAGTGTTGRTGTGTGGTGTTTTGCTTTGTGGCAGCAAAGCAAAGTCATGGGGACTCGGGCCAAGTGTCTGTTTAGGTCGGTGGGAGTCTATCAGCTTTGGATCAGGCCTGCATTTGGATCTGGAGCTGAACTTCCAAAAGTCTGGGCACGCTWGCATCTTCTGGTGAGGGGGAGCTTGGTTTGGCCTGGTTTTGAGATAGGAACCAGCTGCAAATGTGGGCCTCCAAACATGTTCTAGGAAAGAGGTTATAAAAGAGCTCCTTCTTGCTCAATGCATTTATTCCCCATGGGCCAGATTCTGACATCTCCATTGACACTGAGCAGAACCTCAGTGCAAGAGCAGTTATAGACTTGAATGGAGCCATTCAAGGAGTCAGCAAGTACCCAGTGTCAGCAAGGGCAGCACCATCCAAGCTCTTTGCTCCGTGGACATAAATGAGTTTTTTCTCCTATTTGCACACTCTGCTACAGACAAAGCACATCGGGTTCCCTTCCTCCTGGCACCTCTCCAGCAAAATGCTGATTGAAGATTCTTCCTCAGTGCTAATGTGATAAGAAGCAAAAAGAACAGGAGCTCGGTTTATAGCTCCAATATGGACACAAATCCTCCTGTGATAAAAGGAGGCTGTGAGGAGAAGGTCAGAGTTCCTTCCTGAGCATTGCTCTAAAGAAATTTTGTCTGCTTTTCCTCCTAGCTTTGAACTGGGCACTTAAACCACTGGGCAGCTGAATTAGACAATCAGGTGTAGCTGATTGACACTACTTGGAAGCTGTGCTCCTAACTCATATTCAGTCTTTTGAAAATCTCACAACACCCAACACCTGCACATTYCATCCCCTCCCTCCCAGCACAGTGACCAGCTCCGAAATCCATGTTTTCCTTACTGAAAAGGAGGGGAAGGAACTTCACCCTTACAACAGCCAGGTTTCCTCACCATTAGCAGCAGTTAGCATGGTTTCTAACTCATTCTGTATAAAACTCCTTTTCCCCTGCCATTTTATCTCAGATTTATCCCAGGTATTAGAAGCAGGTATCCAAGAGTCTGCTGCTTTTCCAGCAGGCACCTCAGGACTTTGTGTGGGCAGCAAATTCTCTGAATCTCTGACCTGCCTCAGAAAACTGATCTGAAATTATAACAAGAGTCTTAGATTGTTGTTTGTCATGAAAGACCTTCTGGGAGACATTAAAAAGAGGACAACCACCATTCTTTTGGGTTCTACTTTGAACGGACTGATGAGCAGAGAGTTGCAAACAGTTGCTAGTCCATGGAATTAGATGGTCTAAAAGGGAACAGTTGAGTTCTGGAAAACTGCTGGCAGCAAAACTGGAATTATTGGTCATTTATAGATTGGGAGGGAATGTAGTGGCAGGGCAGGGAAGCTGATGGAAGAGTTGGCACACATTTCACATGCAAGAATGAATTTTATAGGAGCAAAAAGTCTTCAGGGGATGAGTCCTGCTTACGACTTGAGGCCTGTGCCCACTTTAGGGGATACAGAGGAATGGGATTCTGGTGTTAAGTCCTGGCCTGATGCTCCCAGAGCCCAAAGGCTTTGCAATGCAAGTTCTGAGTGGGCTGGAGACTGATATGTGTAAGCACAAGGAGTACTGGAGCACTTTGTGGAGAGGGTGAGCAGGTTAAGCTGTTTTGTAAGATGCAGCTAATGAAAGACCATCGTTGCCCCGAGGAGAAGGGAAGGGAATTGTATTATTTGTGCATTACAATTGCAGCCACTAAGGCATAAACAAAGCAACTTGCACAAAACCAGACAAAGGAGGTTGCTGCAGAGTCAGCAGTTTCAGCTCAGGTTTCCTGTGTCCCAATCTAGGACTTTAATCATCTTCCTTCTCTGGGAGAGAGAAAYGAGTATCAGAGAACGCAGTGAGTCTTCACATTTTTCCAGCCCAAGACAGCACTGTGCCCATTGTTGGGACTAGCCCCCTAGGAGGAATTATTTCTATTCAGTTTGTGTGTGTCACAGCCAGATAATGCACTGGGTGGTATTTCCCTCTCTTGCCCCAATCTTTCTCTTTTATGACCACATGACTTCACCCCCTCGTGTGAGTGACAGTACCCATTAGACTAGACTCTGATGCAAAACAGCTGTGTGCAGAGAAGGGGAGGAAGGGAGTGGGGAACAGCAATTTAGAAAACAATTAAGAACATCAATTCCAATTCATTTGCTTGGCCAGGATAAGTAATTTCTAAGAGGTAACTTGATCTGTAGCGGATGGAGATTAAAGGCGCACTCCATTATCTCTAGTTTACAGTCTGGAGGAATTTGTTTTAACCGGTTACCAAGGAGGCTGCATGGTAAAAAAAAGCCTAAAACTGTCTAAAAAAACCTTCCTGGTTTCTTTTTAAGAGCTCGCATGGATTTATTAACTCTGTGGAAGTATGGCTGCTCTGCRTGGCAAGAGGAATGGTTCAGCTTTCGGAGACAGAATCCTGCAAGAGCTTGCAGGTATCAAAACCAATTATGCCAGTTTTAAACAGCAGTTAAGATTTTGGTGTTGAGATAGACCAGAAGCAYGAGCCATGGGGCACAGAAGCAGATGCAGCATTCTGCAGAGGATCTGGAGGAGAACACAGGGAGCTGAGCATCAGGCRGCCTGGCTCTGACACTGCTGCACTCTGTGCTGTGAGAGGTGATTCCCTGCACTGCCTTGCCACCAGAAAAAGAGGYCATCAGCTGTGAGCAAAAGGGGGCTGAAGTGCTTGGACACCTCTCAGAGGTGCTCTGGGACTCCATGAGTAAATATCCTGATGTCCCTTTGAACTCTGAGGCTGATCTTGCCAAAGCAAGGGCTTGTGACCCAAGAGCACAAAGTGTTCTGTATTCACTTTCTTACATGGGATGGCACCAAAAAGGGAGTGTGTGATGGGAGAGCCACTGATTCTCTTCCATGGAACTCTGGAGCTCTCCTTTTCCATTCTCCTCAGCTCTCAGCACTTTTCCCACAACCCTGTGGCTGGTTTTGCCCCAGCTGCTGTGGACCTTGAGCCTCCACTCCTGTTTTGCAAAATACAGCGTTGTAAAGAAGCCAAGACACCCTGCAACTCCAGACCATCAAAATGCTGCTCAGACCATTGCAGTTACCTTTTGGGAAGCCTTGGTGGTTCTGGTGCTGGGTAGTTCTTCCAGGAATGACCCAGAAATGTTCTGCAAGCCCTTGTGCTTGCAGGAACATGGAGGCCACAACGAGTCTCTGGATCTGATGTGAGGGGTAAAAGCACACGTGGAAAATACCAACCATGGGCAGGCTCAAAGCTCAGAGCTGGCCTTGGATCTGCATTTCCCTGGCTGGAAGCAGACTTCTACCTCTCCTGTGCAACTTAGGGACAAAAGGCACTGCTGCCATCATGAGAGGGCCAGCCTGCACTCTGTACAGCTGCCTCAGGCTCTGGGGTGATGTAACCACCTCAGTGCAAATGGGAGCTGAAGAATGTGATGTGACACATTTTCCCAGACCACCAAACAAACTGAAAAGCAGGCTCCCAGCCCAGAAAGGCTACCCTCCCAAATAAACACGTGCCAGCCTCCCTTCCTCACACACACTTACCTCCTGGCACCCCAGGAAGCTGAGCTCCTCACAGGCTCCATTACAGACCCAGAATGAGCAGGTTCTTCCAGCCAGTTTGCATCTCCCATGCAGTAATTGCTTTGGAATGGGCATCTGAGAACAGGACACAACTGTATATACAAGAAATGTTCCCTCTGCATAAACTTCTCAGTAGACTTGCTTTTGTCTTGTTGCCAGGAAATGTATTTGGAGCCTCTTGCAAACCTCACATTTCTTTGATTAGAGGGGCACGACCGGTTTGTTCCAACAGTTACAGAGGGGAAAAGGAATGAGAAGCTAGAAAACCCTCTTGAAGCACATCAGCTTTGCAACAGCCCATGAGAGCACCCCATTCCACCTTCTGTCCTTCTGGTGACAGCTGGGCTTCCAAGGGTTGGGAAGGAGTGGGGGAACCCAAAGTTGCTTCTCCAGAACAGGGAATGTCACTGTAGGTGAGCTTAGAACCTGAGATCATTTCTGCAGCAAATGTAGTGAGCTCCAGGCTGAAAGAGGAGCCACTCCACTGATGCCTCAGGTTTGAGCTTTTCTGTTTTTCACATTCTGTGCTGCTTTAGTGTGTGGGTCTGAGCTTCATATGAGGGGATGGTTCTGATGATGTGTAGTTCTGAGCTCTCTGCGCAGAGCAGGSAGACAAAACAATTCCTGCTCCAGCTGGGCACCAAGGACAAATGATCCAAATCTCAGCCCAAGAGCACAAACAACATGGGCTGGAGAGAGAAAAACAAGCAGGATGGGACTGGATGGGCTAAAGCTGGAATTGGACAATGAACTCCAATATGCAAATGCACCAGAATTTATTAAAGTGTGAGACTCCATGACTGGTTGTCCATTTTGTGACCTTTTTGGGTCCAGCTTGGGTGTAGCCCTGGCTGGGCTCTTGTGCTGCCCAAGGTGGATCCATTGAGACCTTTTAATAAATCCCTGCTTTATTCTTTAGCTCTGTCCAGCCTCTGCTCTAGGTCAGCCTGCACAAGGCATCACCACAACCAACAGGAACAAGGGATGGGGGGAATCAGCAAATGGTCAAAATGGGTTGGTTGGGTGGGGCAGGAATATCAGAAAGTAAAAATACACCCAGCCAARTTGAAGTGTGGCCAGGAAACATGAGTTAACACCTTCCATCTGCCAAACAAAGAACACTGCAAGGTCTGTGTGACAGTGAACAGCCAGGGCCAGGGCCTCACAAACTGCTCAAAACCCTGCATGGTGGGAGATGCACACTCTGTGCCCAGCTCAGGTCAGAATTATTCTGAAGCATGAGACAGACCTTGGCTTCTCTCATCCCAGCTCTGTGTGCAGAGCTCCCTGGGTGAGGACTCGCCTCCCTCCTGAGGCTTGTGGAGCAAGCTTTGAGCAGTTTGTGGAGTGCCTGGCTCTCTGAAGAGGCCAGGTGACCAGGACAGTGCAAAGGGCTCTATTTCTGTCCTGGAGAAGCCATCCTCCTCAGGGTCACACTCATTAGGACAGCAGCAGTTGTAACCCAAACTCCTTGGCTTGCCAAAGGGAGGATTAGCTGCTGGATGTCTTGRGCTGCAGGGGTGTCTCATATGGATTTGTGCAGGATTTTCACCTCAGCTCTCCTGGCTGGAGCTCCTGTCCTACCACACCAGGCCACTCTCCTTGCTGCTGTGCCTCTCATTTCTGCTCCTTTGGGAAGGAAACCTGTGTCAAAGAAAGCCCAGCCCTAGCCTGTGACAAACTTACCTCCTGAAATRAGGAAGGAGCAGCTTTGGCTGGAGGCAGGATTGATTCAGGAGGGATTCCCACCTTGGCTGCTCAGTGATCTGATGCTCTGGGCCCTCATTTTCCCTTCCACAAAAGGAATTCCTTTTCCTTCTCTCTGCACTGCACCTTTGAGACCTATGTAAGAAATCACTGCAAGCCACTCTGTGCTTTTGGGCCCAGCCTGGAGAAAAGACATTTAGAAAGCACAGTTCCAAAACACATTCCTAGACTATGGGATAGACAGGAGGTTTCTCACTATTCTCCAGGTGAAAGGAGCAGCACAGTCCTGTTTTTCACATCTGTGACTCTGCCTCTTTCTCCATCTTGTCTTGATCTTTATTTTCTTCTGCCAGCTGCCCCAGAGCTCTTTATACCACAGGACTGCAAACCCATCCATGGGTGGGTGTTCACTCTTTTGTCACCCAGTGGAGCAGGGTATGAAACTGCTTGTAATGTTATTATTAAGAGGTTCTCTTGGGTTGTTCTTAGCAGAAATGTGAGTTGCTTGTTTTCCAGCAGTGATCAGTTACAAAAACAACAGTTACAAAAACAAAAAGGGATTTTTTTTTTGAGAGCAAGGGCTCTGTTTGCCATGTTAATATCAGGGAAAGTTATTTGGGAGAAGGGAGGAAGTAGTTAAACCTTTGTTTACCATATTGGAACCCCAAATCCCTTTTGTTGACACAAATAAGAAAGAAAATGGCTCAGTCACATGGCTGTGACTAAGGAGAGCTGGGTTTGTTCCCTGCCCTAACTCACACACATCTCTAAGGCCCCTCTTCCCTCAAGATGAGATTCAACCCATCTTGCATTAGCAGGGAAAGGCAGGATATCCCCAATGTCAGATTTGTCCAATAGCACTGAAAAACCTTGCAGAGGAGCTGGCCTTGCTCCCTGACTGTTAGGGATTGTAATTAACCATTGGACTGAACAGCTTAATTAACACAAGAAGAATGTACTCTGCTTTCTGGGCTTCCCAAACATGCAATGAAGCTGATTAGTCCTTCCCTACCTGACAGTGGGGTGGAAAAGATCCTAGTTATTCCAACCTGCTCTAATGCTGAAATGCTAAAGGCCAGACTGTAAAATGGATCTGTCTACCTGAGAAGGCAGTGGTGGAAAGCAGTGCCCTGGTTCCTAAATCCTTTCTGTCTGCTACATGTCTTGTGTTGTTTTGTGAGGTCACCAGGAGGAGGGAAGAGATGAGAATTTGACTTCATGTTTTCAGAAGGCTGATTTCTATTCTATTCTATTCTATTCTATTCTATTCTATTCTATTCTATTCTATTCTATTCTATTCTATTCTATTCTATTCTATTCTATTCTATTCTATTCGCTATACTAAAACTATACTAAAGAAAGAGAAAGGAGACATCAGAAGGTTAGGAAGGAATGATAATGACAGCTCATGACTGACTCCTCAGAGTCTGACACAGCTGGATAGGATTGGTCATTAATTAAAAACAACTCACAYGGAACCAACCAAAGATGCACCTGTTGGTGAGCAACCTCCAGAGCACATTCCAAGCACGGAGATAATTCTTGTTTACATTTCTTTTCTGAGGCTTCTCAGCTTCTCAGGARAAAAATCTTGGCCAAAGAAGATTTTTCAGAAAATATCATGGTGACATAGATGCACCTGTCCTGTTGTAGAACTGATCTGCATCTCCTTGGTTCTCCATCCCATCTTTTGGGAGGTGGAGTTTCTCTCCTTGCWGTATTCAGTCTGTTGGAGGAGGCAGGATGAAGGATGGGCTTCTGAAAAGCCCAGAAAATGAGGGAATTAACTCCTGATCTCAGCTGCATCAGGGCCAAGGCCAGGTTAGCTCTGCCTGTGGGAATCAGAATTCCTCATGTTACAAACAGAAGGTGTTAGCAGACATCAGCCTGAGGAGAACAGGGCAACAGGGACTGACCCATACCTGGGCAGTGGAATGGTGCAGGGTGAG